>JBBPBQ010000005.1:1664364-1684156 GCA_037974755.1 Cicer yamashitae
ACGACCGCGAGATCCTTGTAGCATTCTTCTCCTAAATTTATAATTGTGCCTCGGGTTCCGTGTCGAATTTCAAACCCTAGCCATCGTCTGGCCCGAAAATACCGATTTCAGCCCATTTTTGCCGGGTGGTACGAAAATCGCCCGAAAAGTCCAAATGAAATCGACGAATGCGAGATCCTTGTAGCATTCTTCTCCTATATTTATAACTGTGCCTCGGGTTCTGTGTCGGATTTCAAACCCTAGCCATCGTCTGGCCCGAAAATACCGATTTCGGCCCATTTTTGTCGGGTGGTACGAAAATCGCCCGAAAAGTCCAGATGAAATCGACGACTGCGAGATCCTTGTAGCATTCTTCTCCTAAATTTATAACTGTGCCTCGAGTTCTGTGTCGGATTTCAAACCCTAGCCATCGTCTGGCCCGAAAATACCGATTTCAGCTTATTTTTGTCGGGTGGTACGAAAATCGCCCGAAAAGTCCAGATGAAATTGACGATCGCGAAATCCTTGTAGCATTCTTCTCCTAAATTTATAACTGTGCCTCAGGTTCCGTGTTGGATTTCAAAACTCTAGCCATCGTCTGACCCGAAAATATTGATTTCGGCCCATTTTTGTCAGGTGGTACGAAAATCGCCCGAAAAGTCCAGATGAAATCGACGACCGCGAGATCCTTGTAGCATTCTTCTCCTAAATTTATATATGTACCTCAGGTTTCGTGTTGGATTTCAAACCCTAGCCATCGTTTGGCTCGAAAATACCGATTTCGGCCCATTTTTGTCGGGTGGTACGAAAATCGCGCGAAAAGTCCAGATGAAATCGATGACCGCGAGATCCTTGTAGCATTCTTCTCCTAAATATATAACTGTGCCTCGGGTTCCGTGTCGAATTTCAAACCCTAGCCATCGTCTGGCCCGAAAATACCGATTTCGGCCCATTTTTGTCGGGTGGTACGAAAATCGCCCGAAAAGTCCAGATGAAATCGACGACTGCGAGATCCTTGTAGCATTCTTCTCCTAAATTTATAACTGTGCCTCGGGTTCTGTGTCGGATTTAAAACCCTAGCCATCGTCTGGCCCGAAAATACCGATTTCGGCCCATTTTTGTCAGGTGGTACGAAAATCGCCCGAAAAGTCCAGATGAAATCGACGACCGCGAGATCCTAGTAGCATTCTTCTCCTAAATTTATATATGTACCTCGGGTTCCGTGTCGAATTTCAAACCCTAGCCATCGTCTGTCCCGAAAATACCGATTTCAGCCCATTTTTGTCGGCTGGTACGAAAATCGCCCGAAAAGTCCAGATGAAATCGACGACCGCGAGATCCTTGTAGCATTCTTCTCCTAAATTTATAACTGTGCCTCGGGTTCCATGTCGGATTTAAAACCCTAGGCATTGTTGGCCCGAAAATACCGATTTCGGCCCATTTTTGTCGGTTGGTACGAAAATCGCCCGAAAAGTCCAGATGAAATCGACGACCGCGAGATCCTTGTAGCATCCTTCTCCTAAATTTATAACTGTGCCTCAGGTTCCGTGTCGAATTTCAAACCCTAGCCATCGTCTGGCCCGAAAATACCGATTTCGGCCCATTTTTGTCGGGTGGTACGAAAATCGCCCGAAAAGTCCAGATGAAATCGACGACCGCGAGATCCTTGTAGCATTCTTCTCCTAAATTTATAACTGTGCCTCATGTTCCGTGTTGGATTTCAAACCCTAGCCATCGTCTGGCCCGAAAATACCGATTTCGGCCCATTTTTGTCAGGTGGTACGAAAATCGCCCGAAAGTCCAGATGAAATCGACGACCGCGAGATCCTTGTAGCATTCTTTTCCTAAATTTATAACTGTGCCTCGGGTTCCGTGTCAGATTTCAAACCCTAGCCATCGTCTGGCCCAAAAATACTGATTTCGGCCCATTTTTGTCGGGTGGTACGAAAATCGCCCGAAAATTCCAGATGAAATCGACGACCGCGAGATCCTTGTAGCATTCTTCTCCTAAATTTATATATGTACCTCGGGTTTCGTGTTGGATTTCAAACCCTAGCCATCGTTTGGCCCGAAAATACCGATTTCGGCCCATTTTTGTCGGGCGGTACGAAAATCGCGCGAAAAGTCCAGATGAAATCGATGACCGCGAGATCCTTGTAGCATTCTTCTCCTAAATATATAACTGTGCCTCGGGTTCCGTGTCGAATTTCAAACCCTAGCCATCGTCTGGCCCGAAAATACCGATTTCAGCCCATTTTTGACGTGTGGTACGAAAATCGCCCGAAAAGTCCAAATGAAATCGGCGACTGCGAGATCCTTGTAGCATTCTTCTCCTAAATTTATAACTGTGCCTCGGGTTCTGTGTCAGATTTCAAACCCTAGCCATCGTCTGGCCCGAAAATACCGATTTCGGCCCATTTTTGTCGGGTGGTACGAAAATCGCCCGAAAAGTCCAGATGAAATCGACGACCGCGAGATCCTTGTAGCATTCTTCTCCTAAATTTATGACTCTATCTCGGGTTCCGTGTCGGATTTCAAACCCTAGCCATCGTCTGGCCCGAAAATACCGATTTCGGCCCATTTTTGTCGGGTGGTACGAAAATCGCCCGAAAAGTCCAGATGAAATCGACGACCGCGAGATCCTTGTAGCATTCTTCTCCTAAATTTATCACTGTGTCTCGGGTTCCGTGTCGGATTTCAAACCCTAGCCATCGTCTGGCCCGAAAATACCGATTTCAGCCCATTTTTGTCGGGTGGTACGAAAATCGTCCGAAAAGTCCAGATGAAATCGACGACCGCGAGATCCATGTAGCATTCTTCTCCTAATTTTATGACTGTGTCTCGGGTTCCGTGTCGGATTTCAAACCCTAGCCATCGTCTGGCCCGAAAATACCGATTTCGGCCCATTTTTGTCGGGTGGTACGAAAATCGCCCGAAAAGTCCAGATGAAATCGACGACTGCGAGATCCTTGTAGCATTCTTCTCCTAAATTTATGACTGTGTCTCGGGTTCCGTGTCGGATTTCAAACCCTAGCCATCGTCTGGCCCGAAAATACCGATTTCGGCCCATTTTTGTCGGGTGGTACGAAAATCGCCCGAAAAGTCCAGATGAAATTGACGACCGCGAGATCCTTGTAGCATTCTTCTCCTAAATTTATAACTGTGCCTCGGGTTCCGTGTCGGATTTCAAACCCTAGCCATCGTCTGGCCCAAAAATACGGATTTCGGCCCATTTTTGTCAGGTGGTACGAAAATCGCCCGAAAAGTCCAGATGAAATCGACGACCGCGAGATCCTTGTAGCATTCTTCTCCTAAATTTATAACTGTGCCTCGGGTTCCGTGTCGGATTTCAAACCCTAGCCATCGTCTGGCCCAAAAATACTGATTTCGGCCCATTTTTGTCGGGTGGTACGAAAATCGCCCGAAAATTCCAGATGAAATCGACGACCGCGAGATCCTTGTAGCATTCTTCTCCTAAATTTATATATGTACCTCGCGTTTCGTGTTGGATTTCAAACCCTAGCCATCGTTTGGCCCGAAAATACCGATTTCGGCCCATTATTGTCGGGTGGTACGAAAATCGCCCGAAAGTCCAGATGAAATCGACGACTGCGAGATCCTTGTAGCATTCTTCTCCTAAATTTATAACTGTGCCTCGGGTTCTGTGTCGGATTTAAAACCCTAGCCGTCGTCTGCCCGAAAATACCGATTTCGGCCCATTTTTGTCAGGTGGTACGAAAATCGCCCGAAAGTCCAGATGAAATCGACGACTGCGAGATCCTTGTAGCATTCTTCTCCTAAATTTATAACTGTGCCTGGGGTTCTTTGTCGGATTTAAAACCCTAGTCGTCGTCTGCCCGAAAATACCGATTTCGGCCCATTTTTGTCGGGTGGTACGAAAATCGCGCGAAAAGTCCAGATGAAATCGATGACCGCGAGATCCTTGTAGCATTCTTCTCCTAAATATATAACTGTGCCTCGGGTTCCGTGTCGAATTTCAAACCCTAGCCATCGTCTGGCTCGAAAATACCGATTTCAGCCCATTTTTGCCGGGTGGTACGAAAATCGCCCGAAAAGTCCAAATGAAATCGACGACTGCGAGATCCTTATAGCATTCTTCTCCTAAATTTATAACTGTGCCTCGGGTTCTGTGTCAGATTTCAAACCCTAGCCATCGTCTAGCCCGAAAATACCGATTTCGGCCCATTTTTGTCGGGTGGTACGAAAATCGCCCGAAAAGTCCAGATGAAATCGACGACTGCGAGATCCTTGTAGCATTCTTCTCCTAAATTTATAACTGTGCCCCGGGTTCTGTGTCGGATTTAAAACCCTAGCCATCGTCTGGCCCGAAAATACCGATTTGGCCCATTTTTGTCGGGTGGTACGAAAATAGCCCGAAAAGTCCAGATGAAATCGACGACCGCGAGATCCTTGTAGCATTCTTCTCCTAAATTTATAACTGTGCCTCAGGTTCCGTCTTGGATTTCAAACCCTAGCCATCGTCTTGCCCGAAAATACCGATTTCGGCCCATTTTTGTCAGGTGGTACGAAAATCGCCCGAAAAGTCCAGATGAAATCGACGACCGCGAGATCCTTGTAGCATTCTTCTCCTAAATTTATAACTGTGCCTCGGGTTCCGTGTCAGATTTCAAACCCTAGCCATCGTCTGGCCCAAAAATACTGATTTCGGCCCATTTTTGTCGGGTGGTACGAAAATCGCCCGAAAATTCCAGATGAAATCGACGACCGCGAGATCCTTGTAGCATTCTTCTCCTAAATTTATATATGTACCTCGGGTTTCGTGTTGGATTTCAAACCCAAGCCATCGTTTGGCCCGAAAATACCGATTTCGGCCCATTTTTGTCGGGTGTTACGAAAATCGCGCGAAAAGTCCAGATGAAATCGATGACCGCGAGATCCTTGTAGCATTCTTCTCCTAAATTTATAACTGTGCCTCGGGTTCCGTGTCGGATTTCAAACCCTAGCCATCGTCTGGCCCAAAAATACTGATTTCGGCCCATTTTTGTCGGCTGGTACGAAAATCGCCCGAAAAGTCCAGATGAAATCGACGACCGCGAGATCCTTGTAGCATTCTTCTCCTAAATATATAACTGTGCCTCGGGTTCCGTGTCGAATTTCAAACCCTAGCCGTCGTCTGCCCGAAAATACCGATTTCAGCCCATTTTTGCCGGGTGGTACGAAAATCGCCGAAAAGTCCAAATGAAATCGACGACTGCGAGATCCTTGTAGCATTCTTCTCCTAAATTTATAATTGTGCCTCGGGTTCTGTGTCAGATTTCAAACCCTAGCCATCGTCTAGCCCGAAAATACCGATTTCGGCCCATTTTTGTCGGGTGGTACGAAAATCGCCCGAAAAGTCCAGATGAAATCGACGACTGCGAGATCCTTGTAGCATTCTTCTCCTAAATTTATAACTGTGCCCCGGGTTCTGTGTCGGATTTAAAACCCTAGCCATCGTCTGGCCCGAAAATACCGATTTGGCCCATTTTTGTCGGGTGGTACGAAAATAGCCCGAAAAGTCCAGATGAAATCGACGACCGCGAGATCCTTGTAGCATTCTTCTCCTAAATTTATAACTGTGCCTCAGGTTCCGTGTTGGATTTCAAACCCTAGCCATCGTCTGGCCCGAAAATACCGATTTCGGCCCATTTTTGTCAGGTGGTACGAAAATCGCCCGAAAAGTCCAGATGAAATCGACGACCGCGAGATCCTTGTAGCATTCTTCTCCTAAATTTATAACTGTGCCTCGGGTTCCGTGTCAGATTTCAAACCCTAGCCATCGTCTGGCCCAAAAATACTGATTTCGGCCCATTTTTGTCGGGTGGTACGAAAATCGCCCGAAAATTCCAGATGAAATCGACGACCGCGAGATCCTTGTAGCATTCTTCTCCTAAATTTATATATGTACCTCGGGTTTCGTGTTGGATTTCAAACCCTAGCCATCGTTTGGCCCGAAAATACCGATTTCGGCCCATTTTTGTCGGGCGGTACGAAAATCGCGCGAAAAGTCCAGATGAAATCGATGACCGCGAGATCCTTGTAGCATTCTTCTCCTAAATATATAACTGTGCCTCGGGTTCCGTGTCGAATTTCAAACCCTAGCCATCGTCTGGCCCGAAAATACCGATTTCAGCCCATTTTTGACGTGTGGTACGAAAATCGCCCGAAAAGTCCAAATGAAATCGGCGACTGCGAGATCCTTGTAGCATTCTTCTCCTAAATTTATAACTGTGCCTCGGGTTCTGTGTCAGATTTCAAACCCTAGCCATCGTCTGGCCCGAAAATACCGATTTCGGCCCATTTTTGTCGGGTGGTACGAAAATCGCCCGAAAAGTCCAGATGAAATCGACGACCGCGAGATCCTTGTAGCATTCTTCTCCTAAATTTATAACTGTGCCTCATGTTCCGTGTTGGATTTCAAACCCTAGCCATCGTCTGGCCCGAAAATACCGATTTCGGCCCATTTTTGTCAGGTGGTACGAAAATCGCCCGAAAGTCCAGATGAAATCGACGACTGCGAGATCCTTGTAGCGTTCTTCTCCTAAATTTATAACTGTGCCTCGGGTTCTGTGTCGGATTTAAAACCCTAGCCGTCGTCTGACCCGAAAATACCGATTTCGGCCCATTTTTGTCGGGTGGTACGAAAATCGCGCGAAAAGTCCAGATGAAATCGATGACCGCGAGATCCTTGTAGCATTCTTCTCCTAAATATATAACTGTGCCTCGGGTTCCGTGTCGAATTTCAAACCCTAGCCATCGTCTGGCCCGAAAATACCGATTTCGGCCCATTTTTGTCGGGTGGTACGAAAATCGCCCGAAAAGTCCAGATGAAATCGACGACCGCGAGATCCTTGTAGCATTCTTCTCCTAAATATATGACTGTGTCTCGGGTTCCGTGTCGGATTTCAAACCCTAGCCATCGTCTGGCCCGAAAATACCGATATCGGCCCATTTTTGTCGGGTGGTACGAAAATCGCCCGAAAAGTCCAGATGAAATCGACGACCGCGAGATCCTTGTAGCATTCTTCTCCTAAATTTATGACTGTGTCTCGGGTTCCGTGTCGGATTTCAAACCCTAGTCATCGTCTGGCCCGAAAATATCGATTTCGGCCCATTTTTGTCGGGTGGTACGAAAATCGCCCGAAAAGTCCAGATGAAATCGACGACCGCCAGAACTTCGTAGGATTCTTCTCCTAAATTTATGACTGTGTCTCGGGTTCCGTGTCGGATTTCAAACCCTAGCCATCGTCTGGCCCGAAAATACCGATTTCGGCCCATTTTTGTCGGGTGGTACGAAAATCGCCCGAAAAGTCCAGATGAAATCGACGACTGCGAGATCCTTGTAGCATTCTTCTCCTAAATTTATAACTGTGCCTCGGGTTCTGTGTCGGATTTAAAACCCTAGCCATCGTCTGGCCCGAAAATACCGATTTCGGCCCATTTTTGTCGGGTGGTACGAAAATAGCCCGAAAAGTCCAGATGAAATCGACGACCGCGAGATCCTTGTAGCATTCTTCTCCTAAATTTATAACTGTGCCTCAGGTTCCGTGTTGGATTTCAAACCCTAGCCATCGTCTTGCCCGAAAATACCGATTTCGGACCATTTTTGTCAGGTGGTACGAAAATCGCCCGAAAAGTCCAGATGAAATCGACGACCGTGAGATCCTTGTAGCATTCTTCTCCTAAATTTATAACTGTGCCTCGGGTTCCGTGTCAGATTTCAAACCCTAGCCATCGTCTGGCCCAAAAATACTGATTTCGGCCCATTTTTGTCGGGTGGTACGAAAATCGCCCGAAAATTCCAAATGAAATCGACGACCGCGAGATCCTTGTAGCATTCTTCTCCTAAATTTATATATGTACCTCGGGTTTCGTGTTGGATTTCAAACCCTAGCCATCGTTTGGCTCGAAAATACCGATTTCGGCCCATTTTTGTCGGGTGTTACGAAAATCGCGCGAAAAGTCCAGATGAAATCGATGACCGCGAGATCCTTGTAGCATTCTTCTCCTAAATATATAACTGTGCCTCGGGTTCCGTGTCGAATTTCAAACCCTAGCCATCGTCTGGCCCGAAAATACCGATTTCAGCCCATTTTTGACGTGTGGTACGAAAATCGCCCGAAAAGTCCAAATGAAATCGGCGACTGCGAGATCCTTGTAGCATTCTTCTCCTAAATTTATAACTGTGCCTCGGGTTCTGTGTCAGATTTCAAACCCTAGCCATCGTCTGGCCCGAAAATACCGATTTCGGCCCATTTTTGTCGGGTGGTACGAAAATCGCCCGAAAAGTCCAGATGAAATCGACGACCGCGAGATCCTTGTAGCATTCTTCTCCTAAATTTATAACTGTGCCTCATGTTCCGTGTTGGATTTCAAACCCTAGCCATCGTCTGGCCCGAAAATACCGATTTCGGCCCATTTTTGTCAGGTGGTACGAAAATCGCCCGAAAGTCCAGATGAAATCGACGACTGCGAGATCCTTGTAGCGTTCTTCTCCTAAATTTATAACTGTGCCTCGGGTTCTGTGTCGGATTTAAAACCCTAGCCGTCGTCTGACCCGAAAATACCGATTTCGGCCCATTTTTGTCGGGTGGTACGAAAATCGCGCGAAAAGTCCAGATGAAATCGATGACCGCGAGATCCTTGTAGCATTCTTCTCCTAAATATATAACTGTGCCTCGGGTTCCGTGTCGAATTTCAAACCCTAGCCATCGTCTGGCCCGAAAATACCGATTTCGGCCCATTTTTGTCGGGTGGTACGAAAATCGCCCGAAAAGTCCAGATGAAATCGACGACCGCGAGATCCTTGTAGCATTCTTCTCCTAATTTTATGACTGTGTCTCGGGTTCCGTGTCGGATTTCAAACCCTAGCCATCGTCTGGCCCGAAAATACCGATTTCGGCCCATTTTTGTCGGGTGGTACGAAAATCGCCCGAAAAGTCCAGATGAAATCGACGACTGCGAGATCCTTGTAGCATTCTTCTCCTAAATTTATAACTGTGCCTCGGGTTCTGTGTCGGATTTAAAACCCTAGCCATCGTCTGGCCCGAAAATACCGATTTCGGCCCATTTTTGTCGGGTGGTACGAAAATCGCCCGAAAAGTCCAGATGAAATCGACGACCGCGAGATCCTTGTAGCATTCTTCTCCTAAATTTATAACTGTGCCTCAGGTTCCGTGTCGGATTTCAAACCCTAGCCATCGTCTGGCCCGAAAATACCGATTTATGCCCATTTTTGTCGGGTGGTACGAAAATCGCCCGAAAAGTCCAGATGAAATCGACGACCGCGAGATCCTTGTAGCATTCTTCTCCTAAATTTATAACTGTTCCTCGGGTTCCGTGTCGGATTTCACACCCTAGCCATCGTCTGGCCCAAAAATACCGATTTATGCCCATTTTTGTCGGGTGGTACGAAAATCGCCCGAAAAGTCCAGATGAAATTGACGACCGCGAGATCCTTGTAGCATTCTTCTCCTAAATTTATAACTGTGCCTCAGGTTCCGTGTTGGATTTCAAACCCTAGCCATCGTCTGGCCCGAAAATACCGATTTCGGCCCATTTTTGTCAGGTGGTACGAAAATCGCCCGAAAAGTCCAGATGAAATCGACGACCGCGAGATCCTTGTAGCATTCTTCTCCTAAATTTATAACTGTGCCTCGGGTTCCGTGTCAGATTTCAAACCCTAGCCATCGTCTGGCCCAAAAATACTGATTTCGGCCCATTTTTGTCGGGTGGTACGAAAATCGCCCGAAAATTCCAGATGAAATCGACGACCGCGAGATCCTTGTAGCATTCTTCTCCTAAATTTATATATGTACCTCGGGTTTCGTGTTGGATTTCAAACCCTAGCCATCGTTTGGCCCGAAAATACCGATTTCGGCCCATTTTTGTCGGGCGGTACGAAAATCGCGCGAAAAGTCCAGATGAAATCGATGACCGCGAGATCCTTGTAGCATTCTTCTCCTAAATATATAACTGTGCCTCGGGTTCCGTGTCGAATTTCAAACCCTAGCCATCGTCTGGCCCGAAAATACCGATTTCAGCCCATTTTTGACGTGTGGTACGAAAATCGCCCGAAAAGTCCAAATGAAATCGACGACTGCGAGATCCTTGTAGCATTCTTCTCCTAAATTTATAACTGTGCCTCGGGTTCTGTGTCAGATTTCAAACCCTAGCCATCGTCTGGCCCGAAAATACCGATTTCGGCCCATTTTTGTCGGGTGGTACGAAAATCGCCCGAAAAGTCCAGATGAAATCGACGACCGCGAGATCCTTGTAGCATTCTTCTCCTAAATTTATAACTGTGCCTCATGTTCCGTGTTGGATTTCAAACCCTAGCCATCGTCTGGCCCGAAAATACCGATTTCGGCCCATTTTTGTCAGGTGGTACGAAAATCGCCCGAAAGTCCAGATGAAATCGACGACTGCGAGATCCTTGTAGCATTCTTCTCCTAAATTTATAACTGTGCCTCGGGTTCTGTGTCGGATTTAAAACCCTAGCCGTCGTCTGACCCGAAAACACCGATTTCGGCCCATTTTTGTCGGGTGGTACGAAAATCGCGCGAAAAGTCCAGATGAAATCGACGACCGCGAGATCCTTGTAGCATTCTTCTCCTAAATATATAACTGTGCCTCGGGTTCCGTGTCGAAATTCAAACCCTAGCCGTCGTCTGCCCGAAAATACCGATTTCAGCCCATTTTTGCCGGGTGGTACGAAAATCGCCGAAAAGTCCAAATGAAATCGACGACTGCGAGATCCTTGTAGCATTCTTCTCCTAAATTTATAACTGTGCCTCGGGTTCTGTGTCAGATTTCAAACCCTAGCCATCGTCTAGCCCGAAAATACCGATTTCGACCCATTTTTGTCGGGTGGTACGAAAATCGCCCGAAAAGTCCAGATGAAATCGACGACTGCGAGATCCTTGTAGCATTCTTCTCCTAAATTTATAACTGTGCCTCGGGTTCTGTGTCGGATTTAAAACCCTAGCCATCGTCTGGCCCGAAAATACCGATTTCGGCCCATTTTTGTCGGGTGGTACGAAAATAGCCCGAAAAGTCCAGATGAAATCGACGACCGCGAGATCCTTGTAGCATTCTTCTCCTAAATTTATAACTGTGCCTCAGGTTCCGTGTTGGATTTCAAACCCTAGCCATCGTCTTGCCCGAAAATACCGATTTCGGACCATTTTTGTCAGGTGGTACGAAAATCGCCCGAAAAGTCCAGATGAAATCGACGACCGTGAGATCCTTGTAGCATTCTTCTCCTAAATTTATAACTGTGCCTCGGGTTCCGTGTCAGATTTCAAACCCTAGCCATCGTCTGGCCCAAAAATACTGATTTCGGCCCATTTTTGTCGGGTGGTACGAAAATCGCCCGAAAATTCCAAATGAAATCGACGACCGCGAGATCCTTGTAGCATTCTTCTCCTAAATTTATATATGTACCTCGGGTTTCGTGTTGGATTTCAAACCCTAGCCATCGTTTGGCTCGAAAATACCGATTTCGGCCCATTTTTGTCGGGTGTTACGAAAATCGCGCGAAAAGTCCAGATGAAATCGATGACCGCGAGATCCTTGTAGCATTCTTCTCCTAAATATATAACTGTGCCTCGGGTTCCGTGTCGAATTTCAAACCCTAGCCATCGTCTGGCCCGAAAATACCGATTTCAGCCCATTTTTGACGTGTGGTACGAAAATCGCCCGAAAAGTCCAAATGAAATCGGCGACTGCGAGATCCTTGTAGCATTCTTCTCCTAAATTTATAACTGTGCCTCGGGTTCTGTGTCAGATTTCAAACCCTAGCCATCGTCTGGCCCGAAAATACCGATTTCGGCCCATTTTTGTCGGGTGGTACGAAAATCGCCCGAAAAGTCCAGATGAAATCGACGACCGCGAGATCCTTGTAGCATTCTTCTCCTAAATTTATAACTGTGCCTCATGTTCCGTGTTGGATTTCAAACCCTAGCCATCGTCTGGCCCGAAAATACCGATTTCGGCCCATTTTTGTCAGGTGGTACGAAAATCGCCCGAAAGTCCAGATGAAATCGACGACTGCGAGATCCTTGTAGCATTCTTCTCCTAAATTTATAACTGTGCCTCGGGTTCTGTGTCGGATTTAAAACCCTAGCCGTCGTCTGCCCGAAAATACCGATTTCGGCCCATTTTTGTCAGGTGGTACGAAAATCGCCCGAAAGTCCAGATGAAATCGACGACTGCGAGATCCTTGTAGCATTCTTCTCCTAAATTTATAACTGTGCCTGGGGTTCTTTGTCGGATTTAAAACCCTAGTCGTCGTCTGCCCGAAAATACCGATTTCGGCCCATTTTTGTCGGGTGGTACGAAAATCGCGCGAAAAGTCCAGATGAAATCGATGACCGCGAGATCCTTGTAGCATTCTTCTCCTAAATATATAACTGTGCCTCGGGTTCCGTGTCGAATTTCAAACCCTAGCCATCGTCTGGCCCGAAAATACCGATTTCAGCCCATTTTTGCCGGGTGGTACGAAAATCGCCCGAAAAGTCCAAATGAAATCGACGACTGCGAGATCCTTGTAGCATTCTTCTCCTAAATTTATAACTGTGCCTCGGGTTCTGTGTCAGATTTCAAACCCTAGCCATTGTCTGGCCCGAAAATACCGATTTCGGCCCATTTTTGTCGGGTGGTACGAAAATCGCCCGAAAAGTCCAGATGAAATCGACGACTGCTAGATCCTTGTAGCATTCTTCTCCTAAATTTATAACTGTGCCTCGGGTTCTGTGTCGGATTTAAAACCCTAGCCATCGTCTGGCCTGAAAATACCGATTTCGGCCCATTTTTGTCGGGTGGTACGAAAATCGCCCGAAAAGTCCAGATGAAATTGACGACCGCGAGATCCTTGTAGCATTCTTCTCCTAAATTTATAACTGTGCCTCGGGTTCCGTGTCGGATTTCAAACCCTAGCCATCGTCTGGCCCAAAAATACGGATTTCGGCCCATTTTTGTCAAGTGGTACGAAAATCGCCCGAAAAGTCCAGATGAAATCGACGACCGCGAGATCCTTGTAGCATTCTTCTCCTAAATTTATAACTGTGCCTCGGGTTCCGTGTCGGATTTCAAACCCTAGCCATCGTCTGCCCCAAAAATACGGATTTCGGCCCATTTTTGTCGGGTGGTACGAAAATCGCCCGAAAAGTCCAGATGAAATTGACGACCGCGAGATCCTTGTAGCATTCTTCTCCTAAATTTATAACTGTGCCTCAGGTTCCGTGTTGGATTTCAAACCCTAGCCATCGTCTGGCCCGAAAATACCGATTTCGGCCCATTTTTGTCAGGTGGTACGAAAATCGCCCGAAAAGTCCAGATGAAATCGACGACCGCGAGATCCTTGTAGCATTCTTCTCCTAAATTTATAACTATACCTCGAGTTCCGTGTCGGATTTCAAACCCTAGCCATCGTCTGGCCCAAAAATACTGATTTCGTCCCATTTTTGTCGGGTGGTACGAAAATCGCCTGAAAAGTCTAGATGAAATCGACGACCGCGAGATCCTTGTAGCATTCTTCTCCTAAATTTATAACTGTGCCTCGGGTTCCATGTCGGATTTAAAACCCTAGCCATTGCTGGCTCAAAAATACCGATTTCGGCACATTATTGTCGGTTGGTACGAAAATCGCCCGAAAAGTCCAGATGATATCGACGACCGCGAGATCCTTGTAGCATTCTTCTCCTAAATTTATAACTGTGCCTCGGGTTCCGTGTCGGATTTCAAACCCTAGCCATCGTCTGGCCCAAAAATACGGATTTCGGCCCATTTTTGTCGGGTGGTACGAAAATCGCCCGAAAAGTCCAGATGAAATCGACGACCGCGAAATCCTTGTAGCATTCTTCTCCTAAATTTATAGTTGTGTCTCGGGTTCCGTGTTCGATTTCAAACCCTAGCCATCGTCTTGCCCGAATATACCGATTTCGAGCCATTTTTGTTGGGTGGTACGAAAATAGCCTGAAAAGTCCAGATGAAATCGACCACCGCGAGATCCTTGTAGCATTATTCTCCTAAATTTATATATGTACCCCGTGTTCCGTGTTGGATTTCAAACCCTAGCCATCGTCTGGCCCGAAAATACCGATTTCGGCCCATTTTTGTCAGGTGGTACGAAAATCGCCCGAAAAGTCCAGATGAAATCGACGACCGCGAGATCCTTGTAGCATTCTTCTCCTAAATTTATAACTGTGCCTCGGGTTCCGTGTCGGATTTCAAACCCTAGCCATCGTCTGGCCCAAAAATACTGATTTCGGCCCATTTTTGTCGGGTGGTACGAAAATCGCCCGAAAATTCCAGATGAAATCGACGACCGCGAGATCCTTGTAGCATTCTTCTCCTAAATTTATATATGTACCTCGGGTTTCGTGTTGGATTTCAAACCCTAGCCATCGTTTGGCCCAAAAATACTGATTTCGGCCCATTTTTGTCGGGTGGTACGAAAATCGCCCGAAAATTCCAGATGAAATCGACGACTGCGAGATCCTTGTAGCATTCTTGTCCTAAATTTATAACTGTGCCTCGGGTTCTGTGTCAGATTTCAAACCCTAGCCATCGTCTAGCCCGAAAATACCGATTTCGACCCATTTTTGTCGGGTGGTACGAAAATCGCCCGAAAAGTCCAGATGAAATCGACGACTGCGAGATCCTTGTAGCATTCTTCTCCTAAATTTATAACTGTGCCTCGGGTTCTGTGTCGGATTTAAAACCCTAGCCATCGTCTGGCCCGAAAATACCGATTTCGGCCCATTTTTGTCGGGTGGTACGAAAATCGCCCGAAAAGTCCAGATGAAATTGACGACCGCGAGATCCTTGTAGCATTCTTCTCCTAAATTTATAACTGTGCCTCGGGTTCCGTGTCGGATTTCAAACCCTAGCCATCGTCTGGCCCAAAAATACGGATTTCGGCCCATTTTTGTCAGGTGGTACGAAAATCGCCCGAAAAGTCCAGATGAAATCGACGACCGCGAGATCCTTGTAGCATTCTTCTCCTAAATTTATAACTGTGCCTCGGGTTCCGTGTCGGATTTCAAACCCTAGCCATCGTCTGCCCCAAAAATACGGATTTCGGCCCATTTTTGTCGGGTGGTACGAAAATCGCCCGAAAAGTCCAGATGAAATTGACGACCGCGAGATCCTTGTAGCATTCTTCTCCTAAATTTATAACTGTGCCTCAGGTTCCGTGTTGGATTTCAAACCCTAGCCATCGTCTGGCCCGAAAATACCGATTTCGGCCCATTTTTGTCAGGTGGTACGAAAATCGCCCGAAAAGTCCAGATGAAATCGACGACCGCGAGATCCTTGTAGCATTCTTCTCCTAAATTTATAACTGTACCTCGAGTTCCGTGTCGGATTTCAAACCCTAGCCATCGTCTGGCCCAAAAATACTGATTTCGGCCCATTTTTGTCGGGTGGTACGAAAATCGCCCGAAAAGTCTAGATGAAATCGACGACCGCGAGATCCTTGTAGCATTCTTCTCCTAAATTTATAACTGTGCCTCGGGTTCCATGTCGGATTTAAAACCCTAGCCATTGCTGGCTCAAAAATACCGATTTCGGCACATTATTGTCGGTTGGTACGAAAATCGCCCGAAAAGTCCAGATGATATCGACGACCGCGAGATCCTTGTAGCATTCTTCTCCTAAATTTATAACTGTGCCTCGGGTTCCGTGTCGGATTTCAAACCCTAGCCATCGTCTGGCCCAAAAATACGGATTTCGGCCCATTTTTGTCGGGTGGTACGAAAATCGCCCGAAAAGTCCAGATGAAATCGACGACCGCGAAATCCTTGTAGCATTCTTCTCCTAAATTTATAGTTGTGTCTCGGGTTCCGTGTTCGATTTCAAACCCTAGCCATCGTCTTGCCCGAATATACCGATTTCGAGCCATTTTTGTTGGGTGGTACGAAAATAGCCTGAAAAGTCCAGATGAAATCGACCACCGCGAGATCCTTGTAGCATTATTCTCCTAAATTTATATATGTACCCCGTGTTCCGTGTTGGATTTCAAACCCTAGCCATCGTCTGGCCCGAAAATACCGATTTCGGCCCATTTTTGTCAGGTGGTACGAAAATCGCCCGAAAAGTCCAGATGAAATCGACGACCGCGAGATCCTTGTAGCATTCTTCTCCTAAATTTATAACTGTGCCTCGGGTTCCGTGTCGGATTTCAAACCCTAGCCATCGTCTGCCCCAAAAATACGGATTTCGGCCCATTTTTGTCGGGTGGTACGAAAATCGCCCGAAAAGTCCAGATGAAATCGACGACCGCGAGATCCTTGTGGCATTCTTCTCCTAAATTTATAGTTGTGTCTCGGGTTCCGTGTTGGATTTCAAACCCTAGCCATCGTCTTGCCCGAAAATACCGATTTCGGGCCATTTTTGTTGGGTGGTACGAAAATAGCCTGAAAAGTCCAGATGAAATCGACGACCGCGAGATCCTTGTAGCATTATTCTCCTAAATTTATATATGTACCCCGGGTTCCGTGTTGGATTTCAAACGTTAGCCATCGTCTGGCCCGAAAATACCGATTTCGGCCCATTTTTGTTGGGTGGTACGAAAATGGCCCGAAAAGTCCAGATGAAATTGACGACCGCGAGATCCTTGTAGCATTCTTCTCCAAAATTTATATATGTACCTCGGGTTTCGTGTTGGATTTCAAACCCTAGCCATCGTCTGGCTTGAAAATACCGATTTCGTCCCATTTTTGTCGGGTGGTACGAAAATCGCGCGAAAAGTCCAGATGAAATCGATGACCGCAAGATCCTTGTAGCATTCTTCTTCTAAATATATAACTTTGCCTTGGGTTCCGTGTCGAATTTCAAACCCTAGCCATCGTCTGGCCCAAAAATACTGATTTCGGCCCATTTTTGTCGGGTGGTACGAAAATCGCCCGAAAAGTCTAGATGAAATTGACGACCGCGAGATCCTTGTAGCATTCTTCTCCTAAATTTATAACTGTGCCTCAGGTTCCGTGTTGGATTTCAAACCCTAGCCATCGTCTGGCCCGAAAATACCGATTTCGGCCCATTTTTGTCAGGTGGTACGAAAATCGCCCGAAAAGTCCAGATGAAATCGACGACCGCGAGATCCTTGTAGCATTCTTCTCCTAAATTTATAACTATACCTCGAGTTCCGTGTCGGATTTCAAACCCTAGCCATCGTCTGGCCCAAAAATACTGATTTCGTCCCATTTTTGTCGGGTGGTACGAAAATCGCCTGAAAAGTCTAGATGAAATCGACGACCGCGAGATCCTTGTAGCATTCTTCTCCTAAATTTATAACTGTGCCTCGGGTTCCATGTCGGATTTAAAACCCTAGCCATTGCTGGCTCAAAAATACCGATTTCGGCACATTATTGTCGGTTGGTACGAAAATCGCCCGAAAAGTCCAGATGATATCGACGACCGCGAGATCCTTGTAGCATTCTTCTCCTAAATTTATAACTGTGCCTCGGGTTCCGTGTCGGATTTCAAACCCTAGCCATCGTCTGGCCCAAAAATACGGATTTCGGCCCATTTTTGTCGGGTGGTACGAAAATCGCCCGAAAAGTCCAGATGAAATCGACGACCGCGAAATCCTTGTAGCATTCTTCTCCTAAATTTATAGTTGTGTCTCGGGTTCCGTGTTCGATTTCAAACCCTAGCCATCGTCTTGCCCGAAAATACCGATTTCGGGCCATTTTTGTTGGGTGGTACGAAAATAGCCTGAAAAGTCCAGATGAAATCGACCACCGCGAGATCCTTGTAGCATTATTCTCCTAAATTTATATATGTACCCCGTGTTCCGTGTTGGATTTCAAACCCTAGCCATCGTCTGGCCCGAAAATACCGATTTCGGCCCATTTTTGTCAGGTGGTACGAAAATCGCCCGAAAAGTCCAGATGAAATCGACGACCGCGAGATCCTTGTAGCATTCTTCTCCTAAATTTATAACTGTGCCTCGGGTTCCGTGTCGGATTTCAAACCCTAGCCATCGTCTGGCCCAAAAATACGGATTTCGGCCCATTTTTGTCGGGTGGTACGAAAATCGCCCGAAAAGTCCAGATGAAATCGACGACCGCGAAATCCTTGTAGCATTCTTCTCCTAAATTTATAGTTGTGTCTCGGGTTCCGTGTTCGATTTCAAACCCTAGCCATCGTCTTGCCCGAAAATAACGATTTCGGGCCATTTTTGTTGGGTGGTACGAAAATAGCCTGAAAAGTCCAGATGAAATCGACCACCGCGAGATCCTTGTAGCATTATTCTCCTAAATTTATATATGTACCCCGTGTTCCGTGTTGGATTTCAAACCCTAGCCATCGTCTGGCCCGAAAATACCGATTTCGGCCCATTTTTGTCAGGTGGTACGAAAATCGCCCGAAAAGTCCAGATGAAATCGACGACCGCGAGATCCTTGTAGCATTCTTCTCCTAAATTTATAACTGTGCCTCGGGTTCCGTGTCGGATTTCAAACCCTAGCCATCGTCTGCCCCAAAAATACGGATTTCGGCCCATTTTTGTCGGGTGGTACGAAAATCGCCCGAAAAGTCCAGATGAAATCGACGACCGCGAGATCCTTGTAGCATTCTTCTCCTAAATTTATAGTTGTGTCTCGGGTTCCGTGTTGGATTTCAAACCCTAGCCATCGTCTTGCCCGAAAATACCGATTTCGGGCCATTTTTGTTGGGTGGTACGAAAATAGCCTGAAAAGTCCAGATGAAATCGACGACCGCGAGATCCTTGTAGCATTATTCTCCTAAATTTATATATGTACCCCGGGTTCCGTGTTGGATTTCAAACGTTAGCCATCGTCTGGCCCGAAAATACCGATTTCGGCCCATTTTTGTTGGGTGGTACGAAAATGGCCCGAAAAGTCCAGATGAAATTGACGACCGCGAGATCCTTGTAGCATTCTTCTCCAAAATTTATATATGTACCTCGGGTTTCGTGTTGGATTTCAAACCCTAGCCATCGTCTGGCCTGAAAATACCGATTTCGTCCCATTTTTGTCGGGTGGTACGAAAATCGCGCGAAAAGTCCAGATGAAATCGATGACCGCAAGATCCTTGTAGCATTCTTCTCCTAAATATATAACTTTGCCTTGGGTTCCGTGTCGAATTTCAAACCCTAGCCATCGTCTGGCCCGAAAATACCGATTTCAGCCCATTTTTGCCGGGTGGTACGAAAATCGCCCGAAAAGTCCAAATGAAATCGACGACTGCGAGATCCTTGTAGCATTCTTCTCCTAAATTTATAACTGTGCCTCGGGTTCTGTGTCAGATTTCAAACCCTAGCCATCGTCTAGCCCGAAAATACCGATTTCGACCCATTTTTGTCGGGTGGTACGAAAATCGCCCGAAAAGTCCAGATGAAATCGACGACTGCGAGATCCTTGTAGCATTCTTCTCCTAAATTTATAACTGTGCCTCGGGTTCTGTGTCGGATTTAAAACCCTAGCCATCGTCTGGCCCGAAAATACCGATTTCGGCCCATTTTTGTCGGGTGGTACGAAAATCGCCCGAAAAGTCCAGATGAAATTGACGACCGCGAGATCCTTGTAGCATTCTTCTCCTAAATTTATAACTGTGCCTCGGGTTCCGTGTCGGATTTCAAACCCTAGCCATCGTCTGGCCCAAAAATACGGATTTCGGCCCATTTTTGTCAGGTGGTACGAAAATCGCCCGAAAAGTCCAGATGAAATCGACGACCGCGAGATCCTTGTAGCATTCTTCTCCTAAATTTATAACTGTGCCTCGGGTTCCGTGTCGGATTTCAAACCCTAGCCATCGTCTG
>JBBPBQ010000005.1:1718136-1734518 GCA_037974755.1 Cicer yamashitae
CGAGATCCTTGTAGAATTCTTCTCCAAAATTTATAACTGTGCCTCGGGTTTTGTGTCAGATTTCAAACCCTAGCCATCGTCTGGCCCGAAAATACCGATTTCGGCCCATTTTTGTCGGGTGGTACGAGAATCGCCCGAAAAGTCCAGATGAAATCGACGACCGCGAGATCCTTGTATCATTCTTCTCCTAAATTTATAACTGTGCCTCAGGTTCCGTGTCGGATTTCAAACCCTAGCCATCGTCTGGCCCGAAAATACCGATTTCGGCCCATTTTTGTCGGGTGGTACGAAAATCGCCCGAAAAGTCCAGATGAAATCGACGACCGCGAGATCCTTGTAGCATTCTTCTCCTAAATTTATGACTGTGTCTCGGATTCCGTGTCGGATTTCAAACTCTAGCTTGCCCGAAAATACCGATTTCGGCACATTTTTGTAGGGTGGTACGAAAATCGCCCGAAAAGTCCACATGAAATCGACGACCGCGAGATCCTTGTAGCATTCTTCTCCTAAATTTATAACTGTGCCTCGGGTTCCGTGTCGGATTTCAAACCCTAGCCATCGTCTGGCCCAAAAATACCGATTTCGGCCCATTTTTGTCGGGTGGTACGAAAATCGCCCGAAAAGTCCAGATGAAATCGACGACCGCGAGATCCTTGTAGCATTCTTCTCCTAAATTTATAACTGTGCCTCGGGTTCCGTGTCGGATTTCAAACACTAGCCATCGTCTGGCCCGAAAATACCGATTTCGGCCCATTTTTGTCGGGTGGTACGAAAATCGCCCGAAAAGTCCAGATGAAATCGACGACCGCGAGATCCTTGTAGCATTCTTCTCCTAAATTTATAACTGTGCCTCGGGTTCCGTGTCGGATTTCAAACCCTAGCCATCGTCTGGCCCGAAAATACCGATTTTAGCCTAGTTTTGTCGGGTGATACGAAAATCGCCCGAAAAGTCCAGATGAAATCGACGACCGCGAGATCCTTGTAGAATTCTTGTCCTAAATTTATAATTGTGCCTCGGGTTCCGTGTCGGATTTCAAACCCTAGCCATCGTCTGGCCCGAAAATACCGATTTCGGCCCATTTTTGTCGGGTGGTACGAAAATCGCCTGAAAAGTCCAAATGAAATCGACGATCGCGATATCCTTGTAGCATTCTTCTTTTAAATTTATAACTGTGCCTCGGGTTCCGTGTCAGATTTCAAACCCTAGCCATCGTCTGGCCCGAAAATACCGATTTCGGCCCATTTTTGTCGGGTGGTACGAAAATCGCCCGAAAAGTTCAGATGAAATCGACGACCGCGAGATCCTTGTAGCATTCTTCTCCTAAATTTATAACTGTGCCTCGGGTTCCGTGTCGGATTTCAAACCCTAGCCATCGTCTGGCCCGAAAATACCGATTTCGGCCCATTTTTGATGGGTGGTACGAAAATCGCCCGAAAAGTCCACATGAAATCGACGACCGCGAGATCCTTGTAGCATTCTTCTCCTAAATTTATGACTGTGTCTCGGATTCCGTGTCGGATTTCAAACTCTAGCCATCTTCTGGCCCGAAAATACCGATTTCGGCACATTTTTGTAGGGTGGTACGAAAATCGCCCGAAAAGTCCACATGAAATCGACGACCGCGAGATCCTTGTAGCATTCTTCTCCTAAATTTATAACTGTGCCTCAGGTTCCGTGTCGGATTTCAAACCCTAGCCATCGTCTGGCCCGAAAATACCGATTTCGGCCCATTTTTGTCGGGTGGTACGAAAATCGCCCGAAAAGTCCAGATGAAATCGACGACCGCGAGATCCTTGTAGAATTCTTCTCCAAAATTTATAACTGTGCCTCGGGTTCTGTGTCAGATTTCAAACCCTAGCCATCGTCTGACCCGAAAATACCGATTTCGGCCCATTTTTGTCAGGTGGTACGAGAATCGCCCGAAAAGTCCAGATGAAATCGACGACCGCGAGATCCTTTTAGCATTCTTCTCCTAAATTTATAACTGTGCCTCAGGTTCCGTGTCGGATTTCAAACCCTAGCCATCGTCTGGCCCGAAAATACCGATTTCGGCCCATTTTTGTCGGGTGGTACGAAAATCGCCCGAAAAGTCCAGATGAAATCGACGACCGCGAGATCCTTGTAGCATTCTTCTCCTAAATTTATGACTGTGTCTCGGATTCCGTGTCGGATTTCAAACTCTAGTTGGCCCGAAAATACCGATTTCGGCACATTTTTGTAGGGTGGTACGAAAATCGTCCGAAAAGTCCACATGAAATCGACGACCGCGAGATCCTTGTAGCATTCTTCTCCTAAATTTATAACTGTGCCTCGGGTTCCGTGTCGGATTTCAAACCCTAGCCATCGTCTGGCCCAAAAATACCGATTTCGGCCCATTTTTGTCGGGTGGTACGAAAATCGCCCGAAAAGTCCAGATGAAATTGACGATCGCAAGATCCTTGTAGCATTCTTCTCTTAAATTTATAACAGTGCATCGGGTTTTTTTATCGGATTTCAAACCCTAGCAATCGTCAGACCCGAAAATACCGATTTCGGCCCATTTTTGTCGGGTGGTACGAAAATCGCCCGAAAAGTCCAGATGAAATCGACGACCGCGAGATCCTTGTAGCATTCTTCTCCTAAATTTATAACTGTGCCTCAGGTTCCGTGTCGGATTTCAAACCCTAGCCATCGTCTGGCCCAAAAATACCGATTTCGGCCCATTTTTGTCGGGTGGTACGAAAATCGCCCGAAAAGTCCAGATGAAATTGACGATCGAAAGATCCTTGTAGCATTCTTCTCTTAAATTTATAACAGTGCATCGGGTTTTTTTGTCGGATTTCAAACCCTAGCCATCGTCTGGCCCGAAAATACCGATTTCGACCCATTTTTGTCGGGTGGTACGAAAATCACCCGATAAGTCCAGATGAAATCGACGACCGCGAGATCCTTGTAGAATTATTCTCCTAAATTTATAAATGTGCCTCGAGTTCCGTGTCGGATTTCAAATCCTAGCCATCGTCTGGCCCGAAAATACCGTTTGTGGCCCATTTTTGTCGGATGGTACGAAAATCGCCCGAAAAGTCCAGATGAAATCGACGACCGCGAGATCCTTGTAGCATTCTTCTCCTAAATTTATAATTGTGCCTCGAGTTCCGTGTCGGATTTCAAATCCTAGCCATCGTCTGGCCCGAAAATACCGATTTCGGCCCAATTTTGTCGGGTGGTACGAAAATCGCCCGAAAAGTCCGGATGAAATCGACGACCGCGAGATCCTAGTAGCATTCTTCTCCTAAATTTATAACTGTGCCTCGGGTTCTGTGTCAGATTTCAAACCCTAGCAATCGTCTGGCCCGAAAATACCGATTTCGGCCTATTTTTATTGGGTGGTACGAAAATCGCCCGAAAAGTCCAGATGAAATCGACGACAGCAAGATCCTTGTAGAATTCTTCAAAATTTATAACTGTGCCTCGGGTTCCGTGTCGGATTTCAAACCCTAGCCATCGTCTAGCCCGAAAATACCGATTTCGGCCCATTTTTGTCGGGTGGTACGAAAATCGCCCGAAAAGTCCAGATGAAATCGACGACCGCGAGATCCTTGTAGCATTCTTCTCCTAAATTTATAACTGTGCCTCGGGTTCCGTGTCGGATTTCAAACCCTAGCCATCGTCTGGCCCGAAAATACCGATTTCAGCCCATTTTTGTAGGGTGGTACGAAAATCGCCCGAAAAGTCCACATGAAATCGACGACCGCGAGATCCTTGTAGCATTCTTCTCCTAAATTTATAACTGTGCCTCAGGTTCCGTGTCGGATTTCAAACCCTAGCCATCGTCTGGCCCGAAAATACCGATTTCGGCCCATTTTTGTCGGGTGGTACGAAAATCGCCCGAAAAGTCCAGATGAAATCGACGACCGCGAGATCCTTGTAGCATTCTTCTCCTAAATTTCTGACTGTGCCTCGGGTTCCGTGTCGGATTTCAAACCCTAGCCATCGTCTGGCCCGAAAATACCGATTTCGGCCCATTTTTGTCGGGTGGTACGAAAATCGCCCGAAAAGTCCAGATGAAATCGACGACCGCGAGATCCTTGTAGCATTCTTCTCTTAAATTTATGACTGTTTCTCGGGTTCCGTGTCGGATTTCAAACCCTAGCCATCGTCTGGCCCGAAAATACCGATTTCGGCCCATTTTTGTCGGGTGGTACGAAAATCGCCCGAAAAGTCCAGATGAAATCGACGACCGCGAGATCCTTGTAGCATTCTTCTCCTAAATTTATGACTGTGCCTCGGGTTCCGTGTCGGATTTCAAACTCTAGCCATCTTCTGGCCCGAAAATACCGATTTCGGCACATTTTTGTAGGGTGGTACGAAAATCGCCCGAAAAGTCCACATGAAATCGACGACCGCGAGATCCTTGTAGCATTCTTCTCCTAAATTTATAACTGTGCCTCAGGTTCCGTGTCGGATTTCAAACCCTAGCCATCGTCTGGCCCAAAAATACCGATTTCGGCCCATTTTTGTCGGGTGGTACGAAAATCGCCCGAAAAGTCCAGATGAAATTGACGATCGCAAGATCCTTGTAGCATTCTTCTCTTAAATTTATAACAGTGCATCGGGTTTTTTTGTCGGATTTCAAACCCTAGCCATCGTCTGGCCCGAAAATACCGATTTCGACCCATTTTTGTCGGGTGGTACGAAAATCACCCGAAAAGTCCAGATGAAATCGACGACCGCGAGATCCTTGTAGAATTATTCTCCTAAATTTATAAATGTGCCTCGAGTTCCGTGTCGGATTTCAAATCCTAGCCATCGTCTGGCCCGAAAATACCGTTTGTGGCCCATTTTTGTCGGATGGTACGAAAATCGCCCGAAAAGTCCAGATGAAATCGACGACCGCGAGATCCGTGTAGCATTCTTCTCCTAAATTTATGACTGTGTCTCGAGTTCCGTGTCGGATTTCAAACTCTAGTTGGCCCGAAAATACCGATTTCGGCACATTTTTGTAGGGTGGTACGAAAATCGTCCGAAAAGTCCACATGAAATCGACGACCGCGAGATCCTTGTAGCATTCTTCTCCTAAATTTATAACTGTGCCTCGGGTTCCGTGTCGGATTTCAAACCCTAGCCATCGTCTGGCCCAAAAATACCGATTTCGGCCCATTTTTGTCGGGTGGTACGAAAATCGCCCGAAAAGTCCAGATGAAATTGACGATCGCAAGATCCTTGTAGCATTCTTCTCTTAAATTTATAACAGTGCATCGGGTTTTTTTATCGGATTTCAAACCCTAGCAATCGTCAGGCCCGAAAATACCGATTTCGGCCCATTTTTGTCGGGTGGTACGAAAATCGCCCGAAAAGTCCAGATGAAATCGACGACCGCGAGATCCTTGTAGCATTCTTCTCCTAAATTTATGACTGTGTCTCGGGTTTCGTGTCGGATTTCAAACCCTAGCAATCGTCTGGCCCGAAAATACCGATTTCGGCCCATTTTTGTCGGGTGGTACGAAAATCGCCCGAAAAGTCCAGATGAAATCGACGACCGCGAGATCCTTGTAGCATTCTTCTCCTAAATTTATGACTGTGTCTCGGGTTCCATGTCGGATTTCAAACGCTAGCCATCGTCTGGCCCGAAAATACCGATTTCGGCCCATTTTTGTCGGGTGGTACGAAAATTGCCCGAAAAGTCCAGATGAAATCGACGACCGCGAGATCCTTGTAGCATTCTTCTCCTAAATTTATGACTGTGTCTCGGGTTCCGTGTCGGATTTCAAACCCTAGCCATCGTCTGGCCCGAAAATACCGATTTCGGCCCATTTTTGTCGGGTGGTACGAAAATCGCTCGAAAAGTCCAGATGAAATCGACGACCGCGAGATCCTTGTAGCATTCTTCTCCTAAATTTATAACTGTGCCTCGGGTTCCGTGTCGGATTTCAAACCCTAGCCATCGTCTGGCCCGAAAATACCGATTTTATCCCAGTTTTGTCGGGTGGTACGAAAATCGCCCGAAAAGTCCAGATGAAATCGACGACCGCGAGATCCTTGTAGAATTCTTCTCCAAAATTTATAACTGTGCCTTGGGTTCTGTGTCAGATTTCAAACCCTAGCCATCGTCTGGCCCGAAAATACCGATTTCTGCCCATTTTTATCGGGTGGAACGAAAATCGCCCGAAAAGTACAGATGAAATCGACGACCGCGAGATCCTTGTAGCATTCTTCTCCTAAATTTATGACTGTGTCTCGGGTTCCGTGTCGGATTTCAAACTCTAGCCATCTTCTGGCCCGAAAATACCGATTTCGGCACATTTTTGTAGGGTGGTACGAAAATCGCCCGAAAAGTCCACATGAAATCGACGACCGCGAGATCCTTGTAGCATTCTTCTCCTAAATTTTTGACTGTGTCTCGGGTTCCGTGACGGATTTCAAACTCTAGCCATCTTCTGGCCCGAAAATACCGATTTCGGCACATTTTTGTAGGGTGGTACGAAAATCGCCCGAAAAGTCCACATGAAATCGACGACCGCGAGATCCTTGTAGCATTCTTCTCCTAAATTTATAAATGTGCCTCGGGTTCCGTGTCGGATTTCAAACCCTAGCCATCGTCTAGCCCGAAAATACCGATTTCGGCCCATTTTTGTAGGGTGGTACGAAAATCGCCCGAAAAGTCCACATGTAATCGACGACCGCGAGATCCTTGTAGCATTCTACTCCATAATTTATAACTGTACCTCGGGTTCCGTGTCGGATTTCAAACCCTAGCCATCGTTTGGCCCGAAAATACCGATTTTGGCGCATTTTTGTACGGTGGTACAAAAATCGCCCGAAAAGTCCACATGAATTCGACGACCGCGAGATCCTTGTAGCATTCTTCTCCTAAATTTATAACTGCGCCTCGGGTTCCGTGTCGGATTTCAAACCCTAGCCATCATCTGGCCCGAAAATACCGATTTCGGCCCATTTTTGTCGGGTGGTACGAAAATCGCCCGAAAAGTCCAGATGAAATCGTAGACCGCGAGATCCTTGTAGCATTCTTCTCCTAAATTTATAACTGTGCCTCGGGTTCCGGTCGGATTTCAAACCCTAGCCATCGTCTGGCCCGAAAATACCGATTTTAGTCCAGTTTTGTCGGGTGGTACGAAAATCGCCCGAAAAGTCCAGATGAAATCGACGACCGCGAGATCCTTGTAGAATTCTTCTCCTAAATTTATAACTGTGCCTTGGGTTCCGTGTCGGATTTCAAACCCTAGCCATCGTCTGGCCCGAAATACCGATTTCGGCCCATTTTTGTCGGATGGTACGAAAATCGCCCGAAAAGTCCAGATGAAATCGACGACCGCGAGATCCTTGTAGCATTCTTCTCCTAAATTTATAATTGTGCCTCGAGTTCCGTGTTGGATTTCAAATCCTAGCCATCGTCTGGCCCGAAAATACCGATTTTGGCCCATTTCTGTCGGGTGGTACGAAAATCACCCGAAAAGTCCTGATGAATTCGACGACCCCGAGATCCTTGTAGCATTCTTC
Organism: Cicer yamashitae; assembly: GCA_037974755.1. Classification (NCBI taxonomy): domain Eukaryota; kingdom Viridiplantae; phylum Streptophyta; class Magnoliopsida; order Fabales; family Fabaceae; genus Cicer; species Cicer yamashitae. The sequence continues at coordinate 1,725,635 of JBBPBQ010000005.1, forward strand.
TCCTAAATTTATAACTATGCCTCGCGTTCCGTGTCAGATTTCAAACCTTAGCAATCGTCAGGCCCGAAAATACCGATTTCGGCCCATTTTTGTCGGGTGGTACGAAAATCGCCCGAAAAGTCCAGATGAAATCGACGACCGCGAGATCCTTGTAGAATTCTTCTCCAAAATTTATAACTGTGCCTCGGGTTCTGTGTCAGATTTCAAACCCTAGCCATCGTCTGACCCGAAAATACCGATTTCGGCCCATTTTTGTCAGGTGGTACGAGAATCGCCCGAAAAGTCCAGATGAAATCGACGACCGCGAGATCCTTTTAGCATTCTTCTCCTAAATTTATAACTGTGCCTCAGGTTCCGTGTCGGATTTCAAACCCTAGCCATCGTCTGGCCCGAAAATACCGATTTCGGCCCATTTTTGTCGGGTGGTACGAAAATCGCCCGAAAAGTCCAGATGAAATCGACGACCGCGAGATCCTTGTAGCATTCTTCTCCTAAATTTATGACTGTGTCTCGGATTCCGTGTCGGATTTCAAACTCTAGCTTGCCCGAAAATACCGATTTCGGCACATTTTTGTAGGGTGGTACGAAAATCGCCCGAAAAGTCCACATGAAATCGACGACCGCGAGATCCTTGTAGCATTCTTCTCCTAAATTTATAACTGTGCCTCGGGTTCCGTGTCGGATTTCAAACCCTAGCCATCGTCTGGCCCGAAAATACCGATTTCAGCCCATTTTTGTAGGGTGGTACGAAAATCGCCCGAAAAGTCCACATGACATCGACGACCGCGAGATCCTTGTACCATTCTTCTCCTAAATTTATAACTGTGCCTCAGGTTCCGTGTCGGATTTCAAACCCTAGCCATCGTCTGGCCCGAAAATACCGATTTCGGCCCATTTTTGTCGGGTGGTACGAAAATCGCCCGAAAAGTCCAGATGAAATCGACGACCGCGAGATCCTTGTAGAATTCTTCAAAATTTATAACTGTTCCTCGGGTTCCGTGTCGGATTTCAAACCCTAGCCATCGTCTGGCCCGAAAATACCGATTTCGGCCCATTTTTGTCGGGTGGTACGAAAATCGCCCGAAAAGTCCAGATGAAATCGACGACCGCGAGATCCTTGTAGCATTCTTCTCCTAAATTTATAATTGTGCCTCGAGTTCCGTGTTGGATTTCAAATCCTAGCCATCGTCTGGCCCGAAAATACCGATTTTGGCCCATTTTTGTCGGGTGGTACGAAAATCACCCGAAAAGTCCTGATGAATTCGACGACCCCGAGATCCTTGTAGCATTCTTCTCCTAAATTTATAACTATGCCTCGCGTTCCGTGTCAGATTTCAAACCCTAGCAATCGTCAGGCCCGAAAATACCGATTTCGGCCCATTTTTGTCGGGTGGTACGAAAATCGCCCGAAAAGTCCAGATGAAATCGACGACCGCGAGATCCTTGTAGAATTCTTCTCCAAAATTTATAACTGTGCCTCGGGTTCCGTGTCGGATTTCAAACCCTAGCCATCGTCTGGCCCGAAAATACCGATTTCGGCCCATTTTTGTCGGGTGGTACGAAAATCGCCCGAAAAGTCCAGATGAAATCGACGGCCGCGAGATCCTTGTAGCATTCTTCTCCTAAATTTATAACTGTGCCTCGGGTTCCGTGTCGGATTTCAAACCCTAGCCATCGTCTGGCTCGAAAATACCGATTTCGGCCCATTTTTCTCGGGTGGTACGAAAATCGCCCGAAAAGTCCCGATGAAATCGACGACCGCGAGATCCTTGTAGCATTCTTCTCCTAAATTTATAACTGTGCCTCGGGTTCTGTGTCGGATTTCAAACCCTAGCCATCGTCTGGCCCGAAAATACCGATTTCGGCCCATTTTTGTCGGGTGGTACGAAAATCGCCCGAAAAGTCCAGATGAAATCGACGACCGCGAGATCCTTGTAGCATTCTTCTCCTAAATTTATAACTGTGCCTCGGGTTCCGTGTCGGATTTCAAACCCTAGCCATCGTCTGGCCCGAAAATACCGATTTCGGCCCATTTTTGTCGGGTGGTACGAAAATCGCCCGAAAAGTCCAGATGAAATCGACGACCGCGAGATCCTTTTAGAATTCTTCAAAATTTATAACTGTTCCTCGGGTTCCGTGTCGGATTTCAAACCCTAGCCATCGTCTGGCCCGAAAATACCGATTTCGGCCCATTTTTGTCGGGTGGTACAAAAATCGCCCGAAAAGTCCAGATGAAATCGACGACCGCGAGATCCTTGTAGCATTCTTCTCCTAAATTTATAATTGTGCCTCGGGTTCCTTGTCGAATTTCAAACCCTAGCCATCGTCTGGCCTGAAAATACCGATTTTAGCCCAGTTTTGTCGGGTGGTATGAAAATCGCCCAAAAAGTCCTGATGAAATCGACGACCGCGAGATCCTTGTAGAATTCTTCTCCTAAATTTATAACTGTGCCTCGGGTTCCGTGTCAGATTTCAAACCCTAGCAATCATCTGGCCCGAAAATACCGATTTCGGCCCATTTTTGTCGGGTGGTACGAAAATCGCCCGAAAAGTCCAGATGAAATCGACGACCGCGAGATCCTTGTAGCATTCTTCTCCTAAATTTATGACTGTGTCTCGGGTTCCGTGTCGGATTTCAAACCCTAGCAATCGTCTGGCCCGAAAATACCGATTTCGGCCCATTTTTGTCGGGTGGTACGAAAATCGCCAGAAAAGTCCAGATGAAATCGACGACCGCAAGATCCTTGTAGAATTCTTCAAAATTTATAATTGTGCCTCGGGTTCCGTGTCGGATTTCAAACCCTAGCCATCGTCTAGCCCGAAAATACCGATTTCGGCCCATTTTTGTCGGGTGGTACGAAAATCGCCCGAAAAGTCCAGATGAAATCGACGACCGCGAGATCCTTGTAGCATTCTTCTCCTAAATTTATAACTATGCCTCGGTTTCCGTGTCGGATTTCAAACCCTAGCCATCGTCTGGCCCGAAAATACCGATTTTAGCCTAGTTTTGTCGGGTGATACGAAAATCGCCCGAAAAGTCCAGATGAAATCGACGACCGCGAGATCCTTGTAGAATTCTTGTCCTAAATTTATAATTGTGCCTCGGGTTCCGTGTCGGATTTCAAACCCTAGCCATCGTCTGGCCCGAAAATACCGATTTCGGCCCATTTTTGTCGGGTGGTACGAAAATCGCCTGAAAAGTCCAAATGAAATCGACGATCGCGATATCCTTGTAGCATTCTTCTTTTAAATTTATAACTGTGCCTCGGGTTCCGTGTCAGATTTCAAACCCTAGCCATCGTCTGGCCCGAAAATACCGATTTCGGCCCATTTTTGTCGGGTGGTACGAAAATCGCCCGAAAAGTTCAGATGAAATCGACGACCGCGAGATCCTTGTAGCATTCTTCTCCTAAATTTATAACTGTGCCTCGGGTTCCGTGTCGGATTTCAAACCCTAGCCATCGTCTGGCCCGAAAATACCGATTTCGGCCCATTTTTGATGGGTGGTACGAAAATCGCCCGAAAAGTCCACATGAAATCGACGACCGCGAGATCCTTGTAGCATTCTTCTCCTAAATTTATGACTGTGTCTCGGATTCCGTGTCGGATTTCAAACTCTAGCCATCTTCTGGCCCGAAAATACCGATTTCGGCACATTTTTGTAGGGTGGTACGAAAATCGCCCGAAAAGTCCACATGAAATCGACGACCGCGAGATCCTTGTAGCATTCTTCTCCTAAATTTATAACTGTGCCTCAGGTTCCGTGTCGGATTTCAAACCCTAGCCATCGTCTGGCCCAAAAATACCGATTTCGGCCCATTTTTGTCGGGTGGTACGAAAATCGCCCGAAAAGTCCAGATGAAATTGACGATCGCAAGATCCTTGTAGCATTCTTCTCTTAAATTTATAACAGTGCATCGGGTTTTTTTATCGGATTTCAAACCCTAGCCATCGTCAGGCCCGAAAATACCGATTTCGACCCATTTTTGTCGGGTGGTACAAAAATCACCCGAAAAGTCCAGATGAAATCGACGACCGCGAGATCCTTGTAGAATTATTCTCCTAAATTTATAAATGTGCCTCGAGTTCCGTGTCGGATTTCAAATCCTAGCCATCGTCTGGCCCGAAAATACCGTTTTTGGCCCATTTTTGTCGGATGGTACGAAAATCGCCCGAAAAGTCCAGATGAAATCGACGACCGCGAGATCCTTGTAGCATTCTTCTCCTAAATTTATAACTGTGCCTCGGGTTCCGTGTCGGATTTCAAACCCTAGCCATCGTCTGGCCCGAAAATACCGATTTTTGCCAAGTTTTGTCGGGTGGTACGAAAATCGCCCAAAAAGTCCAGATGAAATCGACAACCGCGAGATCCTTGTAGAATTCTTCTCTCAAAATTTATAACTGTGCCTCGGGTTCTGTGTCAGATTTCAAACCCTAGCCATCGTCTGGCCCGAAAATACCGATTTCGGCCCATTTTTATCGGGTGGAACGAGAATCGCCCGAAAAGTCCAGATGAAATCGACCACCGCGAGATCCTTGTAGCATTCTTCTCCTAAATTTATAACTGTGCCTCGGGTTCCGTGTCGGATTTCAAACCCTAGCCATCGACTGGCCCGAAAATACCGATTTCGGCCCATTTTTGTCGGGTGGTACGAAAATCGCCCGAAAATTCCAGATGAAATCGACGACCGCGAGATCCTTGTAGCATTCTTCTCCTAAATTTATGACTGAGTCTCGGGTTCCGTGTCGGATTTCAAACTCTAGCCATCTTCTGGCCCGAAAATACCGATTTCGGCACATTTTTGTAGGGTGGTACGAAAATCAACCGAAAAGTCCACATGAAATCGACGACCGCGAGATCCTTGTAGCATTCTTCTCCTAAATTTATAACTGTGCCTCGGGTTCCGTGTCGGATTTCAAACCCTAGCCATCGTCTGGCCCAAAAATACCGATTTCGGCCCATTTTTGTCGGGTGGTACGAAAATCGCCCGAAAAGTCCAGATGAAATTGACGATCGCAAGATCCTTGTAGCATTCTTCTCTTAAATTTATAACAGTGCATCGGGTTTTTTTGTCGGATTTCAAACCCTAGCCATCGTCTGAGCCGAAAATACCGATTTCGACCCATTTTGGTCGGGTGGTACAAAAATCGCCCGAAAAGTCCAGATGAAATCGAAGACCGCGAGATATTTGTAGAATTATTCTCCTAAATTTATAAATGTGCCTCGAGTTCCGTGTCAGATTTCAAATCCTAGCCATCGTCTGGCCCGAAAATACCGATTTCGGCCTATTTTTGTCGGATGGTACGAAAATCGCCCGAAAAGTCCAGATGAAATCAACGACCGCGAGACCTTGTAGCATTCTTCTCCTAAATTTATAATTGTGCCTCGAGTTCCGTGTCGGATTTCAAATCCTAGCCATCGTCTGGCCCGAAAATACCGATTTCGGCCCATTTTTGTCGGGTGGTACGAAAATCGCCCGAAAAGTCCTGATGAAATCGACGACCGCGAGATCCTAGTAGCATTCTTCTCCTAAATTTATAACTGTGCCTCGGGTTCCGTGTCAGATTTTAAACCCTAGCAATCATCTGGCCCGAAAATACCGATTTCAGCCTATTTTTGTCGGGTGGTACGAAAATCGCCCGAAAAGTCCAGATGAAATCGACGACTGCAAGATCCTTGTAGAATTCTTCTCCAAAATTTATAACTGTGCCTCGGGTTCTGTGTCAGATTTCAAACCCTAGCCATCGTCTGGCCCGAAAATACCGATTTCGGCCCATTTTTGTCGGGTGGAACGAGAATCGCCCGAAAAGTCCAGATGAAATCGACGACCGCGAGATCCTTGTAGCATTCTTCTCCTAAATTTATAACTGTGCCTCGGGTTCCGTGTCGGATTTCAAACCCTAGCCATCGTCTGGCCCGAAAATACCGATTTCGGCCCATTTTTGTAGGGTGGTACGAAAATCGCCCGAAAAGTCCACATGTAATCGACGACCCCGAGATCCTTGTAGCATTCTACTCCTTAATTTATAACTGTACCTCGGGTTCCGTGTCGGATTTCAAACCCTAGCCATCGTTTTGCCCGAAAATACCGATTTCGGCCCATTTTTGTCGGGTGGAACGAGAATCGCCCGAAAAGTCCAGATGAAATCGATGACCGCGAGATCCTTGTAGAATTCTTCTCCAAAATTTATAACTGTGCCTCGGGTTCTGTGTCAGATTTCAAACCCTAGCCATCGTCTGGCCCGAAAATACCGATTTCGGCCCATTTTTGTCGGGTGGTACGAAAATCGCCCGAAAAGTCCAGATGAAATTGACGATCGCAAGATCCTTGTAGCATTCTTCTCTTAAATTTATAACAGTGCATCGGGTTTTTTTATCGGATTTCAAACCCTAGCAATCGTCAGGCCCGAAAATACCGATTTCGGCCCATTTTTGTCGGGTGGTACGAAAATCGCCCGAAAAGTCCAGATGAAATCGACGACCGCGAGATCCTTGTAGCATTCTTCTCCTAAATTTATGACTGTGTCTCGGGTTTCGTGTCGGATTTCAAACCCTAGCAATCGTCTGGCCCGAAAATACCGATTTCGGCCCATTTTTGTCGGGTGGTACGAAAATCGCCCGAAAAGTCCAGATGAAATCGACGACCGCGAGATCCTTGTAGCATTCTTCTCCTAAATTTATGACTGTGTCTCGGGTTCCATGTCGGATTTCAAACGCTAGCCATCGTCTGGCCCGAAAATACCGATTTCGGCCCATTTTTGTCGGGTGGTACGAAAATTGCCCGAAAAGTCCAGATGAAATCGACGACCGCGAGATCCTTGTAGCATTCTTCTCCTAAATTTATGACTGTGTCTCGGGTTCCGTGTCGGATTTCAAACCCTAGCCATCGTCTGGCCCAAAAATACCGATTTCGGCCCATTTTTGTCGGGTGGTACGAAAATCGCCCGAAAAGTCCAGATGAAATTGACGATCGCAAGATCCTTGTAGCATTCTTCTCTTAAATTTATAACAGTGCATCGGGTTTTTTTGTCGGATTTCAAACCCTAGCCATCGTCTGAGCCGAAAATACCGATTTCGACCCATTTTTGTCGGGTGGTACAAAAATCGCCCGAAAAGTCCAGATGAAATCGAAGACCGCGAGATATTTGTAGAATTATTCTCCTAAATTTATAAATGTGCCTCGAGTTCCGTGTCGGATTTCAAATCCTAGCCATCGTCTGGCCCGAAAATACCGATTTCGGCCCATTTTTGTCGGGTGGTACAAAAATCGCCCGAAAAGTCCTGATGAAATCGACGACCGCGAGATCCTAGTAGCATTCTTCTCCTAAATTTATAACTGTGCCTCGGGTTCCGTTTCAGATTTCAAACCCTAGCAATCGTCTGGCCCGAAAATACCGATTTCGGCCCATTTATGTCGGGTGGTACGAAAATCGCCCGAAAAGTCCACATGAAATCGACGACCGCAAGATCCTTGTAGAATTCTTCAAAATTTATAACTGTGCCTCGGGTTCCGTGTCGGATTTCAAACCCTAGCCATCGTCTAGCCCGAAAATACCGATTTCGGCCCATTTTTGTCGGGTGGTACGAAAATCGCCCGAAAAGTCCAGATGAAATCGACGACCGCGAGATCCTTGTAGCATTCTTCTCCTAAATTTATAACTGTGCCTCGGGTTCCGTGTCGGATTTCAAACCCTAGCCATCGTCTGGCCCGAAAATACCGATTTCAGCCCATTTTTGTAGGGTGGTACGAAAATCGCCCGAAAAGTCCACATGAAATCGACGACCGCGAGATCCTTGTAGCATTCTTCTCCTAAATTTATAACTGTGCCTCGGGTTCCGTGTCGGATTTCAAACCCTAGCCATCGTCTGGCCCGAAAATACCGATTTCGGCCCATTTTTGTCGGGTGGTACGAAAATCGCCCGAAAAGTCCAGATGAAATCGACGACCGCGAGATCCTTGTAGAATTCTTCTCCAAAATTTATAACTGTGCCTCGGGTTCTGTGTCAGATTTCAAACCCTAGCCATCGTCTGACCCGAAAATACCGATTTCGGCCCATTTTTGTCGGGTGGTACGAGAATCGCCCGAAAAGTCCAGATGAAATCGACGACCGCGAGATCCTTTTAGCATTCTTCTCCTAAATTTATAACTGTGCCTCAGGTTCCGTGTCGGATTTCAAACCCTAGCCATCGTCTGGCCCGAAAATACCGATTTCGGCCCATTTTTGTCGGGTGGTACGAAAATCGCCCGAAAAGTCCAGATGAAATCGACGACCGCGAGATCCTTGTAGCATTCTTCTCCTAAATTTATGACTGTGTCTCGGATTCCGTGTCGGATTTCAAACTCTAGCTTGCCCGAAAATACCGATTTCGGCACATTTTTGTAGGGTGGTACGAAAATCGCCCGAAAAGTCCACATGAAATCGACGACCGCGAGATCCTTGTAGCATTCTTCTCCTAAATTTATAACTGTGCCTCGGGTTCCGTGTCGGATTTCAAACCCTAGCCATCGTCTGGCCCAAAAATACCGATTTCGGCCCATTTTTGTCGGGTGGTACGAAAATCGCCCGAAAAGTCCAGATGAAATTGACGATCGCAAGATCCTTATAGCATTCTTCTCTTAAATTTATAACAGTGCATCGGGTTTTTTTGTCAGATTTCAAACCCTAGCCATCGTCTGAGCCGAAAATACCGATTTCGACCCATTTTTGTCGGGTGGTACAAAAATCGCCCGAAAAGTCCAGATGAAATCGAAGACCGCGAGATATTTGTAGAATTATTCTCCTAAATTTATAAATGTGCCTCGAGTTCCGTGTCGGATTTCAAATCCTAGCCATCGTCTGGCCCGAAAATACCGATTTCGGCCCATTTTTGTCGGGTGGTAC
>JBBPBQ010000005.1:1738548-1751982 GCA_037974755.1 Cicer yamashitae
GAGACACAGTCATAAATTTAGGAGAAGAATGCTACAAGGATCTCGCGGTCGTCGATTTCATCTGGACTTTTCGGGCTATTTTCGTACCACGCGACAAAAATGGGCCGAAATCGGTATTTTCGGGCCAAATGATGGCTAGGATTTGAAATCCGACACAGAACCCGAGACATAGTTATAAATTTAGAAGAAGAATGCAATAAGGATCTCGCGGTCGTCGATTTCATCTGGACTTTTCGGGCGATTTTCGTACCACCCGACAAAAATGGGCCGAAATCAGTATTTTGGGGCCAGACGATGGCTAGGGTTTGAAATCCGACACGGAACCCGAGACACAGTCATAAATTTAGGAGAAGAATGCTACAAGGATCTCGGGGTCTTGGATTTAATTTGGATTTTTCGGGCGATTTTCGTACCACCCGACAAAAATGGGCCCAAATCGGTATTTTCGTGCCAGACGATGGCTAGGGTTTGAAATCCAACACGGAACCCGAGACACAGTCATAAATTTAGGAGAAGAATGCTACAAGGATCTCGCGGTCGTCGAATTCAATTGGACTTTTCGGGCGATTTTCGTACCACGAGACAAAAATGGGCCGAAATTGGTATTTTCGGGCCAGACGATGGGTAGGGTTTGAAATTCGACACTGAACCCGAGACACAGTTATAAATTTAGAAGAAGAATGCTATAAGGATCTCGCGGTCGTCGATTTCATCTGGACTTTTCAGGCGATTTTCGTACCACCCGACAAAAATGGGCCAAAATCGGTATTTTCGGGCCATACGATGGCTAGGGTTTGAAATCCGACACGGAACCCGAGACACAGTCATAAATTTAGGAGAATAATGCTACAAGAATCTCGCGGTCGTCGAATTCAATTGGACTTTTCGGGAGATTTTCGTGCCACCCGACAAAAATGGGCCGAATTCGGTATTTTCGGGCCAGACGATGGCTAGGGATTGAAATTCGACACGGAACCCAAGACACAGTCATAATTTTAGGAGAAGAATGCTACAAGGATCTCGCGGTTGTCGATTTTAATGGGACTTTTCGGGCGATATTCGTAACACCCGACAAAAATATGCCGAAATCGATAATTTCGGGCCAGACGATGGCTAGGGTTTGAAATCCGACACGGAACCCGAGACACAGTCATAAATTTAGGAGAAGAATGCTACAAGGATCTCGCGGTCGTCGATTTCATCTAGACTTTTCGGGCGATTTTCGTACCACCCGACAAAAATGTGCCGAAATCGGTATTTTTGGGCCAGACGATGGCTAGGGTTTGAAATCCGACACGGAACCCGAGACACAGTCATAAATTTAAGAGAAGAATGCTACAAGGATCTCGCGGTCTTCGATTTCATCTGGACTTTTCGGGCGATTTTCGTACCACCCAACAAAAATGGGCCGTAATCGGTATTTTCGTGCCAGACGATGGCTAGGGTTTGAAATCCGACACGGAACCCGAGACACAGTCATAAATTTAGGAGAATAATGCTACAAGGATCTCGCGGTCGTCGAATTCAATTGGACTTTTCGGGCGATTTTCGTACCACACGGCAAAAGTGGGCCAAATTCGGTATTTTCGGGCCAGATGATGGGTAGGGTTGGAAATCCGACCCGGAACCCGAGACACAGTCATAAATTTAGGAGAAGAATGCTACAAGGATCTCGCGGTCGTCGATTTCATCGGGACTTTTCGGGCGATATTCGTAACACCCGACAAAAATATGCCGAAATCGATAATTTCGGGCCAGACGATGGCTAGGGTTTGAAATCCGACACGGAACCCGAGACACAGTCATAAATTTAGGAGAAGAATGCTACAAGGATCTCGCGGTTGTCGATTTCATCTGGACTTTTCGGGCGATTTTCGTACCACTCGACAAAAATGGGCCGAAATTGGTATTTTCGGGCCAGGCGATGGCTAGGGTTTGAAATCCGACACGGAACCCGAGACACAGTCATAAATTTAGGAGAAGAATGCTACAAGGATCTCGCGGTCGTCGATTTCATCTGGACTTTTCGGGCTATTTTCGTACCACGCGACAAAAATGGGCCGAAATCGGTATTTTCGGGCCAGATGATGGCTAGGATTTGAAATCCGACACGGAACCCGAGACATAGTTATAAATTTAGAAGAAGAATGCAATAAGGATCTCGCGGTCGTCGATTTCATCTGGACTTTTCGGGCGATTTTCGTACCACCCGACAAAAATGGGCCGAAATCAGTATTTTGGGGCCAGACGATGGCTAGGGTTTGAAATCCGACACGGAACCCGAGACACAGTCATAAATTTAGGAGAAGAATGCTACAAGGATCTCGGGGTCTTGGATTTAATTTGGATTTTTCGGGCGATTTTCGTACCACCCGACAAAAATGGGCCCAAATTGGTATTTTCGTGCCAGACGATGGCTAGGGTTTGAAATCCAACACGGAACCCGAGACACAGTCATAAATTTAGGAGAAGAATGCTACAAGGATCTCGCGGTCGTCGAATTCAATTGGACTTTTCGGGCGATTTTCGTACCACGAGACAAAAATGGGCCGAAATTGGTATTTTCGGGCCAGACGATGGGTAGGGTTTGAAATTCGACACTGAACCCGAGACACAGTTATAAATTTAGAAGAAGAATGCTATAAGGATCTCGCGGTCGTCGATTTCATCTGGACTTTTCAGGCGATTTTCGTACCACCCGACAAAAATGGGCCGAAATCGGTATTTTCGGGCCATACGATGGCTAGGGTTTGAAATCCGACACGGAACCCGAGACACAGTCATAAATTTAGGAGAATAATGCTACAAGAATCTCGCGGTCGTCGAATTCAATTGGACTTTTCGGGAGATTTTCGTGCCACCCGACAAAAATGGGCCGAATTCGGTATTTTCGGGCCAGACGATGGCTAGGGTTTGAAATCCGACACGGAACCCGAGACACAGTCATAAATTTAGGAGAAGAATGCTACAAGGATCTCGCGGTCGTCGATTTCATCTGGACTTTTCGGGCGATTTTCGTACCACCCGACAAAAATGTGCCGAAATCGGTATTTTCGGGCCAGACGATGGCTAGGGTTTGAAATCCGACACGGAACCCGAGACACAGTCATAAATTTAGGAGAAGAATGCTACAAGGATCTCGCGGTCGTCGATTTCATCTGGACTTTTAGGGCGATTTTCGTACCACCCGACAAAAATGGGCCGAAATCGGTATTTTCGGGCCAGACGATGGCTAGGGTTTGAAATCCGACACGGAACCCGAGACACAGTCATAAATTTAGGAGAAGAATTCTACAAGGATCTCGCGGTCGTCGATTTCATCTGGACTTTTCGGGCGATTTTCGTACCACCCGACAAAAATGGGCCGAAATCGGTATTTTCGGGCCAGACGATGGCTAGGGTTTGAAATCCGACACGGAACCCGAGACACAGTCATAAATTTAGGAGAAGAATGCTACAAGGATCTCGCGGTCGTCGATTTCTTCTGGACTTTTCGGGCGATTTTCGTAGCACCCGACAAAAATGGGCCGATAACGGTATTTTCGGGCCAGACGATGGCTAGGGTTTGAAATCCGACACGGAACCCGAGACACAGTCATAAATTTAGGAGAAGAATGCTACAAGGATCTCGCGGTCGTCGATTTCATCTGGACTTTTCGGGCGATTTTCGTACCACCCGACAAAAATGGGCCGAAATCGGTATTTTCGGGCCAGATGATTGCTAGGGTTTGAAATCTGACACGGAACCCGAGGCACAGTTATAAATTTAGGAGAAGAATTCTACAAGGATCTCGCGGTCGTCGATTTCATCAGGACTTTTTGGGCGATTTTCATACCACCCGACAAAACTGGGCTAAAATCGGTATTTTCAGGCCAGACGATGGCTAGGGTTTGAAATTCGACAAGGAACCCGAGGCACAATTATAAATTTAGGAGAAGAATGCTACAAGGATCTCGCGGTCGTCGATTTCATCTGGACTTTTCGGGCGATTTTTGTACCACCCGACAAAAATGGGCCGAAATCGGTATTTTCGGGCCAGACGATGGCTAGGGTTTGAAATCCGACACGGAACCCGAGGAACAGTTATAAATTTTGAAGAATTCTAAAAGGATCTCGCGGTCGTCGATTTCATCTGGACTTTTCGGGCGATTTTCGTACCACCCGACAAAAATGGGCCGAAATCGGTATTTTCGGGCCAGACGATGGCTAGGGTTTGAAATCCGACACGGAACCCGAGGCACAGTTATAAATTTAGGAGAAGAATGCTACAAGGATCTCGCGGTCGTCGATTTCATTTGGACTTTTCGGGCGATTTTCGTACCACCCGACAAAAATGGGCCGAAATCGGTATTTTCGGGCCAAACGATGGCTAGGGTTTGAAATCCGACATGGATCCCGAGGCACAGTTATAAATTTAGGAGAAGAATGCTACAAGGATCTCGGGGTCGTCGATTTCATCTGGACTTTTCGGGCGATTTTCGTACCACCCGACAAAAATGGGCCGAAATCGGTATTTTCGGGCCAGACGATGGCTAGGGTTTGAAATCCGACACGGAACCCGAGGCACAATTATAAATTTAGGAGAAGAATGCTACAAGGATCTCGCGGTCGTCGATTTCATCTGGACTTTTCGGGCGATTTTCGTACCACCCGACAAAAATGGGCCGAAATCGGTATTTTCGGGCCAGACGATGGCTAGGGTATGAAATCCGACACGGAACTCGAGACACAGTCATAAATTTAGGAGAAAAATGCTACAAGGATCTCGCGGTCGTCGATTTCATCTGGACTTTTCGGGCAATTTTCGTACCACCTGACAAAAATGGGCTGAAATCGGTATTTTCGGGCCAGACGATGGCTAGGGTATTAAATCCGACACGGAACCCGAGACACAGTCATAAATTTAGGAGAATAATGCTACAAGGATCTCGCGATCGTCGATTTCATCTGGACTTTTCGGGCGATTTTCGTACCACCCGATAAAAATGGGCTGAAATCGGTATTTTCGGGCCAGACGATGGCTATGGTTTGAAATCCGAAACGGAACACGAGACACAATCAAAAATTTAGGAGAAGAATTCTACAAGGATCTCGCGGTCGTCGATTTCATCTGGACTTTTCGGGCGATTTTCGTACCACCCGACAAAAATGGGCCGAAATCGGTATTGTCGGGCCAGATGATGGCAAAGGTTTGAAATCCGACACGGAACCCAAGACACAGTCATAAATTTAGGAGAAGAATGCTACAAGGATCTCGCGGTCGTCGATTTCATCTGGATTTTTCAGACGATTTTTGTAGCACCCGACAAAAATGGGCTAAAATCGGTATTTTCGGGCCAGATGATGGCTAGGGTTTGAAATCCGACACGGAATCTGAGACACAGTTATAAATTTAGGAGAAGAATTCTACAAGGATCTCGCGGTCGTCGATTTCATCTGGACTTTTCGGGCGATTTTCGTACCACCCGACAAAAATGGGCCGAAATCGGTATTGTCGGGTCAGACGATGCTGGCTAGGGTTTGAAATCCGACACGGAATCTGAGACACAGTTATAAATTTAGGAGAAGAATGCTACAAGGATCTCGCGGTCGTCGATTTCATCTGGACTTTTCGGGTGATTTTCGTACCCCCGACAAAAATGGGCCGAAATCGGTATTTTCGGGCCAGACGATGGCTAGGGTTTGAAATCCGACACGGAACCCGAGACACAGTCATAAATTTAGGAGAATAATGCTACAAGGATGTCGCGGTCGTCGAATTCAATTGGACTTTTCGGGCGATTTTCGTACCACCCGACAAAAAATGTTCGAAATCGGTATTTTCGGGCCAGACGATGGCTAGGGTTTGAAATCCGACACGGAACCCGAGACACAGTCATAAATTTAGGAGAAGAATGCTACAAGGATCTCGCGGTCGTCGATTTCATCTGGACTTTTAGGGCGATTTTCGTACCACCCGACAAAAATGGGCCGAAATCAGTATTTTCGGGTCAGACGATGGCTACGGTTTGAAATCCGACACAGAACCCGAGACACAGTCATAAATTTAGGAGAAGAATACTACAAGAATCTCGCGGTCGTCGATTTCTTCTGGACTTTTAGGGCGATTTTCGTACCACCCGACAAAAATGGGCCGAAATCGGTATTTTCGGGCCAGACGATGGCTAGGGTTTGAAATCCGACACGGAATCCGAGACACAGTCATAAATTTAGGAGAAGAATTCTACAAGGATCTCGCAGTAGTCAATTTCATCAAGACTTTTCGGGCGATTTTCGTACCACCCAACAAAAATGGGCCGAAATCGGTATTTTCGGGCCAGACAATGGCTAGGGTTTGAAATCCGACAAAGAACCCGAGACACAGTCATAAATTTAGGAGAAGAATGCTACAAGGATCTCGCGGTCGTCGATTTCATCTGGACTTTTCGGCCGATTTTCGTACCACCCGACAAAAATAGGCCGAAATCGATAATTTCGGGCTAGACGATGGCTAGGGTTTGAAATCCGACACGAAACCCGAGACACAATCATAAATTTAGGAGAAGAATGCTACAAGGATCTCGCAGTCGTCGATTTCATCTAGACTTTTCGGGCGATTTTCGTACCACCCGACAAAAATGGGCCGAAATCGGTATTTTCGGGCCAGACGATGGCTAGGGTTTGAAATCCGACACGGAACCCGAGACACAGTCATAAATTTAGGAGAAGAATGCTACAAGGATCTCGCGGTCGTCGATTTCATGTGGACTTTTCGGGCGATTTTCGTACCACCCGACAAAAATGGGCCGAAATCGGTATTTTCGGGCCAGACGATGGCTAGGGTTTGAAATCCGACACGGAACCCGAGACACAGTCATAAAATTAGGAGAAGAATGCTACAAGGATCTCGCAGTCGTCGATTTTATCTAGACTTTTCGGGCGATTTTCGTACCACCCGACAAAAATAGGCCGAAATCGGTATTTTCGGGCCAGACGATGGCTAGGGTTTGAAATCCAACACAGAACCCGAGACACAGTCATAAAAATAGGAGAAGAATGCTACAAGGATCTCGCGGTCGTCGATTTTATCTAGACTTTTCGGGCGATTTTCGTACCACCCGACAAAAATAGGCCGAAATCGGTATTTTCGGGCCAGACGATGTCTAGGTTTTGAAATCCGACGCAGAACCCGAGACACAGTCATAAATTTAGGAGAAGAATGCTACAAGGATCTCACGGTCGTCGATTTCATCTGGACTTTTCGGGCGATTTTCGTACCACCCGACAAAAAAAGGCCGAAATCGGTATTTTCGGGCCAGACGATGGCTAGGGTTTGAAATCCGACACGGAACCCGAGACACAGTCATAAAATTAGGAGAAGAATGCTACAAGGATCTCGCGGTCGTCGATTTCATCTGGACTTTTCAGGCGATTTTCGTACCACCCGACAAAAATGGGCTGAAATCGGTATTTTCGGGTCAGACGATGGCTAGGGTTTGAAATCCGACACGGAACCCGAGACACAGTCATAAAATTAGGAGAAGAATGCTACATGGATCTCGCGGTCGTCGATTTCATCTGGACTTTTCGGGCGATTTTCGTACCACCCGACAAAAATGGGCTGAAATCGGTATTTTCGGGCCAGACGATGGCTAGGGTTTGAAATCCGACACGGAACCCGAGACACAGTCATAAATTTAGGAGAAGTATGCTAATAGGATCTCGCGGTCGTCGATTTCATCTGGACTTTTCGGGCGAATTTCGTAACACCCGACAAAAATGGGCCGAAATCGGTATTTTCGGGCCAGACGATGGCTAGGGTTTGAAATCCGACACGGAACCCGAGACACAGTCATAAATTTAGGAGAAGAATGCTACAAGGATCTCGCGGTCGTCGATTTTATCTGGACTTTTCGGGCGATTTTCGTACCACCCGACAAAAATGGGCCGAAATCGGTATTTTCGGGCCAGACGATGGCTAGGGTTTGAAATCCGACACGGAACCCGAGACACAGTCATAAATTTAGGAGAAGAATGTTACAAGGATCTCGCGGTCGTCGATTTCATCTGGACTTTTCGGGCGATTTTCGTACCACCCGATAAAAATGGGCCGAAATCGGTATTTTCGGGTCAGACGATGGCTAGGGTTTGAAATCCGACACAGAACCCGAGACACAGTCATAAATTTAAGAGAAGAATACTACAAGGATCTCGCGGTCGTCGATTTCATCTGGACTTTTCGGCCGATTTTCGTACCACCCGACAAAAATTGGCCGAAATCGGTATTTTCGGGCCAGACGATGGCTAGGGTTTGAAATCCGACACGGAACCCGAGACACAGTCATAAATTTAGGAGAAGAATGCTACAAGGATCTCGCGGTCGTCGATTTCATCTGGACTTTTCGTGCGATTTTCGTACCAGCCGACAAAAATGGGCCGAAATCGGTATTTTCGGTCCAGACGATGGCTGGGGTTTGAAATCCGATACAGAACCCGAGACACAGTCATAAATTTAGGAGAAGAATGCTACAAGGATCTCGCGGTCGTCGATTTCATCTGGACTTTTCGGGCGATTTTCGTACCACCCGACAAAAATGGGCTGAAATCGGTATTTTCGGGCCAGACGATGGCTAGGGTATGAAATCCGACACGGAACCCGAGACACAGTCATAAACTTAGGAGAAGAATGCTACAAGGATCTCGCGGTCGTTGATTTCATCAGGACTTTTCGGGTGATTTTCGTACCACCCGACAAAAATGGGCCGAAATCGGTATTTTGGGGCCAGACGATGGCTAGGGTTTGAAATCCGACACGGAACTCGAGACACAGTCATAAATTTAAGAGAAGAATGCTATAAGGATCTCGCGGCCGTCGATTTCATCTGGACTTTTCGTGCGATTTTCGTACCACCCGACAAAAATGGGCCGAAATCGGTATTTTCGGGCCCGACGATGGCTAGGGTTTGAAATCCGACACGGAACCCGAGACACAGTCATAAATTTAGGAGAAGAATGCTACAAGGATCTCGCGGTCGTCGATTTCATCTGGACTTTTAGGGCGATTTTCGTACCACCAAACAAAAATGGGCCGAAATCGGTATTTTTGGGTCAGATGATGGCTAGGGTTGAAATCCAACACGGAACCCGAGACACAGTCATAAATTTAGGAGAAGAATAATACAAGGATCTCGCGGTCGTCGATTTCATCTGGACTTTTAGGGCGATTTTCGTACCACCCGACAAAAATGGGCCGAAATCGGTATTTATGGGCCAGACGATGGCTAGGGTATGAAATCCGACACGGAACCCGAGACATAGTCATAAATTTCAAAAAGAAGAATGCTACAAGGATCTCGCGGTCGTCAATTTCATCTGGACTTTTTGGGCGATTTTCGTAGCACCCGACAAAAATGGGCCGAAATCGGTATTTACGGGCCTGACGATGGCTAGGTTTTGAAATCCGACACGGAACCCGAGACACAGCCATAAATTTAGGAGAAGAATGCTATACGGATCTCGCGGTCGTCGATTTCATCTGGACTTTTCGGGCGATTTTCGTACCACCCGATAAAAATGGGCCGAAATCGGTATTTTCGGGCCAGACGATGGCTAGGGTTTGAAGTCCGAAACGGAACACGAGACACAATCAAAAATTTAGGAGAAGAATTCTACAAGGATCTCGCGGTCGTCGATTTCATCTGGACTTTTCGGGCGATTTTCGTACCACCCGACAAAAATGGGCCGAAATCGGTATTGTCGGGCCAGACGATGGCTAGGGTTTGAAATCCGACACAGAATCTGAGACACAGTTATAAATTTAGGAGAAGAATGCTACAAGGATCTTGCGGTCGTCGATTTCATTTGCACTTTTCGGGCGATTTTCGTAGCACCCGACAAATATGGGCTGAAATCGGTATTTTCGGGCCAGACGATGGCTAGGGTTTGAAATCCGACACGGAACCCGAGAGACAGTCATAAATTTAGGAGAAGAATGCTACAAGGATCTCGCGGTCGTCGATTTCATCAGGACTTTTCGGGCGATTTTCGTACCACCCGACAAAAATGGGCCGAAATCGGTATTTTGGGGCCAGACGATGGCTAGGGTTTGAAATCCGACACGGAACTCGAGACACAGTCATAAATTTAAGAGAAGAATGCTACAAGGATCTCGCGGTCGTCGATTTCATCTGGACTTTTCGGGAGATTTTCGTACCACCCGACAAAAATGGGTTGAAATCGGTATTTTCGGGCCAGACGATGGCTAGGGTTTGAAATCCGACACGGAACCCGAGACACAGTCATAAATTTAGGAGAAGAATGCTACAAGGATCTCGCGGTCGCCGATTTCATCTGGACTTTTCGGGCGATTTTCGTACCACCCGACAAAAATGGGCCGAAATTAGTATTTTCGAGCCAGACGATGGCTAGGGTTTGAAATCCGACACGGAACTCGACACACAGTCATAAATTTAGGAGAAGAATGCTAAAGGATCTCGCGGTCGTCGATTTCATCTGGACTTTTCGGGCGATTTTCGTACCACCCGACAAAAATGGGCAAAAAATCGGTATTTTCGGGCCAGACGATGGCTAGGGTTTGAAATCCGACACGGAACTCGAGACACAGTCATAAATTTAGGAGAAGAATGCTACAAGGATCTCGCGGTCGTCGATTTCATCAGGACTTTTCGGGCGATTTTCGTACCACCCGACAAAAATGGGCCGAAATCGGTATTTTGGGGCCAGACGATGGCTAGGGTTTGAAATCCGACACGGAACTCGAGACACAGTCATAAATTTAAGAGAAGAATGCTACAAGGATCTCGCGGTCGTCGATTTCATCTGGACTTTTCGGGAGATTTTCGTACCACCCGACAAAAATGGGTTGAAATCGGTATTTTCGGGCCAGACGATGGCTAGGGTTTGAAATCCGACACGGAACCCGAGACACAGTCATAAATTTAGGAGAAGAATGCTACAAGGATCTCGCGGTCGCCGATTTCATCTGGACTTTTCGGGCGATTTTCGTACCACCCGACAAAAATGGGCCGAAATCGATATTTTCGGGCCATACGATGGCTAGGGTTTGAAATCCGCACGGAACCCGAGACACAGTTATAAATTTAGGAGAAGAATGCTACAAGGATCTCTTGGTCGTCGATTTCATCTGGACTATTCGGGCGATTTTCGTACCACCCGACAAAAATGTGCCGAAATCGATATTTTCGAGCCAAACGATGGCTAGGGTTTGAAATCCGACACGGAACCCGAGACACAATCATAAATTTAGGAGAAGAATGCTACAAGGATCTCGCGGTCGTCGATTTCATCTGGACTTTTCGGGCGATTTTCGTACCACCCGACAAAAATGGGCCGAAATCGATATTTTCGGGCCATACGATGGCTAGGGTTTGAAATCCGCACGGAACCCGAGACACAGTCATAAATTTAGGAGAAGAATGCTACAAGGATCTCGCGGTCGTCGATTTCATCTGGACTTTTCGGGCGATTTTCGTACCACCCGACAAAAATGGGCCGAAATCGATATTTTCGGGTCAGACGATGGCTAGGGTTTGAAATCCGACACGGAACCCGAGACACAGTCATAAATTTAGGAGAAGAATGTTACAAGGATCTCGCGGTCGTCGATTTCATCTGGACTTTTCGGGCGATTTTCGTACCACCCGACAAAAATGGGCCGAAATCGGTATTTTCGGGCCAGACGATGGCTAGGGTTTGAAATCCGACACGGAACTCGAGACACAGTCATAAATTTAGGAGAAGAATGCTACAAGGATCTCGCGGTCGTCGATTTCATCTGGACTTTTCGGGCGATTTTCGTACCACCCGACAAAAATGGGCCGAAATCGGTATTTTCGGGCCAGACGATGGCTAGGCTTTGAAATCCGACACGGAACCCGAGACACAGTCATAAATTTAGGAGAAGAATGCTACAAGGATATCGCAGTTGCGATTTTATCTGGACTTCTCGGGCGATTTTCGTACCTCCCAACAAAAATGGGCCGAAATCGGTATTTTCGGGCCAGACGATGGCTAGGGTTTGAAATCCGACACGGAACCCGAGACACAGTCATAAATTTAGGAGAAGAATGCTACAAGGATCTCGCGGTCGTCGATTTCATCTGGACTTTTCGTGCGATTTTCGTACCAGCCGACAAAAATGGGCCGAAATCGGTATTTTCGGTCCAGACGATGGCTGGGGTTTGAAATCCGATACAGAACCCGAGACACAGTCATAAATTTAGGAGAAGAATGCTACAAGGATCTCGCGGTCGTCGATTTCATCTGGACTTTTCGGGCGATTTTCGTACCACCCGACAAAAATGGGCTGAAATCGGTATTTTCGGGCCAGACGATGGCTAGGGTATGAAATCCGACACGGAACCCGAGACACAGTCATAAACTTAGGAGAAGAATGCTACAAGGATCTCGCGGTCGTTGATTTCATCAGGACTTTTCGGGTGATTTTCGTACCACCCGACAAAAATGGGCCGAAATCGGTATTTTGGGGCCAGACGATGGCTAGGGTTTGAAATCCGACACGGAACTCGAGACACAGTCATAAATTTAAGAGAAGAATGCTATAAGGATCTCGCGGCCGTCGATTTCATCTGGACTTTTCGTGCGATTTTCGTACCACCCGACAAAAATGGGCCGAAATCGGTATTTTCGGGCCCGACGATGGCTAGGGTTTGAAATCCGACACGGAACCCGAGACACAGTCATAAATTTAGGAGAAGAATGCTACAAGGATCTCGCGGTCGTCGATTTCATCTGGACTTTTAGGGCGATTTTCGTACCACCAAACAAAAATGGGCCGAAATCGGTATTTTTGGGTCAGATGATGGCTAGGGTTGAAATCCAACACGGAACCCGAGACACAGTCATAAATTTAGGAGAAGAATAATACAAGGATCTCGCGGTCGTCGATTTCATCTGGACTTTTAGGGCGATTTTCGTACCACCCGACAAAAATGGGCCGAAATCGGTATTTATGGGCCAGACGATGGCTAGGGTATGAAATCCGACACGGAACCCGAGACATAGTCATAAATTTCAAAAAGAAGAATGCTACAAGGATCTCGCGGTCGTCAATTTCATCTGGACTTTTTGGGCGATTTTCGTAGCACCCGACAAAAATGGGCCGAAATCGGTATTTACGGGCCTGACGATGGCTAGGTTTTGAAATCCGACACGGAACCCGAGACACAGCCATAAATTTAGGAGAAGAATGCTATACGGATCTCGCGGTCGTCGATTTCATCTGGACTTTTCGGGCGATTTTCGTACCACCCGATAAAAATGGGCCGAAATCGGTATTTTCGGGCCAGACGATGGCTAGGGTTTGAAGTCCGAAACGGAACACGAGACACAATCAAAAATTTAGGAGAAGAATTCTACAAGGATCTCGCGGTCGTCGATTTCATCTGGACTTT
>JBBPBQ010000005.1:1802549-1812671 GCA_037974755.1 Cicer yamashitae
CTAGGGTTTGAAATCCGACACGGAACCCGAGACACAGTCATAAATTTAGGAAAAGAATGCTACAAGTATCTCGCAGTCGTCGATTTCAACTGGACTTTTCGGGCGATTTTCGTACCACCCGACAAAAATGGGCCGAAATCGCTATTTTCGGGCCAGAGGATGGCTAGGGTTTGAAATCCGACACGGAATCCGAGACATAGTCATAAATTTAGGAGAAGAATGCTACAAGGATCTCGCGGTCGTCGATTTCATCTGGACTTTTTGGGCGATTTTCGTACCACCCGACAAAAAAAGGGCCGAAATTGGTATTTTCGGGCCAGACGATGGCTAGGGTTTGAAATCCGACACGGAACCCGAGACACAGTCATAAATTTAGGAGAAGAATGCTACAAGGATCTCGCGGTTGTCGATTTCAATTGGACTTTTCGGGCGATTTTCGTACCACCAGACAAAAATGGGCCGAAATCGATATTTTCGAGCCAGACGATGGCTAGGGTTTGAAATCCGACACGGAACCCGAGTTACAGTCATAAATTTAGGAGAAGACTGCTACAAGCATTTCGCGGTCGTCGATTTCATCTAGAGTTTTCGGGCGATTTTCGTACCACTAGACAAAAATGGGCCGAAATCGGTAATTTCAGGCCAAACGATGGCTAGGTTTTGAAATCCGACACGGAACCCGAGGAACAGTCATAAATTTAGGAGAAGAATGCTACAAGGATCTCGCGGTCGTCGATTTCATCTGGACTTTTTGGGCGATTTTCGTACCACCCGACAAAAAAAGGGCCGAAATTGGTATTTTCGGGCCAGACGATGGCTAGGGTTTGAAATCCGACACGCAACCCGAGACACAGTCATAAATTTAGGAGAAGAATTCTACAAGGATCTCGCGGTCGTCGATTTCATCTGGACTTTTCGGGCGATTTTCGTACCACCCGACAAAAATGGGCCGAAATCGATATTTTCGGGCCAGACGATGGCTAGGGTTTGAAATCCGACACGGAACCCGAGACGCAGTCATAAATATAGGAGAAGAATGCTACAAGGATCTCGCGGTCGTCGATTTCATTTGGACTTTTCGGGCGATTTTCGTACCACCCGACAAAAAAAGGGCCGAAATCGGTATTTTCGGGCCAAACGATAGCTAGGGTTTGAAATCCGACACGGAACCCGAGACACAGTCATAAATTTAGGAGAAGAATGCTACAAGGTATTTGCGGTCGTCGATTTCATCTGGAGTTTTCGGGCGATTTTCGTACCACCCGACAAAAATGGGCCGAAATCGGTATTTTCGAGCCAAACGATGGCTAGGTTTTGAAATCCGACACGGAACCCGAGGCACAGTCATAAATTTAGGAGAAGAATGCTACAAGGATCTCGCGGTCGTTGATTTCATCTGGACTTTTCAGGCGATTTTCCTACCACCCGACAAAAATATGCCGAAATCGGTATTTTCGGGCCAGACGATGGCTAGGGTGTGAAATCCGACACGGAACCCGAGACACAGTCATAAATTTAGGAGAAGAATGCTACAAGGATCTCGAGGTCGTCAATTTCATCTGGACTTTTCGGGCGATTTTCGTACCACCCGACAAAAATGGGCCGAAATCAGTGTTTTCGGAACAGACGATGGCTAGGGTTTGAAATCCGACACGGAACCCGAGACACAGTCATAATTTACGGAAAAGAATTCTACAAGGATCTCACGGTCGTCGATTTCATCTGGACTTTTCGGGCGATTTTCGTACCACCCGACAAAAATGGGCCGAAATCGGTATTTTCGGGCCAAACAATGGCTAGGGTTTGAAATCCGACACGGAACCCGAGACACAGTCATAAATATAGGAGAAGAATGCTACAAGGATCTCGCGGTCGTCGATTTCAACTGGAATTTTCGGGCGATTTTCGTACCACCCGACAAAAATGGGCCGAAATTGGTATTTTCGGGCCAGACGATGGCTAGGGTTTGAAATCCGACACGGAACCCGAGACACAGTCATAAATATAGGAGAAGAATGCTACAAGGAATTTGCGGTCATCGATTTCATCTGGAGTTTTCGGGCGATTTTCGTACCACCCGACAAAAATGGGCCGAAATCGGTATCTTCGGGCCAGACGATGGCTAGGGTTTGAAATCCGACACGGAACCCGAGACACAGTCATAAATATAGGAGAAGAATGCTACAAGGATCTCGCGGTCGTCGATTTCATTTGGACTTTTCGGGCGATTTTCGTACCACCCGACAAAAAAAGGGCCGAAATCGGTATTTTCGGGCCAAACGATAGCTAGGGTTTGAAATCCGACACGGAACCCGAGACACAGTCATAAATTTAGGAGAAGAATGCTACAAGGAATTTGCGGTCGTCGATTACATCTGGAGTTTTCGGGCGATTTTCGTACCACCCGACAAAAAAAGGGCCGAAATCGCTATTTTCGGGCCAGAGGATGGCTAGGGTTTGAAATCCGACACGGAATCCGAGACACAGTCATAAATTTAGGAGAAGAATGCTACAAGGATCTCGCGGTCGTCGATTTCATCTGGACTTTTTGGGCGATTTTCGTACCACCCGACAAAAAAAAGGCCGAAATTGGTATTTTCGGGCCAGACGATGGCTAGGGTTTGAAATCCGACACGGAACCCGAGACACAGTCATAAATTTAGGAGAAGAATGCTACAAGGATCTCGCGGTCGTCGATTTCATCTGGACTTTTCGGGCGATTTTCGTACCACCCAACAAAAATTGGCCGAAATCGTTATTTTCGGGCCAGACGATGGCTAGGGTTTGAAATCAAACACGGAACCCGACACATTCATAAATTTAGGAGAAGAATGCTACAAGGATCTCACGGTCGTCGATTTCATCTAGACTTTTCGTGCGATTTTCGTACCACCCGACAAAAATGGGCGGAAATCGATATATTCGGGCCATACGATGGTTAGGGTTTGAAATCCGACACGGAACCCGAGACACAGTCATAAATTTAGGAGAAGAATGCTACAAGGATCTCGCGGTCGTCGATTTCATCTGGACTTTTCGGGCGATTTTCGTACCACCCGACAAAAATGGGCCGAAATCGGTATTTTCAGGCCAGACATTGGCTAGGGTTTAAAATCCGACACGGAACCCGAGCCACAGTCATAAATTTAAAAGAATGCTACAAGGATCTCGCGGTCGTCGATTTAATTTGGACTTTTCGGGCGATTTTCGTACCACCCGACAAAAATATGCCGAAATCGGTATTTTCGGGCCAGACGATGGCTAGGGTTTGAAATCCGACACGGAATCTGAGACACAGTCATAAATATAGGAGAAGAATGCTACAAGGATCTCGAGGTCGTCAATTTCATCTGGACTTTTCAGGCGATTTTCGTACCACCCGACAAAAATGGGCCGAAATCGGTATTTTCAGGCCAGACATTGGCTAGGGTTTAAAATCCGACACGGAACCCGAGACACAGTCATAAATTTAGGAGAAGAATGCTACAAGGATCTCGCGGTCGTCGATTTAATTTGGACTTTTCGGGCGATTTTCGTACCACACGACAAAAATGGGCCGAAATCGGTATTTTCGGAACAGACGATGGCTAGGGTTTGAAATCCGACACGGAACCCGAGACACAGTCATAAATTTCGGAAAAGAATGCTAGAAGGATCTCACGGTCGTCGATTTCATCTGGACTTTTCGGGCGATTTTCGTACCACCCGACAAAAATTGGCCGAAATCGGTATGTTCGGGCCAGACAATGGCTAGGGTTTGAAATCCAACACGGAACCCGAGACACAGTCATAAATTTAGGAGAAGAATGCTACAAGGATCTCGCGGTCGTCGATTTCAACTGGAATTTTCGGGCGATTTTCGTACCACCCGACAAAAATGGGCCGAAATCGGTATTTTCGGGCCAGACGATGGCTAGGGTTTGAAATCCGACACGGAACCCGAGACACAGTCATAAATATAGGAGAAGAATGCTACAAGGAATTTGCGGTCATCGATTTCATCTAGAGTTTTCGGGCGATTTTCGTACCACCCGACAAAAATGGGCCGAAATCGGTATCTTCGGGCCAGACGATGGCTAGGATTTGAAATCCGACACGGAACCCGAGACACAGTCATAAATATAGGAGAAGAATGCTACAAGGATCTCGCGGTCGTCGATTTCATTTGGACTTTTCGGGCGATTTTCGTACCACCCGACAAAAAAAGGGCCGAAATCGGTATTTTCGGGCCAAACGATAGCTAGGGTTTGAAATCCGACACGGAACCCGAGACACAGTCATAAATTTAGGAGAAGAATGCTACAAGGTATTTGCGGTCGTCGATTTCATCTGGAGTTTTCGGGCGATTTTCGTACCACCCGACAAAAATGGGCCGAAATCGGTATTTTCGAGCCAAACGATGGCTAGGTTTTGAAATCCGACACGGAACCCGAGGCACAGTCATAAATTTAGGAGAAGAATGCTACAAGGATCTCGCGGTCGTTGATTTCATCTGGACTTTTCAGGCGATTTTCCTACCACCCGACAAAAATATGACGAAATCGGTATTTTCGGGCCAGACGATGGCTAGGGTGTGAAATCCGACACGGAACCCGAGACACAGTCATAAATATAGGAGAAGAATGCTACAAGTATCTCGCAGTCGTCGATTTCAACTGGACTTTTCGGGCGATTTTCGTACCACCCGACAAAAATGGGCCGAAATCGCTATTTTCGGGCCAGAGGATGGCTAGGGTTTGAAATCCGACACGGAATCCGAGACACAGTCATAAATTTAGGAGAAGAATGCTACAAGGATCTCGCGGTCGTCGATTTCATCTGGACTTTTTGGGCGATTTTCGTACCACCCGACAAAAAAAAGGCCGAAATTGGTATTTTCGGGCCAGACGATGGCTAGGGTTTGAAATCCGACACGGAACCCGAGACACAGTCATAAATTTAGGAGAAGAATGCTACAAGGATCTCGCGGTCGTCGATTTCATCTGGACTTTTCGGGCGATTTTCGTACCACGCGACAAAAATGTGCCGAAATCGGTATTTTCGGCCCAGACGATGACTAGGGTTTGAAATTCGACACGGAACCCGAGACACAGTCATAAATTTAGGAGAAGAATGCTACAAGGATCTCGCGGTCGTCGATTTCATCTGGACTTTTCGGGCGATTTTCGTACCACCCGACAAAAATGGGCCGAAATCGATATTTTCGAGCCAGACGATGGCTAGGGTTTGAAATCCGACACGGAACCCGAGACACAGTCATAAATTTAGGAGAATAATGCTACAAGGATCTCGCGGTCGTCGATTTCATCTGGACTTTTCGGGCGATTTTCGTACCACCCAACAAAAATGGGCCGAAATCGATATTTTCGGGCTAGACGATGGCTAGGGTTTGAAATCCGACACGAAACTCGAGACACAGTCATAAATTTAGGAGAAGAATGCTACAAGGATCTCTCAGTCGTCGATTTCATCTGGACCTTTCAGGCGATTTTGGTACCACCCGACAAAAATAGACCGAAATCGATATTTTCGGGCCAGACGATGGCTAGAGTTTAAAATCCGACACGAAACCCGAGACACAGTCATAAATTTAGGAGTAGAATGCTACAAGGATCTCGCGGTTGTCGATTTCAATTGGACTTTTCGGGCGATTTTCGTACCACCCGACAAAAATGGGCCGAAATCAGTATTTTCAGGCCAGACGATGGCTAGGGTTTGAAATCCGACACGGAACCCGAGGTACAGTCATAAATTTAGGAGAAGACTGCTACAAGCATTTCGCGGTCGTCGATTTCATCTAGAGTTTTCGGGCGATTTTCGTACCACTAGACAAAAATGGGCCGAAATCGGTAATTTCACGCCAAACGATGGCTAGGTTTTGAAATCTGACATGGAACCCGAGGCACATTCATAAATTTAGAAGAATGCTACAAGGATCTCGCGGTCGTCGATTTCATCTGGACTTTTCGGGCGATTTTCGTACCACCCGACAAAAATGGGCCGAAATCAGTATTTTCGGGCCGAACCATGGCTAGGGTTTGAAATCCGACACGGAACCCGAGACACAGTCATATATTTAGGAGAAGATTGCTACAAGGATCTCGCGGTCGTCGATTTCATCTGGACTTTTCGGGCGATTTTCGTACCACCCGACAAAAATGGGCCAAAATCGGTATTTTCGGGCCAGACAATGCCTAGGGTTTGAAATCCGACACGGAACCCGAGACACAGTCATAAATTTAGGAGAAGAATGCTACAAGTATCTCGCAGTCGTCGATTTCAACTGGACTTTTCGGGCGATTTTCGTACCACCCGACAAAAATGGGCCGAAATCGCTATTTTCGGGCCAGCGGATGGCTAGGTTTTGAAATCCGACACGGAATCCGAGACACAGTCATAAATTTAGGAGAAGAATGCTACAAGGAATTTGCGGTCGTCGATTTCATCTCGAGTTTTCGGGCGATTTTCGTACCACCCGACAAAAATGGGCCGAAATCGGTATTTTCGGGCCAAACGATGGCTAGGTTTTGAAATCCGACATGGAACCCGAGGCACAGTCATAAATTTAGGAGAAGAATGCTACAAGGATCTTGCGGTCGTCGATTTCATCTGGACTTTTCAGGCGATTTTCGTACCACCCGACAAAAATGGGCCGAAATCGGTATTTCGGGCCAAACGATGGCTAGGGTTTGAAATCCGACATGGAACCCGAGGCACATTCATAAATTTAGAAGAATGCTACAAGGATCTCGCGGTCGTCGATTTCATCTGGACTTTTCGGGCGATTTTCGTACCACCCGACAAAAATGGGCCGAAATCGGTATTTTCGGGCCAGACGATGGCTAGGGTTTGAAATCCGACACGGAACCCGAGACACAGTCATAAATTTAGGAGAAGAATGCTACAAGGATCTCGTGGTCGTCGATTTCATCTGGACTTTTCCGGCAATTTTCGTACCACCCGACAAAAATGGGCCGAAATCGGTATTTTCGGGCCAGACGATGGCTAGGGTTTGAAATCCGACACGGAACCCGAGACACAGTCATAAATTTAGGAGAAGAATGCTACAAGGATCTCGCGGTCGTCGATTTCATCTGGACTTTTCGGGCAATTTTCGTACCACCCGACAAAAATGGGCCGAAATCGGTATTTTTGGGCCAGACGATGGCTAGGGTTTGAAATCCGACACGGAACCCGAGACACAGTCATAAAATTAGGAGAAGAATGCTACAAGGATCTCGCGGTCGTCGATTTCATCTGGACTTTTCGGGCGATTTTCGTACCACCCGACAAAAATGGGCCGAAATCGGTATTTTCGGGCCAGACGATGGCTAGGGTTTGAAATCCGACACGGAACCCGAGACACAGTCGTAAATTTAGGAGAAGAATGCTACAAGGATCTCGCGGTCATTGATTTCATCTGGACTTTTCGGGCGATTTTCGTACCACCCGACAAAAATGGGCCGAAATCGGTATTTTCGGGCCAGACGATGGCTAGGGTTTGAAATCCGACACGGAACCCGAGACACAGTCATAAATTTAGGAGAAGAATGCTACAAGGATCTCGCGATTGCGAATTCATCTGGACTTTTCGGGCGATTTTCGTACCACCCGACAAAAATGGGCCGAAATCGGTATTTTCGGGCCAGACGATGGCTAGGGTTTGAAATCCGACACGGAACCCGAGACACAGTCATAAATTTAGGAGAAGAATGCTACAAGGATCTCGCGATTGTGATTTCATCTGGACTTTTCGGGCGATTTTCGTACCACCCGACAAAAATGGGCCGAAATCGGTATTTTCGGGCCAGACGATGGCTAGGGTTTGAAATCCGACACGGAACCCGAGACACAGTCATAAATTTAGGAGAAGAAAGTTACAAGGATCTCGCGGTCGTCGATATCATCTGGACTTTTCAGGCGATTTTCGTACCACCCGACAAAAATGGGCCGAAATCGGTATTTCCGGGCCAAACGATGGCTAGGGTTTGAAATCCGACACGGAACCCGAGACACAGTCATAAATTTAGGAGAAGAATGCTACAAGGAATTTGCGGTCGTCGATTTCATCTGTAGTTTTCGGGCGATTTTCGTACCACCCGACAAAAATGGGTCGAAATCGGTATTTTCGGGCCAAACGATGGCTAGGTTTTGAAATCCGACACGGAACCCAAGGCACAGTCATAAATTTAGGAGAAGAATGCTACAAGGATCTCGCGGTCGTCGATTTCATCTGGACTTTTCGGGCGATTTTCGTACCACCCGACAAAATGGGCCGAAATCGGTATTTCGGGCCAGACGATGGCTAGGGTTTGAAATCCGACATGGAACCCGAGGCACATTCATAAATTTAGAAGA
The DNA here is from genome assembly GCA_037974755.1 of Cicer yamashitae. Classification (NCBI taxonomy): domain Eukaryota; kingdom Viridiplantae; phylum Streptophyta; class Magnoliopsida; order Fabales; family Fabaceae; genus Cicer; species Cicer yamashitae. The sequence continues at coordinate 1,810,908 of JBBPBQ010000005.1, forward strand.
ATGCCACAAGGATCTCTCGGTTGTCGATTTCATCTGGACTTTTCGAGCGATTTTCGTACCACCCGACAAAAATGGGCCGAAATCGGTATTTTCGGGCCAGACGATGGCTAGGGTTTGAAATCCGACACGGAACCCGAGACACAGTCATAAATTTAGGAGAACAATGCTACAAGGATCTCGCGATCGTCGATTTCATTTGGACATTTCGGGCGATTTTCGTACCACCCGACAAAAAAGGGCCGAAATCGGTATTTTCGGGCCAGACGATGGCTAGGGTTTGAAATCCGACACGAAACCCGAGACACAGTCATAAATTTAGGAGAAGAATGCTACAAGGATCTCGCGGTCATCGATTTCATTTGGACTTTTCAGGCGATTATCGTACCACCCGACAAAAATAGACTGAAATCGATATTTTCGGGCCAGACGATGGCTAGAGTTTAAAATCCGACAAGAAACCCGAGACACAGTCATACATTTAGGAGTAGAATGCTACAAGGATCTCGCGGTCGTCGATTTCAATTGCACTTTTCGGGCGATTTTCGTACCACCCGACAAAAATGGGCCGAAATCGGTATTTTCGGGCCAGACGATGGCTAGGGTTTGAAATCCGACACGGAACCCGAGACACAGTCATAAATTTAGGAGAAGAAAGTTATAAGGATCTCGCGGTCGTCGATATCATCTGGACTTTTCAGGCGATTTTCGTACCACCCGACAAAAATGGGCCGAAATCGGTATTTTCGGGCAAGACGATGGCTAGGGTTTGAAATCCGACACGGAACCCGAGACACAGTCATAAATTTAGGAGAAGAATGCTACAAGGATCTCGCGGTCGTCGATTTCATCTGGACTTTTCGGGCGATTTTCGTACCACCCGACAAAAATGGGCAGAAATCGGTATTTTCGGGCCAGACGATGGCTAGGGTTTGAAATCCGACACGGAACCCGAGACACAGTCATAAATTTAGGAGAAGAATGCTACAAGGATCTCGCGGTCGTCGATTTCATCTGGACTTTTCGAGCGATTTTCGTACCACCCGACAAAAATGGGCCGAAATCGGTATTTTCGGGCCAGACGATGGCTAGGGTTTGAAATCCGACACGGAACCCGAGACACAGTCATAAATTTAGGAGAACAATGCTACAAGGATCTCGCGATCGTCGATTTCATTTGGACATTTTGGGCGATTTTCGTACCACCCGACAAAAAAGGGCCGAAATCGGTATTTTCGGGCCAGACGATGGCTAGGGTTTGAAATCCGACACGAAACCCGAGACACAGTCATAAATTTAGGAGAAGAATGCTACAAGGATCTCGCGGTCATCGATTTCATTTGGACTTTTCAGGCGATTTTCGTACCACCCGACAAAAATGGACTGAAATCGATATTTTCGGGCCAAACGATGGCTAGAGTTTAAAATCCGACACGAAACCCGAGACACAGTCATACATTTAGGAGTAGAATGCTACAAGGATCTCGCGGTCGTCGATTTCAACTGGACTTTTCGGGCGATTTTCGTACCACCCGACAAAAATGAGCCGAAATCGATATTTTCGGGCCAGACCATGGCTAGGGTTTGAAATCCGACACGGAACCCGAGACCCAGTCATAAATTTAGGAGAAGAATGCTATAAGGATCTCGCGGTCGTCGATTTCATCTGGACTTTTCGGGCGATTTTCATACCACCCGACAAAAATGTGCCGAATCGGTATTTTCGGGCCAGACGATGGCTAGGGTTTGCAATCCGACACGGAACCC
>JBBPBQ010000005.1:1873326-1884379 GCA_037974755.1 Cicer yamashitae
AGCATTCTTCTCCTAAATTTATGACTGTGTCTCGGGTTCCGTGTCGGATTTCAAACCCTAGCCATCGTCTGGCCCGAAAATATCGATTTCGGCCCATTTTTGTCGGGGGTGTTCGAAAATCGCCCGAAAAGTACAGTGAAATCGACGACCGCGAGATCCTTGTAGCATTCTTCTCCTAAATTTATTATTGTGTCTCGGGTTTCGTGTCGGATTTCAAACCCTAGCCATCGTCTGGCCAGAAAATATCGATGTCAGCCCATTTTTGTCGGGTGGTACGAAAATCGCCCGAAATGTACAGATGAAATCGACGACCGCGAGATCCTTGTAGCATTCTTCTCCTAAATTTATGACTGTGTCTCGGGTTCCGTGTCGGATTTCAAACCCTAGCCATCGTCTGACCCGAAAATATCGATTTCGGCCCATTTTTGTCGGGTGGTACGAAAATCGCCCGAAAAGTCCAGATGAAATCGACGACTGTGAGATCCTTGTAGCATTCTTCTCCTAAATTTATGATTGTGTCTCGGATTCCGTGTTGGATTTCAAACCCTAGCCATCGTCTGGCCCGAAAATACCAATTTCGGCCAATTTTGTCGGGTGGTACGAAAATCGCCCGAAAAGTCCAGATGAAATCGACGACCGCGAGATCCTTGTAGCATTCTTCTCCTAAATTTATGACTGTGCCTCGGGTTCCGTGTCGGATTTCAAATCCTAGCCATCGTCTGGCCTGTAAATACCGATTTCGGCCCATTTTTGTCGGCTGGTACGAAAATCGCCCAAAAGCACCATATGAAATCGACGACCGCGAGATCCTTGTAGCATTCTTCTAAATTTATGACTGTGTCTCGGGTTCCGTGTTGGATTTCAAACCCTAGCCATCGTCTGGCCCGAAAATACCGATTTCGGCCCATTTTTGTCGGGTGGTACGAAAATCGCCCGAAAAGTCGAGATGAAATCGACGACCGTGAGATCCTTGTAGCATTCTTCTCCTAAATTTATGACTGTGTCTCGGGTTCCGTGTCGGATTTCAAACCCATGCCATCGTCTGGCCAGAAAATACCGATTTCGGGCCATTTTTGGCTAGTGGTACGAAAATCACCCGAAAAGTCCAGATGAAATCGACGATCGGGAGATCTTTGTAGCATTCTTGTCCTAAATTTATGACTGTGTCTCAAGTTCTGTGTCGGATTTCAAACCCTAGCCAACGTCTGGATCGAAAATACCGATTTCCGCCCATTTTTGTCGGGTAATATGAAAATCGCCCGAAAAGTCCAGATGAAATCGACGACCGCGAGATCCTTGTAGCAATCTTCTCCTAAATTTATGACTGTGTCTCGGTTTCCGTGTCGGATTTCAAACCCAAGCCATCGTCAGGCCCGAAAATACCGATTTCGGCCCATATTTGTGGGGTGGTTTGAAAATCGCCCGAAAAGTCTAGATGAAATCGACGACCGCGAGATTCTTGTAGCATTCGTCTCCTAAATTTATGACTGTATCTCGCGTTCCGTGTCAGATTTCAAACCCTAGCCATCGTCTTGCCTGAAAATACCGATTTCGGCCCATTTTTGTCGGGTGGTACAAAAATCGCCCGAAAAAGTCCAGATGAAATCCACGACCTCGAGATCCTTGTAGGATTCTTCTCCTAAATTTATGAATGTGTCTCGGGTTCTGTATCGGATTTCAAACCCTAGCCATCATCTGGCCCGAAAATACCGATTTCGGCCCATATTTGTCGGGTGGTACGAAAATCGCCCGAAACGTCCAGATGAAATCGATGACCGTGAGATCCTTGTAGCATTCTTCTCCTAAATTTATGAATGTGTCTCGGGTTCCGTGTCGACTTTCAAACCCTAGGCATCGTCTGGCCGGAAAATACCGATTTCGGCCTATTTTTGTCGAGTGGTACGAAAATCGCCCGAAAAGTCCAGATGAAATCGACGACCGCGAGATCCTTGTAGCATTCTTCTCCTAAATTTATGAATGTGTCTCGGGTTCCGTGTCGAATTTCAAACCCTAGGCATCGTCTTGCACGAAAATACCGATTTCAGCTCATTTTTGTCGGGTGGTACGAAAATCGCCCGAAAAGTCCAGATGAAATCGGCGACCGCGAGATCCTTGTAGCATTCTTCTCCTAAATTTATGACTGTGTCTCGGGTTCCGTGTCCTATTTCAAAACCTAGCCATCGTCTGGCCCGAAAATACCGATTTCGACCCATTTTTGTCGGGTGGTACAAAAATCGCCCGAAAAGTCCAGACGAAATCCACGACCGCGAGATCCTTGTAGGATTCTTCTCCTAAATTTATGATTGTGTCTCGGGTTCCGTGTTGGATTTCAAACCCTAGCCATCGTTTGGCCCGAAAATACCAATTTCGGCCAATTTTGTCGGGTGGTACGAAAATCGCCTGAAAAGTCCAGATGAAATCGACGACCGCGAGATCCTTGTAGCATTCTTCTCCTAAATTTATGACTGTGCCTCGGGTTCCGTGTCGGATTTCAAATCCTAGCCATCGTCTGACCCGAAAATATCGATTTCTGCCCATTTTTGACGGGTGGTACGAAAATCGCCCGAAAACTCCAGATGTAATCGACCGCCGCGAAATCCTTGTAGCATTCTTCTGCTAAATTTATGACTGTGTCTCAGGTTCCGTGTCGGATTTCAAACCCTAGCCATCGTCTGGCCTGTAAATACCGATTTCGGCCCATTTTTGTCGGCTGGTACGAAAATCGCCCAAAAGCACCATATGAAATCGACGACCGCGAGATCCTTGTAGCATTCTTCTAAATTTATGACTGTGTCTCGGGTTCCGTGTTGGATTTCAAACCCTAGCCATCGTCTGGCCCGAAAATACCGATTTCGGCCCATTTTTGTCGGGTGGTACGAAAATCGCCCGAAAAGTCGAGATGAAATCGACGACCGTGAGATCCTTGTAGCATTCTTCTCCTAAATTTATGACTGTGTCTCGGGTTCCGTGTCGGATTTCAAACCCATGCCATCGTCTGGCCAGAAAATACCGATTTCGGGCCATTTTTGGCTAGTGGTACGAAAATCACCCGAAAAGTCCAGATGAAATCGACGATCGGGAGATCTTTGTAGCATTCTTGTCCTAAATTTATGACTGTGTCTCAAGTTCTGTGTCGGATTTCAAACCCTAGCCAACGTCTGGATCGAAAATACCGATTTCGGCCCATTTTTGTCGGGTAGTATGAAAATCGCCCGAAAAGTCCAGATGAAATCGACGACCGCGAGATCCTTGTAGCAATCTTCTCCTAAATTTATGACTGTGTCTCGGTTTCCGTGTCGGATTTCAAACCCAAGCCATCGTCAGGCCCGAAAATACCGATTTCGACCCATTTTTGTCGGGTGGTACAAAAATCGCCCGAAAAGTCCAGATGAAATCGACGACCGCGAGATCCTTGTAGCAATCTTCTCCTAAATTTATGACTGTGTCTCGGTTTCCGTGTCGGATTTCAAACCCAAGCCATCGTCAGGCCCGAAAATACCGATTTCGGCCCATATTTGTGGGGTGGTTTGAAAATCGCCCGAAAAGTCTAGATGAAATCGACGACCGCGAGATCCTTGTAGCATTCGTCTCCTAAATTTATGACTGTATCTCGGGTTCCGTGTCAGATTTCAAACCCTAGCCATCGTCTTGCCTGAAAATACCGATTTCGGCCCATTTTTGTCGGGTGGTACAAAAATCGCCCGAAAAAGTCCAGATGAAATCCACGACCTCGAGATCCTTGTAGGATTCTTCTCCTAAATTTATGAATGTGTCTCGGGTTCCGTATCGGATTTCAAACCCTAGCCATCATCTGGCCCGAAAATACCGATTTCGGCCCATATTTGTTTGGTGGTACGAAAATCGCCCGAAACGTCCAGATGAAATCGATGACCGTGAGATCCTTGTAGCATTCTTCTCCTAAATTTATGAATGTGTCTCGGGTTCCGTGTCGAATTTCAAACCCTAGGCATCGTCTGGCCGGAAAATACCGATTTCGGCCTATTTTTGTCGAGTGGTACGAAAATCGCCCGAAAAGTCCAGATGAAATCGACGACCGCGAGATCCTTGTAGCATTCTTCTCCTAAATTTATGAATGTGTCTCGGGTTCCGTGTCGAATTTCAAACCCTAGGCATCGTCTTGCCCGAAAATACCGATTTCAGCTCATTTTTGTCGGGTGGTACGAAAATCGCCTGAAAAGTTCAGATGAAATCGGCGACCGCGAGATCCTTGTAGCATTCTTCTCCTAAATTTATGACTGTGTCTCGGGTTCCGTGTCGGATTTCAAAATCTAGCCATCGTCTGGCCCAAAAATACTGATTTCGACCCATTTTTGTCGGGTGGTACAAAAATCGCCCGAAAAGTCCAGACGAAATCCACGACCGCGAGATCCTTGTAGGATTCTTCTCCTAAATTTATGAATGTGTCTCGGGTTCCGTGTAGGATTTCAAACTCTAGCCATCGTCTGGCCCAAAAATACCGATTTCGACCCATTTTTGTCGGGTGGTACGAAAATCGCCCGAAAAGTCCAGATGAAATCGACGACCGCGAGATCCTTGTAGCATTCTTCTCCGAAATTTATAACTGTGTCTCGTGTTCCGTGTGTGATTTCAAACCATAGCCATCGTCTGGCCCGAAAATACCGATTTCGGCCCATTTTTGTCAGGTCGTACGAAAATCGCCCGAAAAGTCCAGATGAAATCGACGACCGCAAGATCCTTGTAGCATTCTTCTCCTTAATTTATGACTGTGTCTCGGGTTCCGTGTCGGATTTCAAAACCTAGCAATCGTCTGGCTCGTAAATACCGATTTCGGCCAATTTTTTCGGGTGGTACGAAAATCGCCCGAAAAGTCTAGATGAAATCGACAACCGCGAGATCCTTATAGCATTCATCTCCTAAATTTATTACTGTGTCTCGGGTTCCGTGTTGGATTTCAAACCCTAGCCATCGTCTGGCCCGAAAATATCAATTCGGCCCATTTTTGTCGGGTGGTACGAAAATCGCCCGAAAAGTCCAGGTGAAATCAACGACCGCGAGATCCTTGTAGCATTCTTTTCCGAAATTTATGACTGTGTCTCGGGTTCCGTGTCGGATTGCAATCCCTAGCCATCGTTTGGCCCGAAAATACCGATTTCGGCACATTTTTGTCGGGTGGTACGAAAATCGCCCGAAAAGTCCAGATGAAATCGACGACCGCGAGATCCTTGTAGCTGTGTTCTCCTAAATTTATGACTGTGCCTCGGGTTCCGTGTCGGTATTCAAATCCTAGCCATCGTCTGGCACGAAAATATCGATTTCAGCCCATTTTTAACGGGTGGTACGAAAATCGCCCGAAAACTCCAGATGTAATCGACCGCCGCGAAATCCTTGTAGCATTCTTCTGCTAAATTTATGACTGTGTCTCAGGTTCCGTGTCGGATTTCAAACCCTAGCCATCGTCTGGCCTGTAAATACCGATTTCGGCCCATTTTTGTCGGGTGGTACGAAAATTGCCCAAAAACTCCAGATGAAATCGACGACCGCGAGATCCTTGTAGCATTCTTCTCCTAAATTTATGACTGTGTCTCGGGTTCTGTGTCGGATTTCAAACCCTAGCCATCGTTTGGCCCGAAAATACCGATTTCGGCCCATATTTGTCGGGTGGTTTGAAAATCACCCGAAAAGTCTAGATGAAATCGACGACCGCGAGATCCTTGTAGCATTCGTCTCCTAAATTTATGACTGTATCTCGGGTTCCGTGTCGGATTTCAAATCCTAGCCATCGTCTGGCCCGAAAATACCAATTTCGGCCCATTTTTGTCGGGTGGTACAAAAATCGCCCGAAAAGTCCAATTGAAATCAACGACCGCGAGATCCTTGTAGCATTCTTCTCCTAAATTTATGACAATGTCTCGGGTTCCGTGTCGGATTTCAAACCGTAGCCATCGTCTAGCCCGAAAATACCGATTTCGGCCCATTTTTGTCGGGTGGTACGAAAATCGCCCGAAGAGTCCAGATGAAATTGACGACCGCGAGATCCTTGTAGCATTATTCTCCTAAATTTATGACTGTGTCTCGGGTTGTGTGTCGGATTTCAAACCCTAGCCTTTGTTTGGCCCGAAAATACCGATTTCGGCCCATTTTTGTCGGGTGGTACGAAAATCGCCCGAAAAGTCCAATTGAATTCGACGACCGCGAGATCCTTTTAGCATTCTTCTCCTAAATTTATGACTGTGTCTCGGGTTTCGTGTCGGATTTCAAACCCTAGCCATCGTCTGGCCCGAAAATACCGATTTCGGCCCATATTAGTTGGGTGGTACGAAAATCGCCCGAAAAGTCCAATTGAATTCGACGACCGCGAGATCCTTGTAGCATTCTTCTCCTAAATTTATGACTGTGTCTCGCGTTTCGTGTCGGATTTCAAACCCTAGCCATCGCCTGGCCCGAAAAAACCGATTTCGTCCCATTTTTTTCGGGTGGTACGAAAATCGCCCGAAAAGTCCAGATGAAATCGATAACCGCGAGATCCTTGTAGCATTCTTCTTCTAAATTTATGAATGTGTCTCGGGTTCCGTGTCGAATTTCAAACTCTAGCCATCGTCTGGCCCGAAAATACCGATTTCGGCCCATTTTTGTCGGGTGGTACGAAAATCGCCCGAAAAGTCCAGATGAAATCCACGACCGCGAGATCCTTGTAGGATTCTTCTCCTAAATTTATGAATGTGTCTCGGATCCCGTGTAGGATTTCAAACTCTAGCCAACGTCTGGCCCGAAAATACCGATTTCGGCCCATTTTTGTCGGGTGGTATGAAAATCGCCCGAAAAGTCCAATTGAAATCAACGACCGCGAGATCCTTGTAGCATTCTTCTCCTAAATTTATGACAATGTCTTGGGTTCCGTGTCGGATTTCAAACCGTAGCCATCGTCTAGCCCGAAAATACCGATTTCGGCCCATTTTTGTCTGGTGGTACGAAAATCGCCCGAAAAGTCCAGATGAAATTGACGACCGCAAGATCCTTGTAGCATTATTCTCCTAAATTTATGACTGTGTCTCGGGTTCTGTGTCGGATTTCAAACCCTAGCCTTTGTTTGGCCCGAAAATACCGATTTCGGCCCATTTTTGTCGGGTGGTACGAAAATCGCCCGAAAAGTCCAATAGAATTCGACGACCGCGAGATCCTTTTAGCATTCTTCTCCTAAATTTATGACTGTGTCTCGGGTTTCGTGTCGGATTTCAAACCCTAGCCATCGTCTGGCCCGAAAATACCGATTTCGGCCCATTTTTGTTGGGTGGTACGAAAATCGCCCGAAAAGTCCAATTGAATTCGACGACCGCGAGATCCTTGTAGCATTCTTCTCCTCAATTTATGACTGTGTCTCGGGTTCCGTGTCGGATTTCAAACCCTAGCCATCGCCTGGCCCGAAAAAACCGATTTCGTCCCATTTTTTTCGGGTGGTACGAAAATCGCCCGAAAAGTCCAGATGAAATCGATAACCGCGAGATCCTTGTAGCATTCTTCTCCTAAATTTATGAATGTGTCTCGGGTTCCGTGTCGAATTTCAAACCCTAGCCATCGTCTGGCCCGAAAATACCGATTTCGGCCCATTTTTGTCGGATGGTACGAAAATCGCCCGAAAAGTCCAGATGAAATCCACGACCGCGAGATCCTTGTAGGATTCTTCTCCTAAATTTATGAATGTGTCTCGGGTCCCGTGTAGGATTTCAAACTCTAGCCAACGTCTGGCCCGAAAATACCGATTTCGGCCCATTTTTGTCGGGTGGTACGAAAATCGCCCGAAAAGTCCAATTGAAATCAACGACCGCGAGATCCTTGTAGCATTCTTCTCCTAAATTTATGACAATGTCTCGGGTTCCGTGTCGGATTTCAAACCCTAGCCATCGTCTAGCCCGAAAATACCGATTTCGGCCCATTTTTGTCGGGTGGTACGAAAATCGCCCGAAAAGTCCAGATGAAATTGACGACCGCGAGATTCTTGTAGCATTATTCTCCTAATTTATGACTGTGTCTCGGGTTCTGTGTCGGATTTCAAACCATAGCCTTTGTTTGGCCCGAAAATACCGATTTCGGCCCATTTTTGTCGGGTGGTACGAAAATCGCCCGAAAAGTCCAATTGAATTCGACGACCGCGAGATCCTTGTAGCATTCTTCTCCTAAATTTATGACTGTGTCTCGGGTTCCGTGTCGGATTTCAAACCCTAGCCATCGTCTGGCCCGAAAATACCGATTTCGGCCCATTTTTGTCGGGTGGTACGAAAATCGCCTGAAAAGTCCCGATGAAATCGACGACCGCGAGATCCTTGTAGCATTCTTCTCCTAAATTTATGACTGTGTCTCGGGTTCCGTGTCGGATTTCAAACCCTAGCCATCGTCTGGCCCGAAAATACCGATTTCGGCCCATTTTTGTTGGGTGGTACGAAAATCGCCCGAAAAGTCCAATTGAATTCGACGACCGCGAGATCCTTGTAGCATTCTTCTCCTAAATTTATGACTGTGTCTCGAGTTATGTGTCGGATTTCAAACCCTAGCCATCGCCTGGCCCGAAAAAACCGATTTCGTCCCATTTTTTTCGGGTGGTACGAAAATCGCCCGAAAAGTCCAGATGAAATCGATAACCGCGAGTCCTTGTAGCATTCTTCTCCTAAATTTATGAATGTGTCTCGGGTTCCGTGTCGAATTTCAAACCCTAGCCATCATCTGGCCCGAAAATACCGATTTTGGCCCATTTTTGTCGAGTGGTACGAAAATCGCCCGAAAAGTCCAGATGAAATCCACGACCGCGAGATCCTTGTAGGATTCTTCTCCTAAATTTATGAATGTGTCTCGGGTTCCGTGTAGGATTTCAAACTCTAGCCAACGTCTGGCCCGACAATACCGATTTCGGCCCATTTTTGTCGGGTGGTACGAAAATCGCCCGAAAAGTCCAGAATAAATCGACGACCGCGAGATCCTTGTAGCATTCGTCTCCTAAATTTATGACTGTATCTCGGGTTCCGTGTCGGATTTCAAATCCTAGCCATCGTCTGGCCCGAAAATACCGATTTCGGCCCATTTTTGTCGGGTGGTACAAAAATCGCCCGAAAAGTCCAATTGAAATCAACGACCGCGAGATCCTTGTAGCATTCTTCTCCTAAATTTATGACAATGTCTCGGGTTCCGTGTCGGATTTCAAACCCTAGCCATCGTCTAGCCCGAAAATACCGATTTCGGCCCATTTTTGTCGGGTGGTACGAAAATCGCCCGAAAAGTCCAGATGAAATTGACGACCGCGAGATTCTTGTAGCATTATTCTCCTAATTTATGACTGTGTCTCGGGTTCTGTGTCGGATTTCAAACCATAGCCTTTGTTTGGCCCGAAAATACCGATTTCGGCCCATTTTTGTCGGGTGGTACGAAAATCGCCCGAAAAGTCCAATTGAATTCGACGACCGCGAGATCCTTTTAGCATTCTTCTCCTAAATTTATGACTGTGTCTCGGGTTTCGTGTCGGATTTCAAACCCTAGCCATCGTCTGGCCCGAAAATACCGATTTCGGCCCATTTTTGTTTGGTGGTACGAAAATCGCCCGAAAAGTCCAATTGAATTCGACGACCGCGAGATCCTTGTAGCATTCTTCTCCTAAATTTATGACTGTGTCTCGGGTTCCGTGTCGGATTTCAAACCCTAGCCATCGCCTGGCCCGAAAAAACCGATTTCGTCCCATTTTTTTCGGGTGGTACGAAAATCGCCCGAAAAGTCCAGATGAAATCGATAACCGCGAGATCCTTGTAGCATTCTTCTCCTAAATTTATGAATGTGTCTCGGGTTCCGTGTCGAATTTCAAACCCTAGCCATCGTCTGGCCCGAAAATACCGATTTCGGCCCATTTTTGTCGGGTGGTACGAAAATCGCCCGAAAAGTCCAGATGAAATCCACGACCGCGAGATCCTTGTAGGATTCTTCTCCTAAATTTATGAATGTGTCTCGGATCCCGTGTAGGATTTCAAACTCTAGCCAACGTCTGGCCCGAAAATACCGATTTCGGCCCATTTTTGTCGGGTGGTATGAAAATCGCCCGAAAAGTCCAATTGAAATCAACGACCGCGAGATCCTTGTAGCATTCTTCTCCTAAATTTATGACAATGTCTCGGGTTCCGTGTCGGATTTCAAACCGTAGCCATCGTCTAGCCCGAAAATACCGATTTCGGCCCATTTTTGTCTGGTGGCACGAAAATCGCCCGAAAAGTCCAAATGAAATTGAGGACCGCAAGATCCTTGTAGCATTATTCTGCTAAATTTATGACTGTGTCTCGGGTTCTGTGTCGGATTTCAAACCCTAGCCTTTGTTTGGCCCGAAAATACCGATTTCGGCCCATTTTTGTCGGGTGGTACGAAAATCGCCCGAAAAGTCCAATAGAATTCGACGACCGCGAGATCCTTTTAGCATTCTTCTCCTAAATTTATGAATGTGTCTCGGGTTTCGTGTCGGATTTCAAACCCTAGCCATCGTCTGGCCCGAAAATACCGATTTCGGCCCATTTTTGTTGGGTGGTACGAAAATCGCCCGAAAAGTCCAATTGAATTCGACGACCGCGAGATCCTTGTAGCATTCTTCTCCTCAATTTATGACTGTGTCTCGGGTTCCGTGTCGGATTTCAAACCCTAGCCATCGCCTGGCCCGAAAAAACCGATTTCGTCCCATTTTTTTCGGGTGGTACGAAAATCGCCCGAAAAGTCCAGATGAAATCGATAACCGCGAGATCCTTGTAGCATTCTTCTCCTAAATTTATGAATGTGTCTCGGGTTCCGTGTCGAATTTCAAACCCTAGCCATCGTCTGGCCCGAAAATACCGATTTCGGCCCATTTTTATCGGGTGGTACGAAAATCGCCCGAAAAGTCCAGATGAAATCCACGACCGCGAGATCCTTGTAGGATTCTTCTCCTAAATTTATGAATGTGTCTCGGGTCCCGTGTAGGATTTCAAACTCTAGCCAACGTCTGGCCCGAAAATACCGATTTCGGCCCATTTTTGTCGGGTGGTACGAAAATCGCCCGAAAAGTCCAATTGAAATC
>JBBPBQ010000005.1:1887890-1898704 GCA_037974755.1 Cicer yamashitae
GAGGACCGCAAGATCCTTGTAGCATTATTCTCCTAAATTTATGACTGTGTCTCGGGTTCTGTGTCGGATTTCAAACCCTAGCCTTTGTTTGGCCCGAAAATACCGATTTCGGCCCATTTTTGTCGGGTGGTACGAAAATCGCCCGAAAAGTCCAATAGAATTCGACGACCGCGAGATCCTTTTAGCATTCTTCTCCTAAATTTATGACTGTGTCTCGGGTTTCGTGTCGGATTTCAAACCCTAGCCATCGTCTGGCCCGAAAATACCGATTTCTGCCCATTTTTGTTGGGTGGTACGAAAATCGCCCGAAAAGTCCAATTGAATTCGACGACCGCGAGATCCTTGTAGCATTCTTCTCCTAAATTTATGACTGTGTCTCGGGTTCCGTGTCGGATTTCAAACCCTAGCCATCGCCTGTCCCGAAAAAACCGATTTCGTCCTATTTTTTTCGGGTGGTACGAAAATCGCCCGAAAAGTCCAGATGAAATCGATAACCGCGAGATCCTTGTAGCATTCTTCTCCTAAATTTATGAATGTGTCTCGGGTTCCGTGTAGGATTTCAAACCCTAGCCATCGTTTGGCCCGAAAATACCGATTTCGGCCCATTTTTGTCGGGTGGTACGAAAATCGCCCGAAAAGTCCAGATGAAATCCACGACCGCGAGATCCTTGTAGGATTCTTCTCCTAAATTTATGAATGTGTCTCGGGTCCCGTGTAGGATTTCAAACTCTAGCCAACGTCTGGCCCGAAAATACCGATTTCGGCCCATTTTTGTCGGGTGGTACGAAAATCGCCCGAAAAGTCCAATTGAAATCAACGACCGCGAGATCCTTGTAGCATTCTTCTCCTAAATTTATGACAATGTCTCGGGTTCCGTGTCGGATTTCAAACCGTAGCCATCGTCTAGCCCGAAAATACCGATTTCGGCCCATTTTTGTCGGGTGGTACGAAAATCGCCCGAAGAGTCCAGATGAAATTGACGACCGCGAGATCCTTGTAGCATTATTCTCCTAAATTTATGACTGTGTCTCGGGTTGTGTGTCGGATTTCAAACCCTAGCCTTTGTTTGGCCCGAAAATACCGATTTCGGCCCATTTTTGTCGGGTGGTACGAAAATCGCCCGAAAAGTCCAATTGAATTCGACGACCGCGAGATCCTTTTAGCATTCTTCTCCTAAATTTATGACTGTGTCTCGGGTTTCGTGTCGGATTTCAAACCCTAGCCATCGTCTGGCCCGAAAATACCGATTTCGGCCCATTTTTGTTTGGTGGTACGAAAATCGCCCGAAAAGTCCAATTGAATTCGACGACCGCGAGATCCTTGTAGCATTCTTCTCCTAAATTTATGACTGTGTCTCGGGTTCCGTGTCGGATTTCAAACCCTAGCCATCGCCTGGCCCGAAAAAACCGATTTCGTCCCATTTTTTTCGGGTGGTACGAAAATCGCCCGAAAAGTCCAGATGAAATCGATAACCGCGAGATCCTTGTAGCATTCTTCTCCTAAATTTATGAATGTGTCTCGGGTTCCGTGTCGAATTTCAAACCCTAGCCATCGTCTGGCCCGAAAATACCGATTTCGGCCCATTTTTGTCGGATGGTACGAAAATCGCCCGAAAAGTCCAGATGAAATCCACGACCGCGAGATCCTTGTAGGATTCTTCTCCTAAATTTATGAATGTGTCTCGGGTCCCGTGTAGGATTTCAAACTCTAGCCAACGTCTGGCCCGAAAATACCGATTTCGGCCCATTTTTGTCGGGTGGTACGAAAATCGCCCGAAAAGTCCAATTGAAATCAACGACCGCGAGATCCTTGTAGCATTCTTCTCCTAAATTTATGACAATGTCTCGGGTTCCGTGTCGGATTTCAAACCGTAGCCATCGTCTAGCCCGAAAATACCGATTTCGGCCGATTTTTGTCAGGTGGTACGAAAATCGCCCGAAGAGTCCAGATGAAATTGACGACCGCGAGATCCTTGTAGCATTATTCTCCTAAATTTATGACTGTGTCTCGAGTTGTGTGTCGGATTTCAAACCCTAGCCTTTGTTTGGCCCGAAAATACCGATTTCGGCCCATTTTTGTCGGGTGGTACGAAAATCGCCCGAAAAGTCCAATAGAATTCGACGACCGCGAGATCCTTTTAGCATTCTTCTCCTAAATTTATGACTGTGTCTCGGGTTTCGTGTCGGATTTCAAACCCTAGCCATCGTCTGGCCCGAAAATACCGATTTCGGCCCATTTTTGTTGGGTGGTACGAAAATCGCCCGAAAAGTCCAATTGAATTCGACGACCGCGAGATCCTTGTAGCATTCTTCTCCTCAATTTATGACTGTGTCTCGGGTTCCGTGTCGGATTTCAAACCCTAGCCATCGCCTGGCCCGAAAAAACCGATTTCGTCCCATTTTTTTCGGGTGGTACGAAAATCGCCCGAAAAGTCCAGATGAAATCGATAACCGCGAGATCCTTGTAGCATTCTTCTCCTAAATTTATGAATGTGTCTCGGGTTCCGTGTCGAATTTCAAACCCTAGCCATCGTCTGGCCCGAAAATACCGATTTCGGCCCATTTTTGTCGGATGGTACGAAAATCGCCCGAAAAGTCCAGATGAAATCCACGACCGCGAGATCCTTGTAGGATTCTTCTCCTAAATTTATGAATGTGTCTCGGGTCCCGTGTAGGATTTCAAACTCTAGCCAACGTCTGGCCCGAAAATACCGATTTCGGCCCATTTTTGTCGGGTGGTACGAAAATCGCCCGAAAAGTCCAATTGAAATCAACGACCGCGAGATCCTTGTAGCATTCTTCTCCTAAATTTATGACAATGTCTCGGGTTCCGTGTCGGATTTCAAACCCTAGCCATCGTCTAGCCCGAAAATACCGATTTCGGCCCATTTTTGTCGGGTGGTACGAAAATCGCCCGAAAAGTCCAGATGAAATTGACGACCGCGAGATTCTTGTAGCATTATTCTCCTAATTTATGACTGTGTCTCGGGTTCTGTGTCGGATTTCAAACCATAGCCTTTGTTTGGCCCGAAAATACCGATTTCGGCCCATTTTTGTCGGGTGGTACGAAAATCGCCCGAAAAGTCCAATTGAATTCGACGACCGCGAGATCCTTGTAGCATTCTTCTCCTAAATTTATGACTGTGTCTCGGGTTCCGTGTCGAATTTCAAACCCTAGCCATCGTCTGGCCCGAAAAAACCGATTTCGTCCCATTTTTTTCGGGTGGTACGAAAATCGCCCGAAAAGTCCAGATGAAATCGATAACCGCGAGATCCTTGTAGCATTCTTCTCCTAAATTTATGAATGTGTCTCGGGTTCCGTGTCGAATTTCAAACCCTAGCCATCGTCTGGCCTGAAAATACCGATTTAGGCCCATTTTTGTCGGGTGGTACGAAAATCGCCCGAAAAGTCCAGATGAAATTCACGACCGTGAGATCCTTGTAGGATTCTTCTCCTAAATTTATGAATGTGTCTCGGGTTCCGTGTAGGATTTCAAACTCTAGCCAACGTCTGGCCCGAAAATACCGATTTCGGCCCATTTTTGTCGGGTGGTACGAAAATCGCCCGAAAAGTCCAGAATAAATCGACGACCGCGAGATCCTTGTAGCATTCTTCTCATAAATTTATAACTGTGTCTCTTGTTCCGTGTCGGATTCCAAACCCTAGCCATCGCCTGGCCCGAAAATACCGATTTCAGCATTCTTCTCCTAAATCATATAATAAAATAGAGTTGTCAAATAAAATAATAATTAAATATTTACTTGACTACTCTATTTTATTATATGTTATTATTATCTTCATTTTGTAGTTGTACTTCCTAATGAACGTGATGATAACATATAATAAAATAGAGTTGTGAAATAAATATGTAATTATTACTTTATTTAAAAACTCTATTTTATTATATGTTATTATTACTTTCTTTTTTTAGTTGTAATTCATAACGAAGATAATAATAACATATAATAAAATAGTGTTGTCAAATAAAACAATAATTCAAATTTTTATTTGACAACTCTATTTTATTATATGTTATTATTATCTTAACGAAAATAATAATAACATTTAATAAAATAGAGTTGTCAAATAAAACAATAAATAAATGTTTAATTGACTACTCTATTTTATTATATGATATTATTACCTTCATTATGAAGTAAAACTACAAAACGAAAATAATAATAACATATAATAAAATAAAGTTGTCAAATAAAATAATAATTAAATGTTTATTTGACTACTCTATTTTATTATATATTATTATTATCTTCGTTTTGTAGTTGTACTTCATAATGAAGGTAATAATAACATATAATAAAATAGAGTTGTGAAATAAATATGTAATTATTACTTTATTTAACAACTTTATTTTAATATATGTTATTATTATTTTCATTTTTTAGTTGTAATTCATAACGAAGATAATAATAACATATAATAAAATAAAGTTGTCAAATAAATATGTAATTATTACTTTATTTAACAACTCTATTTTAATATATGTTATTATTATTTTCATTTTTTAGTTGTAATTCATAACGAAGATAATAATAACATATAATAAAATAAAGTTGTCAAATAAAATAATAATTAAATGTTTATTTGACTACTCTATTTTATTATATATTATTATTATCTTCGTTTTGTAGTTGTACTTCATAATGAAGGTAATAATAACATATAATAAAATAGAGTTGTGAAATAAATATGTAATTATTACTTTATTTAACAACTCTATTTTAATATATGTTATTATTATTTTCATTTTTTAGTTGTAATTCATTACGAAGATAATAATAACATATAATAAAATAGTGTTGTCAAATAAAACAATAATTAAATCTTTATTTGACAACTCTATTTTATTATATTTAATATTATCTTCGTTTTGTAGGGTTTAGGGTTTAGGGTTCTTCTAAATTTATGAATGTGTCTCGGGTTCCGTGTCGAATTTCAAACCCTAGCCATCGTCTGGCCCGAAAATACCGATTTCGGCCCATTTTTGTCGGGTGGTACGAAAATCGCCCGAAAAGTCCAGATGAAATCCACGACCGCGAGATCCTTGTAGGATTCTTCTCCTAAATTTATGAATGTGTCTCGGATCCCGTGTAGGATTTCAAACTCTAGCCAACGTCTGGCCCGAAAATACCGATTTCGGCCCATTTTTGTCGGGTGGTATGAAAATCGCCCGAAAAGTCCAATTGAAATCAACGACCGCGAGATCCTTGTAGCATTCTTCTCCTAAATTTATGACAATGTCTCGGGTTCCGTGTCGGATTTCAAACCGTAGCCATCGTCTAGCCCGAAAATACCGATTTCGGCCCATTTTTGTCGGGTGGTACGAAAATCGCCCGAAGAGTCCAGATGAAATTGACGACCGCGAGATCCTTGTAGCATTATTCTCCTAAATTTATGACTGTGTCTCGGGTTGTGTGTCGGATTTCAAACCCTTGCCTTTGTTTGGCCCGAAAATACCGATTTCGGCCCATTTTTGTCGGGTGGTACGAAAATCGCCCGAAAAGTCCAATTGAATTCGACGACCGCGAGATCCTTTTAGCATTCTTCTCCTAAATTTATGACTGTGTCTCGGGTTTCGTGTCGGATTTCAAACCCTAGCCATCGTCTGGCCCGAAAATACCGATTTCGGCCCATTTTTGTTTGGTGGTACGAAAATCGCCCGAAAAGTCCAATTGAATTCGACGACCGCGAGATCCTTGTAGCATTCTTCTCCTAAATTTATGACTGTGTCTCGGGTTCCGTGTCGGATTTCAAACCCTAGCCATCGCCTGGCCCGAAAAAACCGATTTCGTCCCATTTTTTTCGGGTGGTACGAAAATCGCCCGAAAAGTCCAGATGAAATCGATAACCGCGAGATCCTTGTAGCATTCTTCTCCTAAATTTATGAATGTGTCTCGGGTTCCGTGTCGAATTTCAAACCCTAGCCATCGTCTGGCCCGAAAATACCGATTTCGGCCCATTTTTGTCGGATGGTACGAAAATCGCCCGAAAAGTCCAGATGAAATCCACGACCGCGAGATCCTTGTAGGATTCTTCTCCTAAATTTATGAATGTGTCTCGGGTCCCGTGTAGGATTTCAAACTCTAGCCAACGTCTGGCCCGAAAATACCGATTTCGGCCCATTTTTGTCGGGTGGTACGAAAATCGCCCGAAAAGTCCAATTGAAATCAACGACCGCGAGATCCTTGTAGCATTCTTCTCCTAAATTTATGACAATGTCTCGGGTTCCGTGTCGGATTTCAAACCCTAGCCATCGTCTAGCCCGAAAATACCGATTTCGGCCCATTTTTGTCGGGTGGTACGAAAATCGCCCGAAAAGTCCAGATGAAATTGACGACCGCGAGATTCTTGTAGCATTATTCTCCTAATTTATGACTGTGTCTCGGGTTCTGTGTCGGATTTCAAACCATAGCCTTTGTTTGGCCCGAAAATACCGATTTCGGCCCATTTTTGTCGGGTGGTACGAAAATCGCCCGAAAAGTCCAATTGAATTCGACGACCGCGAGATCCTTGTAGCATTCTTCTCCTAAATTTATGACTGTGTCTCGGGTTCCGTGTCGGATTTCAAACCCTAGCCATCGTCTGGCCCGAAAATACCGATTTCGGCCCATTTTTGTCGGGTGGTACGAAAATCGCCTGAAAAGTCCCGATGAAATCGACGACCGCGAGATCCTTGTAGCATTCTTCTCCTAAATTTATGACTGTGTCTCGGGTTCCGTGTCGGATTTCAAACCCTAGCCATCGTCTGGCCCGAAAATACCGATTTCGGCCCATTTTTGTTGGGTGGTACGAAAATCGCCCGAAAAGTCCAATTGAATTCGACGACCGCGAGATCCTTGTAGCATTCTTCTCCTCAATTTATGACTGTGTCTCGGGTTCCGTGTCGGATTTCAAACCCTAGCCATCGCCTGGCCCGAAAAAACCGATTTCGTCCCATTTTTTTCGGGTGGTACGAAAATCGCCCGAAAAGTCCAGATGAAATCGATAACCGCGAGATCCTTGTAGCATTCTTCTCCTAAATTTATGAATGTGTCTCGGGTTCCGTGTCGAATTTCAAACCCTAGCCATCGTCTGGCCCGAAAATACCGATTTAGGCCCATTTTTGTCGGGTGGTACGAAAATCGCCCGAAAAGTCCAGTTGAAATCCACGACCGTGAGATCCTTGTAGGATTCTTCTCCTAAATTTATGAATGTGTCTCGGGTTCCGTGTAGGATTTCAAACTCTAGCCAACGTCTGGCCCGAAAATACCGATTTCGGCCCATTTTTGTCGGTTGGTACGAAAATCGCCCGAAAAGTCCAGAATAAATCGACGACCGCGAGATCCTTGTAGCATTCTTCTCATAAATTTATAACTGTGTCTCTTGTTCCGTGTCGGATTCCAAACCCTAGCCATCGCCTGGCCCGAAAATACCGATTTCAGCATTCTTCTCCTAAATCATATAATAAAATAGAGTTGTCAAATAAAATAATAATTAAATATTTACTTGACTACTCTATTTTATTATATGTTATTATTATCTTTATTTTGTAGTTGTACTTCCTAATGAACGTGATGATAACATATAATAAAATAGAGTTGTGAAATAAATATGTAATTATTACTTTATTTAAAAACTCTATTTTATTATATGTTATTATTACTTTCTTTTTTTAGTTGTAATTCATAACGAAGATAATAATAACATATAATAAAATAGTGTTGTCAAATAAAACAATAATTCAAATTTTTATTTGACAACTCTATTTTATTATATGTTATTATTATCTTAACGAAAATAATAATAACATTTAATAAAATAGAGTTGTCAAATAAAACAATAAATAAATGTTTAATTGACTACTCTATTTTATTATATGATATTATTACCTTCATTATGAAGTAAAACTACAAAACGAAAATAATAATAACATATAATAAAATAAAGTTGTCAAATAAAATAATAATTAAATGTTTATTTGACTACTCTATTTTATTATATATTATTATTATCTTCGTTTTGTAGTTGTACTTCATAATGAAGGTAATAATAACATATAATAAAATAGAGTTGTGAAATAAATATGTAATTATTACTTTATTTAACAACTCTATTTTAATATATGTTATTATTATTTTCATTTTTTAGTTGTAATTCATTACGAAGATAATAATAACATATAATAAAATAGTGTTGTCAAATAAAACAATAATTAAATCTTTATTTGACAACTCTATTTTATTATATTTAATATTATCTTCGTTTTGTAGGGTTTAGGGTTTAGGGTTCTTCTAAATTTATGAATGTGTCTCGGGTTCCGTGTCGAATTTCAAACCCTAGCCATCGTCTGGCCCGAAAATACCGATTTCGGCCCATTTTTGTCGGGTGGTACGAAAATCGCCCGAAAAGTCCAGATGAAATCCACGACCGCGAGATCCTTGTAGGATTCTTCTCCTAAATTTATGAATGTGTCTCGGATCCCGTGTAGGATTTCAAACTCTAGCCAACGTCTGGCCCGAAAATACCGATTTCGGCCCATTTTTGTCGGGTGGTATGAAAATCGCCCGAAAAGTCCAATTGAAATCAACGACCGCGAGATCCTTGTAGCATTCTTCTCCTAAATTTATGACAATGTCTCGGGTTCCGTGTCGGATTTCAAACCGTAGCCATCGTCTAGCCCGAAAATACCGATTTCGGCCCATTTTTGTCGGGTGGTACGAAAATCGCCCGAAGAGTCCAGATGAAATTGACGACCGCGAGATCCTTGTAGCATTATTCTCCTAAATTTATGACTGTGTCTCGGGTTGTGTGTCGGATTTCAAACCCTAGCCTTTGTTTGGCCCGAAAATACCGATTTCGGCCCATTTTTGTCGGGTGGTACGAAAATCGCCCGAAAAGTCCAATTGAATTCGACGACCGCGAGATCCTTTTAGCATTCTTCTCCTAAATTTATGACTGTGTCTCGGGTTTCGTGTCGGATTTCAAACCCTAGCCATCGTCTGGCCCGAAAATACCGATTTCGGCCCATTTTTGTTTGGTGGTACGAAAATCGCCCGAAAAGTCCAATTGAATTCGACGACCGCGAGATCCTTGTAGCATTCTTCTCCTAAATTTATGACTGTGTCTCGGGTTCCGTGTCGGATTTCAAACCCTAGCCATCGCCTGGCCCGAAAAAACCGATTTCGTCCCATTTTTTTCGGGTGGTACGAAAATCGCCCGAAAAGTCCAGATGAAATCGATAACCGCGAGATCCTTGTAGCATTCTTCTCCTAAATTTATGAATGTGTCTCGGGTTCCGTGTCGAATTTCAAACCCTAGCCATCGTCTGGCCCGAAAATACCGATTTCGGCCCATTTTTGTCGGATGGTACGAAAATCGCCCGAAAAGTCCAGATGAAATCCACGACCGCGAGATCCTTGTAGGATTCTTCTCCTAAATTTATGAATGTGTCTCGGGTCCCGTGTAGGATTTCAAACTCTAGCCAACGTCTGGCCCGAAAATACCGATTTCGGCCCATTTTTGTCGGGTGGTACGAAAATCGCCCGAAAAGTCCAATTGAAATCAACGACCGCGAGATCCTTGTAGCATTCTTCTCCTAAATTTATGACAATGTCTCGGGTTCCGTGTCGGATTTCAAACCCTAGCCATCGTCTAGCCCGAAAATACCGATTTCGGCCCATTTTTGTCGGGTGGTACGAAAATCGCCCGAAAAGTCCAGATGAAATTGACGACCGCGAGATTCTTGTAGCATTATTCTCCTAATTTATGACTGTGTCTCGGGTTCTGTGTCGGATTTCAAACCATAGCCTTTGTTTGGCCCGAAAATACCGATTTCGGCCCATTTTTGTCGGGTGGTACGAAAATCGCCCGAAAAGTCCAATTGAATTCGACGACCGCGAGATCCTTGTAGCATTCTTCTCCTAAATTTATGACTGTGTCTCGGGTTCCGTGTCGGATTTCAAACCCTAGCCATCGTCTGGCCCGAAAATACCGATTTCGGCCCATTTTTGTCGGGTGGTACGAAAATCGCCTGAAAAGTCCCGATGAAATCGACGACCGCGAGATCCTTGTAGCATTCTTCTCCTAAATTTATGACTGTGTCTCGGGTTCCGTGTCGGATTTCAAACCCTAGCCATCGTCTGGCCCGAAAATACCGATTTCGGCCCATTTTTGTTGGGTGGTACGAAAATCGCCCGAAAAGTCCAATTGAATTCGACGACCGCGAGATCCTTGTAGCATTCTTCTCCTCAATTTATGACTGTGTCTCGGGTTCCGTGTCGGATTTCAAACCCTAGCCATCGCCTGGCCCGAAAAAACCGATTTCGTCCCATTTTTTTCGGGTGGTACGAAAATCGCCCGAAAAGTCCAGATGAAATCGATAACCGCGAGATCCTTGTAGCATTCTTCTCCTAAATTTATGAATGTGTCTCGGGTTCCGTGTCGAATTTCAAACCCTAGCCATCGTCTGGCCCGAAAATACCGATTTCGGCCCATTTTTATCGGGTGGTACGAAAATCGCCCGAAAAGTCCAGATGAAATCCACGACCGCGAGATCCTTGTAGGATTCTTCTCCTAAATTTATGAATGTGTCTCGGGTCCCGTGTAGGATTTCAAACTCTAGCCAACGTCTGGCCCGAAAATACCGATTTCGGCCCATTTTTGTCGGGTGGTACGAAAATCGCCCGAAAAGTCCAATTGAAATCAACGACCGCGAGATCCTTGTAGCATTCTTCTCCTAAATTTATGACAATGTCTCGGGTTCCGTGTCGGATTTCAAACCGTAGCCATCGTCTAGCCCGAAAATACCGATTTCGGCC
>JBBPBQ010000006.1:0-46154 GCA_037974755.1 Cicer yamashitae
GGGTTTTTAACCAATCTTGTGCATATAATAAGTGATTTTATGTCATTGGTAATCCAATTAGGTCATTTTCGTCCTCGCTAGGCTTATTCTAATCCAATTAGGGTTTTTAACCAATCTTGTGCATCCAATACGTGATTTTGTGTCATTGGTTGCACATTTATGTCATTTTCGTCCTCCCTAGGCTTATTCTAATCCAATAAGGGTTTTTAACCAATCTTGTGCATATAATAAGTGATTTTATGTCATTGGTAATCCAATTAGGTCATTTTCGTCCTCCCTAGGCTTATTCTCACCCAATTTGGGTTTTTAACCAATCTTGTGCATCCAATATGTGATTTTGTGTCATTTTTTGTCATTGGTTGAACATTTTGGTCATTTTCGTCCTCGCTAGGCTTATTCTAATCCATTTAGGGTTTTTAACCAATCTTGTGCATATAATAAGTGATTTTATGTCATTGGTAATCCAATTAGGTCATTTTCGTCCTCGCTAGGCTTATTCTAATCCAATTAGGGTTTTTAACCAATCTTGTGCATCCAATACGTGATTTTGTGTCATTGGTTGCACATTTATGTCATTTTCGTCCTCCCTAGGCTTATTCTAATCCAATAAGGGTTTTTAACCAATCTTGTGCATCCAATATGTGATTTTGTGTCATTTTGTGTCATTGGTTGAACATTTAGGTCATTTTCGTCCTCCATATGCTTATTCTAATCCAATTAGGATTTTTAACCAATCTTGTGCATCCAATATGTGATTTTGTGTCATTGGTTGCACATTTAGGTCATTTTCGTCCTCCCTAGGCTTATTCTAATCCAATTAGGGTTTTTAACCAATCTTGTGCATATAATAAGTGATTTTTTATCATTGGTAATCCAATTAGGTCATTTTCGTCCTCCCAAGGCTTATTCTCACCCAATTTGGGTTTTTAACCAATCTTGTGCATCCAATATGTGATTTTGTGTCATTTTGCATCATTGGTTGAACATTTTGGTCATTTTCGTCCTCCCTAGGCTTATTCTAATCCATTTAGGGTTTTTAACCAATCTTGTGCATCCAATATGTGATTTTGTGTCATTGGTTGCACATTTAGGTGATTTTCGTCCTCCCTAGGCTTATTCAAATCCAATTAGGGTTTTTAACCAATCTTGTGCATATAATAAGTGATTTTTTGTCATTGGTAATCCAATAAGTTCATTTTCTTCCTCGCTAGACTTATTCTAATCCAATTAGGGTTTTTAACCAATCTTGTGCATCCAATATGTGACTTTGTGTCATTGGTTGAACATTTAGGTCATTTTGGTCCTCCCTAGGCTTATTCTAATCCAATTAGGGTATTTAACCAATCTTTTGTATCCAATATGTGATTTTGTGTCATTGGTTGCACATTTAGGTCATTTTCGTCCTCCCTAGGCTTATTCTAATCCAATTAGGGTTTTTAACCAATCTTGTGCATCCAATATGTGATTTTGTGTCATTGGTTGCACATTTAGGTCATTTTTGTCCTCCCTAGGCTTATTCTAATCCAATTAGGGTTTTTAACCAATCTTGTGCATCCAATATGTGATTTTGTGTCATTTTGTGTAATTGGTTGAACATTTATGTCATTTTCGTCCTCCTTAGGCTTATTCTAATCCAATTAGGGTTTTTAACCAATCTTGTGCATCCAATATGTGAATTTGTGTCATTTTGAGTCATTGGTTGAACATTTAGGTCGTTTTCGTCCTCCCTAGGCTTATTCTAATCCAATTTGGGTTTTTAACCAATCTTGTGCATCCAATATGTGATTTTGTGTCATTGGTTGCACATTTAGGTCATTTTCGTCCTCCCTAGGCTTATTCTAATCCAATTAGGGTTTTTAACCAATCTTGTGCATCCAATATGTGATTTTGTGTCATTGGTGGCACATTTAGGTCATTTTCGTCCTCCCTAGGCTAATTCTAATCCAATTAGGGTTTTTAACCAATCTTGTGCATCCAATATGTGATTTTGTGTCATTGGTTGCACATTTAGGTCATTTTCGTCCTCCCTAGGCTTATTCTAATCCAATTAGGGTTTTTAACCAATCTTGTGCATCCAATATGTGATTTTGTGTCATTGGTTGCACATTTAGGTCATTTTCGTCCTCCCTAGGCTTATTCTAATCCAATTAGGGTTTTTAACCAATCTTATGCATATAATAAGTGATTTTGTGTCATTGGTAATCCAATTAGGTCATTTTCGTCCTCGCTAGGCTTATTCTAATCCAATTAGGGTTTTTGACCAATCTTATGCATCCAATATGTGATTTTGTGTCATTTTGTGTCATTGGTGATCCAATTAGGTCATTTTCGTCCTCGCTAGGCTTATTGTAATCCCATTAGGGTTTTTAACCAATCTTGTGCATCCAATATGTGATTTTGTGTCATTGGTTGCACATTTAGGTCATTTTCGTCCTCCCTAGGCTTATTCTAATCCAATTAGGGTTTTTAACCAATCTTGTGCATCCAATATGTGATTTTGTGTCATTTTGTGTCATTGGTTGAACATTTAGGTCATTTTCGTCCTCCCTAGGCTTATTCTAATCCAATTAGGGTTTTTAACCAATCTTATGCATCCAATATGTGATTTTGTGTCATTCGTTGAACATTTAGGTCATTTTCGTCCACCCTATCCTTATTCTAATCCAATTAGGGTTTTTAACCAATCTTGTGCATCCAATATGTGATTTTGTGTCATTTTGTGTCATTGGTTGAACATTTAGGTCATTTTCGTCCTCCCTAGGCTTATTCTAATCCAATTAGGGTTTTTAACCAATCTTGTGCATCCAATATGTGATTTTGTGTCATTTTGTGTCATTGGTTGTCCATTTAGGTCATTTTCGTCCTCCCTAGGCTTATTCTAATCCAATTAGGGTTTTTAACCAATCTTGTGCATCCAATATGTGATTTTGTGTCATTGGTTGCACATTTAGGTCATTTTCATCCTCCCTAGGCTTATTCTAATCCAATTAGGGTTTTTAACCAATCTTGTGCATATAATAACTGATTTTGTGTAATTGGTAATCCAATTATGTCATTTTCGTCCTCGTTAGGCTTAGTCTAATCCAATTAGGGTTTTTAACCAATCTTATGCATCCAATATGTGATTTTGTGTCATTTTGTGTCATTGGTTAAACATTTAGGTCATTTTCGTCCTCCCTAGGCTTATTCTAATCCAATTTGGATTTTTAACCAATCTTGTGCATCCAATATGTGATTTTGTGTCATTGGTTGCACATTTAGGTCATTTTTGTACTCCCTAGGCTTATTCTAATCCAATTACGGTTTTTAACAAATCTTGTGCATCCAATATGTGATTTTGTGTCATTTTGTGTCATTGGTTGAACATTTAGGTCATTTTCGTCCTCCCTAGGCTTATTCTAATCCAATTGGGGTTTTTAACCAATCTTTTGCATCCAATATGTGATTTTGTGTCATTGGTTGAACATTTAGGTCAATTTTGTCCTCCCTAGGCTTATTCTAATCCAATTAGCTTTTTTAACCAATCTTGTGCATTCAATATGTGATTTTGTGTCATTGGTTGCACATTTATGTCATTTTCGTCCACCCTAGGCTTATTCTAATCCAATTAGGGTCTTTAACCAATCTTGTGCATATAATAAGTGATTTTGTGTCATTGGTAATCCAATAAGTTCATTTTCGTCCTCGCTAGACTTATTCTAATCCAACTAGGGTTTTTAACCAATCTTGTGCATCCAATATGTGACTTTGTGTCATTGGTGGAACATTTAGGTCATTTTGGTCCTCCCTAGATTTATTCTAATCCAATTAGGGTTTTTAACCAATCTTGTGCATCCAATATGTGATTTTGTGTCATTGGTTGCACATTTAGGTCATTTTGGTCCTCCCTAGGCTTATTCTAATCCAATTAGGGTTTTTAACCAATCTTGTGCATCCAATATGTAATTTTGTGTCATTGGTTGAACATTTAGGCAAATTTCGTCCTCCCCAGGCTTATTCTAATCCAATTAGGATTTTTATCCAATCTTGTGTATCCCATATGTAATTTTGTGCCAATTTGTGTCATTGGTTGAACATTTAGGTCATTTTCGTCCTCCATAGGCTTATTCTAATCCAATTAGGGTTTTTAACCAATCTTGTGCATCCAATATGTGATTTTGTGTCATTGGTTGCACATTTAGGTCATTTTCGTCCTCCCTAGGCTTATTCTAATCCAATTAGGGTTTTTAACCAATCTTGTGCATATAATAAGTGATTTTATGTCATTGGTAATCCAATTAGGTCATTTTCGTCCTCGCAAGGCTTATTCTAATCCAATTAGGGTTTTTAACCAACCTTGTGCATCCAATATGTGATTTTGTGTCATTGGTTGCACATTTAGGTCATTTTCGTCCTCCCTAGGCTTATTCTAATCCAATTAGGGTTTTTAACCAATCTTGTGCATATAATAAGTGATTTTTTGTCATTGGTAATCCAATTAGGTCATTTTCGTCCTCCCTAGGCTTATTCTCACCCAATTTGGGTTTTTAACCAATCTTGTGCATCCAATATGTGATTTTGTGTCATTTTTTGTCATTGGTTGAACATTTTGGTCATTTTCGTCCTCGCTAGGCTTATTCTAATCCATTTAGGGTTTTTAACCAATCTTGTGCATATAATAAGTGATTTTATGTCATTGGTAATCCAATTAGGTCATTTTCGTCCTCGCTAGGCTTATTCTAATCCAATTAGGGTTTTTAACTAATCTTGTGATTCCAATATGTGATTTTGTGTCATTGGTTGCACATTTAGGTCATTTTCGTCCTCCCTAGGCTTATTCTAATCCAATTAGGGTTTTTATCCAATCTTGTGCATATAATAGGTGATTTTTTGTCATTGGTAATCCAATTAGGTCATTTTCGTCCTCCCTAGGCTTATTCTCACCCAATTTGGGTTTTTAACCAATCTTGTGCATCCAATATGTGATTTTGTGTCATTTTGTGTCATTGGTTGAACATTTTGGTCATTTTCGTCCTCTCTAGGCTTATTCTAATCCATTTAGGGTTTTTAACCAATCTTGTGCACCCAATATGTGATTTTGTGTCATTGGTTGCACATTTATGTCATTTTCGTCCTCCCTAGGCTTATTCTAATCCAATTAGGGTTTTTAACCAATCTTGTGCATCCAATATGTGATTTTGTGTCATTTTGTGTCATTGGTTGAACATTTAGGTCATTTTCGTCCTCCCTAGGCTTATTCTAATCCAATTAGGGTTTTTAACCAATCTTGTGCATCCAATATGTGATTTTGTGTCATTGGTTGAACATTTAGGTCATTTTCGTCCTCCCTAGGCTTATTCTAATCGAATTAGGATTTTTAACCAATCTTGTGCATCCAATATGTGATTTTTTGTCATTTTGTGTCATTGGTTGAACATTTAGGTCATTTTCGTCCTCCCTAGGCTTATTCTAATCCAATTAGGGTTTTTAACCAATCTTGTGCATACAATATGTCATTTTGTGTCATTTTGTGTCATTGGTTGAACATTGAGGTCATTTTAGTCCTCCCTAGGCTTATTCTAATCCATTTAGGGTTTTTAACCAATCTTGTGCATCCAATATGTGATTTTGTGTCATTTTGTGTCATTGGTTGAACATTTAGGTCATTTTCGTCCTCCCTAGGCTTATTCTAATCCAATTAGGGTTTTTAACCAATCTTGTGCATCCAATATGTGATTTTGTGTCATTTTGTGTCATTGGTTGAACATTTAGGTCATTTTCGTCGTCCCTAGGCTTATTCTAATCCAATTAGGGTTTTAACCAATCTTGTGCATCCAATATGTGATTTTGTGTCATTTTGTGTCATTGGTTGAACATTTAGGTCATTTTCGTCCTCCCTAGGCTAATTCTAATCGAATTAGGGTTTTTAACCAATCTTGTGCATCCAATATGTGATTTTGTGTCATTTTGTGTCATTGGTTGAACATTTAGGTAATTTTCGTCCTCCCTAGGCTTATTCTAATCCAATTAGGGTTTTTAACCAATCTTGTGCATCCAATATGTGATTTTGTGTCATTTTGTGTCATTGGTTGAACATTTAGGTCATTTTTGTCCTCCCTAGGCTTATTCTAATCCTATTAGGGTTTTTAACCAATCTTGTGCATCCAATATGTGATTTTGTGTCATTTTGTGTCATTGGTTGAACATTTAGGTCATTTTCGTCCTCCCTAGGCTTATTCTAATCGAATTAGGATTTTTAACCAATCTTGTGCATCCAATATGTGATTTTGTGTCATTTTGTGTCATTGGTTGAACATTTAGGTCATTTTCGTCCTCCCTAGGCTTATTCTAATCCAATTAGGGTTTTTAACCAATCTTGTGCATCCAATATGTGATTTTGTGTCATTGGTTGCACATTTAGGTCATTTTCGTCCTCCCTAGGCTTATTGTAATCCAATTAGGGTTTTTAACCAATCTTGTGCATCCCATATGTGATTTTGTGTCTATTTATGTCATTCGTTGAACATTTAGGTCATTTTCGGCCTCCCTTGGCTTATTCTAATCCAATTAGGGTTTTTAACCAATCTTGTGCATCCAATATGTGATTTTGTGTCATTGGTTGCACATTTAGGTTATTTTCGTCCTCCCTAGGGTTATCCTAATCCAATTAGGGTTTTTAACCAATCTTGAACATATAATAAGTGATTTTATGTCATTGGTAATCCAATTAGATCATTTTCGTCCTCGCTAGGCTTATTCTAATTCAATTATGGTTTTTAACCAATCTTATGCATCCAATATGTGATTTTGTGTCATTTTGTGTCATTGGTTGAACATTTAGGTCATTTTCGTCCTCCCTAGGCTTATTCTAATCCAATTAGGGTTTTTAACCAATCTTGTGCATCAGATATGTGATTTTGGGTCATTTTGTGTCATTGGTTGAACATTTAGGTCATTTTCGTCCTCCCTAGGCTTATTCTAATCCAATTACGGTTTTTAACCAATCTTGTGCATTCAATATGTGATTTTGTGTCTTTGGTTACACATTTAGGTCATATTCGTTCTCCCTAGGCTTATTCTAATCCAATTAGGGTTTTTAACCAATCTTGTGCATATAATAAGAGATTTTGTGTTATTGGTAATCCAATTAGGTCATTTTCGTCCTCGCTAGGCTTATTCTAATCCAATTAGGGTTTTTAACCAATCTTGTGCATCCAATATGTGATTTTGTGTCATTTTGTATCATTGGTTGAACATTTGGGTGATTTTCCTCCTCCATAGGCTTATTCTAATCCAGTTAGGGTTTTTCACCAATCTTGTGCATCGAATATGTGATTTTGTGTCATTGGTTGCACATATAGGTCATTTTCGTCCTCCCTAGGCTTATTCTAATCCAATTAGGGTTTTTAACCAATCTTGTGCATATAACAAGTGATTTTGTGTCATTTGTAATCCAATTGGGTCATTTTCGTCGTCGCTAAACTTATTGTAATCCAATTAGGGTTTTTAACCAATCTTGTGCATCCAATATGTGATTTTGTGTCATTTTGTGTCATTGGTTGAACATTTAGGTCATTTTCGTCCTCCCTAGGCTTATTCTAATCCAATTAGGGTTTTTAACCAATCTTGTGCATCCAATATGTGATTTTGTGTCATTGGTTGCACATTTAGGTCATTTTTGTCCTCCCTAGGCTTATTCTAATCCAATTAGGGTATTTAACCAATCTTGTGCATCCAATATGTGATTTTGTGTCATTGGTTGCACATTTAGGTCATTTTCGTCCTCCCTAGGCTTATTCTAATCCAATTAGGGTTTTTAACCAATCTTGTGCATCCAATATGTGATTTTGTGTCATTGGTTGACCATTTAGGTCATTTTCGTCCTCCCTAGGCTTATTCTAATCCAATTAGGGTTTTTAACCAATCTTGTGCATCCAATATGTGATTTTGTGTCATTGGTTGCACATTTAGGTCATTTTCGTCCTCCCTAGGCTTATTCTAATCCAATTAGGGTTTTTAACCAATCTTGTGCATATAATAAGTGATTTTTTGTCATTGGTAATCCAATTAGGTCATATTCGTCCTCCCTAGGCTTATTCTCACCCAATTTGGGTTTTTAACCAATCTTGTGCATCCAATATGTGATTTTGTGTCATTGGTTGAACATTTAGGTCATTTTCGTCCTCCCTAGGCTTATTCTAATCCAATTAGGGTTTTTAACCAATCTTGTGCATCCAATATGTGTTTTTGTGTCATTGGTTGCACATTTAGGTCATTTTCGTCCTCCCTAGGCTTATTCTAATCCAATTAGGGTTTTTAACCAATCTTGTGCATATAATAAGTGATTTTATGTCATTGGTAATCCAATTAGGTCATTTTCGTCCTCGCTAGGCTTATTCTAATCCAATTAGAGTTTTTAACCAATCTTATGCATCCAATATGTGATTTTGTGTCATTTTGTGTCATTGGTTGAACATTTAGGTCATTTTCGTCCTCGCTAGGCTTATTCTAATCCAATTAGGGTTTTTGACCAATCTTATGCATCCAATAAGTGATTTTGTGTCATTTTGTGTCATTGGTTGAACATTTAGGTCATTTTCGTCCTCCCTAGGCTTATTCTAATCAAATTAGGGTTTTTAACCAATCTTGTGCATCCAATATGTGATTTTGTGTCATTGGTTGCACATTTAGGTCGTTTTCGTCCTCCCTAGGCTTATTCTAATCCAATTAGGGTTTTTAACCAATCTTGTGCATATAATAAGTGATTTTATGTCATTGGTAATCCAATTATGTCATTTTCGTCCTCGCTAGGCTTATTCTAATCCAATTAGGGTTTTTAACCAATCTTATGCATCCAATATGTGATTTTGTGTCATTTTGTGTCATTGTTTGAACATTTAGGTCATTTTCGTCCTCACTAGGCTTATTCTAATCCAATTAGGGTTTTTGACCAATCTTATGCATCCAATAAGTGATTTTGTGTCATTTTGTGTCATTGGTTGAACATTTAGGTCATTTTCGTCCTCCCTAGGCTTATTTTAAACCAATTTGGGTTTTTAACCAATCTTGTGCATCCAATATGTGTTTTTGTGTCATTGGTTGCACATTTAGGTTATTTTCGTCCTCCCTAGGCTTCTTTTAATCCAATTAGGGTTTTTAACCAATCTTGTGCATATAATAAGTGATTTTTTGTCATTGGTAAACCAATAAGTTTATTTTCGTCCTCGCTAGACTTATTCTAATCCAATTAGGGTTTTTAACCAATCTTGTGCATATAATAAGTGATTTTTTGTCATTGGTAATCCAATAAGTTCATTTTCTTCCTCGCTAGACTTATTCTAATCCAATTAGGGTTTTTAACCAATCTTGTGCATCCAATATGTGACTTTGTGTCATTGGTTGAACATTTAGGTCATTTTGGTCCTCCCTAGGCTTAGTCTAATCCAATTAGGGTTTTTAACCAATCTTGTGCATCCAATATGTGATTTTGTGTCATTGGTTGCACATTTAGGTCATTTTCGTCCTCCCTAGGCTTATTCTAATCCAATTAGGGTTTTTAACCAATCTTGTGCATATAATAAGTGATTTTATGTCATTGGTAATCCAATTAGGTCATTTTCGTCCTCCCTAGGCTTATTCTAATCCAATTAGGGTTTTTAACCAATCTTGTGCATCCAATATGTGATTTTGTGTCATTGGTTGCACATTTATGTCATTTTCGTCCTCCCTAGGCTTATTCTAATCCAATTAGGGTTTTTAACCAATCTTGTGCATCCAATATGTGATTTTGTGTCATTTTGTGTCATTGGTTGAACATTTAGGTCATTTTCGTCCTCCCTAGGCTTATTCTAATCCAATTTGGGTTTTTAACCAATCTTGTGCATATAATAAGTGATTTTATGTCATTGGTAATCCAATTAGGTCATTTTCGTCCTCGCTA
This sequence comes from Cicer yamashitae, assembly GCA_037974755.1. NCBI lineage: Eukaryota > Viridiplantae > Streptophyta > Magnoliopsida > Fabales > Fabaceae > Cicer > Cicer yamashitae. The sequence continues at coordinate 9,920 of JBBPBQ010000006.1, forward strand.
GGCTTATTCTAATCCAATTAGGGTTTTTAACCAATCTTGTGCATCCAATACGTGATTTTGAGTCATTGGTTGCACATTTATGTCATTTTCGTCCTCCCTAGGCTTATTCTAATCCAATAAGGGTTTTTAACCAATCTTGTGCATCCAATATGTGATTTTGTGTCATTTTGTGTCATTGGTTGAACATTTAGGTCATTTTCGTCCTCCATATGCTTATTCTAATCCAATTAGGATTTTTAACCAATCTTGTGCATCCAATATGTGATTTTGTGTCATTGGTTGCACATTTAGGTCATTTTCGTCCTCCCTAGGCTTATTCTAATCCAATTAGGGTTTTTAACCAATCTTGTGCATATAATAAGTGATTTTTTATCATTGGTAATCCAATTAGGTCATTTTCGTCCTCCCAAGGCTTATTCTCACCCAATTTGGGTTTTTAACCAATCTTGTGCATCCAATATGTGATTTTGTGTCATTTTGCATCATTGGTTGAACATTTTGGTCATTTTCGTCCTCCCTAGGCTTATTCTAATCCATTTAGGGTTTTTAACCAATCTTGTGCATCCAATATGTGATTTTGTGTCATTGGTTGCACATTTAGGTGATTTTCGTCCTCCCTAGGCTTATTCAAATCCAATTAGGGTTTTTAACCAATCTTGTGCATATAATAAGTGATTTTTTGTCATTGGTAATCCAATAAGTTCATTTTCTTCCTCGCTAGACTTATTCTAATCCAATTAGGGTTTTTAACCAATCTTGTGCATCCAATATGTGACTTTGTGTCATTGGTTGAACATTTAGGTCATTTTGGTCCTCCCTAGGCTTATTCTAATCCAATTAGGGTTTTTAACCAATCTTGTGCATCCAATATGTGATTTTGTGTCATTGGTTGCACATTTAGGTCATTTTCGTCCTCGCTAGGCTTATTCTAATCCAATTAGGGTTTTAAACCAATCTTGTGCATCCAATATGTGATTTTGTGTCATTGGTTGCACATTTAGGTAATTTTCGTCCTCCCCAGGCTTATTCTAATCCAATTAGGATTTTTATCCAATCTTGTGCATCCAATATGTGATTTTGTGTCAATTTGTGTCATTGGTTGAACATTTTGGTCATTTTCGTCCTCCCTAGGCTTATTCTAATCCATTTAGGGTTTTTAACCAATCTTGTGCATCCAATATGTGATTTTGTGTCATTGGTTGCACATTTAGGTCATTTTCGTCCTCCCTAGGCTTATTCTAATCCAATAAGGGTTTTTAACCAATCTTGTGCATCCAATATGTGATTTTGTGTCATTGGTTGAACATTTAGGTCATTTTCGTCCTCCCTAGGCTTATTCTAATCCAATAAGGGTTTTTAACCAATCTTGTGCATCCAATATGTAATTTTGTGTCATTTTGTGTCATTGGTTGAACATTTAGGTCATTTTCGTCCTCCCTAGGCTTATTCTATTCCAATAAGGGTTTTTAACCAATCTTGTGCATCCAATATGTGATTTTGTGTCATTGGTTGAACATTTAGGTCATTTTCGTCCTCCCTAGGCTTATTCTAATCCAATTAGGGTTTTTAACCAATCTTGTGCATCCAATATGTGATTTTGTGTCATTGGTTGCACATTTAGGTCATTTTCGTCCTCCCTAGGCTTATTCTAATCTAATTAGGGTTTTTAACCAATCTTGTGTATCCAATATGTGATTTAGTGTCATTTTGTGTCATTGGTTGAACATTTAGGTCATTTTCGTCCTCCCTAGGCTTATTCTAATCCAATTAGGGTTTTTAACCAATCTTGTGCATCCAATATGTGATTTTGTGTCATTGGTTGCACATTTAGGTCATTTTCATCCTCCCTAGGCTTATTCTAATCCAATTAGGGTTTTTAACCAATCTTGTGCATCCAATATGTGATTTTGTGTCATTTTGGGTCACTGGTTGAACATTTAGGTCATTTTCGTCCTCCCTAGGCTTATTCTAATCCAATTAGGGTTTTTAACCAATCTTGTGCATCCAATATGTGATTTTGTGTCATTTTGTGTCATTGGTAATCCAATTAGGTCATTTTCGTCCTCGATAGGCTTATCCTCATCCAATTAGGTTTTTTAACCAAACTTATGCATCCAATATGTGATTTTGTGTCATTTTGTGTCATTGGTAATCCAATTAGGTCATTTTCGTCCTCGCTAGGCTTATTCTAATACAATTAGGGATTTTAACCAATCTTGTGCATCCAATATGTGATTTTGTGTCATTGGTTGCACATTTAGGTCATTTTCGTCCTCCCTAGGCTTATTCTAATCCAATTAGGGTTTTTAACCAATCTTGTGTATCCAATATGTGATTTAGTGTCATTTTGTGTCATTGGTTGAACATTTAGGTCATTTTCGTCCTCCCTAGGCTTATTCTAATCCAATGAGGGTTTTTAACCAATCTTGTGCATCCAATATGTGATTTTGTGTCATTTTGTTTCATTGGTTGCACACTTAGGTAATTTTTTTTTCTCCCTAGGCTTATTCTAATCTAATTAGGGTCCTTAACAAATCTTGTGCATAGAATAAGTGATTTTGTGTCATTGGTAATCCAATTAGGTCATTTTCGTCCTCGCTAGGCTTATTCTAATCCAATTAGGGTTTTTAACCAATCTTGTGTATCCAATATGTGATTTAGTGTCATTTTGTGTCATTGGTTGAACATTTAGGTCATTTTCGTCCTCCCTAGGCTTATTCTAATCCAATTAGGGTTTTTAACCAATCTTGTGCATCCAATATGTGATTTTGTGTCATTGGTTGCACATTTAGGTCATTTTCGTCCTCCCTAGGCTTATTCTAATCCAATTAGGGTTTTTAACCAATCTTGTGCATCCAATATGTGTTTTTGTGTCATTGGTTGAAAATTTAGGTCATTTTCGTCCTCCCTAGGCTTATTCTAATCCAATTAGGGTTTTTAACCAATCTTGTGCATCCAATATGTGATTTTGTGTCATTGGTTGAACATTTAGGTCATTTTCGTCCTCCCCAGGCTTATTCTAATCCAATTAGGATTATAATCCAATGTTGTGCATCCCATATATGATTTTGTGTCAATTTGTGTCATTGGTTGAACATTTAGGTCATTTTCGTCCTCCCTAGGCTTATTCTAATCCAATTAGGGTTTTTAACCAATCTTGTGCATCCAATATGTGATTTTGTGTCATTGGTTGCACATTTAGGTCATTTTCGTCCTCCCTAGGCTTATTCTAATCCAATTAGGGTTTTTAACCAATCTTGTGCATATAATAAGTGATTTTATGTCATTGGTAATCCAATTAGGTCATTTTCGTCCTCGCTAGGCTTATGCTAATCCAAGTAGAATTTTTAACCAATCTTATGCATCCAATATGTGATTTTGTGTCATTTTGTGTTATTGGTTGAACATTTAGGCCATTTTCGTCCTCCCTAGGCTTATTCTAATCTAATTAGGGTTTTTAACCAATCTTATGCATCCAATATGTGATTTTGTGTCATTGGTTGCACATTGACGTCATTTTCGTCCTCCCTAGGCTTATTCTAATCCAATTAGGGTTTTTAACCAATCTTGTGCATCCAATATGTGATTTTGTGTCATTGGTTGCACATTTAGGTCATTTTCGTCCTCCCTAGGCTTATTCTAATCCAATTAGGGTTTTTAACCAATCTTGTGCATATAATAAGTGATTTTATGTCATTGGTAATCCAATTAGGTGATTTTCGTCCTCGCTAGGCTTATTCTAATCCAATTAGAATTTTTAACCAATCTTATGCATCCAATATGTGATTTTGTGTCATTTTGTGTTATTGGTTGAACATTTAGGTCATTTTCGTCCTCGCTAGGCTTATTCTAATCCAATTAGGGTTTTTAACCAATCTTGTGCATCCAATATGTGATTTTGTGTCATTTTGTGTCATTGGTTGAACATTTAGGTCATTTTCGTCCTCCCTAGGCTTATTCTAATCCAATTAGGGTTTTTAACCAATCTTGTGCATCCAATATGTGATTTTGTGTCATTTTGTGTCATTGGTTGAACATTTAGGTCATTTTCGTCCTCCCTAGGCTTATTCTAATCTAATTTGGGTTTTTAACCAATCTTGTGCATCCAATATGTGATTTTGTGTCATTTTGTGTCATTGGTTGAACATTTAGGTCATTTTCGTCCTCCCTAGGCTTATTCTAATCCAATTAAGGTTTTTAACCAATCTTGTGCATCCAATATGTGATTTTGTGTCATTTTGTGTCATTGGTTGAACATTTAGGTCATTTTCGTCCTCCCTAGGCTTATTCTAATCCAATTAGGGTTTTTAACCATCCTTGTGCATCCAATATGTGATTTTGTGTCATTTTGTGTCATTGGTTGAACATTTAGGTCATTTTCGTCCTCCCTAGGCTTATTCTAATCCAATTAGGGTTTTTAACCAATCTTGTGCATCCAATATGTGATTTTGTGTCATTGGTTGAACAATTAGGTCATTTTCGTCCTCCCTAGGCTTATTCTAATCCAATTAGGGTTTTAACCAATCTTGTGCATCCAATATGTGATTTTGTGTCATTTTGTGTCATTGGTTGAACATTTAGGTCATTTTCGTACTCCCTAGGCTTATTCTAATCCAATTAGGGTTTTTAACCAATCTTGTGCATCCAATATGTGATTTTGTGTCATTGGTTGCACATTTAGGTCATTTTCGTCCTCCCTAAGCTTATTCTAATCCAATTAGGGTTTTTAACCAATCTTGTGTATATAATAAGTGATTTTGTGTCATTGGTAGATCATTTAGGTCATTTTCGTCCTCCCTAGGCTTATTCTAATCCAATTAGGGTTTTTAAGCAATCTTGTGCATATAATAACTGATGTTGTGTCATTGGTAATCCAATTATGTCATTTTCGTCCTCTTTAGGCTTATTCTAATCCAATTAGGGTTTTTAATTAATCTTGTGCATCCAATATGTGGTTTTGTGTCATTTTGTGTCATTGGTTGAACATTTAGGTCATTTTCGTCCTCCCTAGGCTTATTCTAATCCAATTAGGGTTTTTAACCAATCTTGTGCATCCAATATGTGATTTTGTGTCATTGGTTGCACATTTAGGTCATTTTCGTCCTCCCTACGCTTATTCTAATCCAATTAGGGTTTTTAACCAATCTTGTGCATCCAATATGTGACTTTGTGTCATTGGTTCAACATTTAGGTCATTTTTGTCCTCCCTAGGCTTATTGTAATCCAATTAGGGTTTTTAACCAATCTTGTGCATATGATAAGTAATTTTGTGTCATTGGTAATCCAATTAGGTCATTTTCGTCCTCGCTAGGCTTATTCTAATCCAATTAGGGTTTTTAACCAATCTTGTGGATCCAATATGTGATTTTGTGTCATTTTGTGTCATTGGTTGAACATTTAGGTCATTTTCGTCCTCCCTAGGCTTATTCTAATCCAATTAGGGTTTTTAACCAATCTTGTGCATCCAATATGTGATTTTGTGTCATTGGTTGCACATTTAGGTCATTTTCGTCCTCCCTAGGCTTATTCTAATCCAATTAGGGTTTTTAACCATTCTTGTGCATATAATAAGTTATTTTATGTCATTGGTAATCCAATTAGGTCATTTTCTTCCTCGCTAGGCTTATTCTAATCCAATTAGGGTTTTTAACCAACCTTGTGCATCCAATATGTGATTTTGTGTCATTGGTTGCACATTTAGGTCAATTTCGTCCTCCCTAGGCTTATTCTAATCCAATTAGGGTTTTTAACCAATCTTGTGCATATAATAAGTGATTTTGTGTCATTTGTAATCCAATTAGGTCATTTTCGTCCTCGCTAAACTTATTCTAATCCAATTAGGGTTTTTAACCAATCTTGTGCATCCAATATCTGATTTTGTGTCATTGGTTGCACATTTAGGTCATTTTCGTCCTCCCTAGGCTTATTGTAATCCAATTAGGGTTTTTAACCAATCTTGTGCATATAATAAGTGATTTTATGTCATTGGTAATCCAATTAGGTCATTTTCGTCCTCGCTAGGCTTATTCTAATCCAGTTAGGGTTTTTAACCAATCTTGTGCATCCAATATGTGATTTTGTGTCATTGGTTGCACATTTATGTCATTTTCGTCCTCCCTAGGCTTATTCTAATCCAATTAGGGTTTTTAACCAATCTTGTGCATCCAATATGTGATTTTGTGTCATTGGTTGCACATTTAGGTCATTTTCGTCCTCCCTAGGCTTATTCTAATCCAATTAGGGTTTTTAACCAATCTTATGCATATAATAAGTGATTTTTTGTCATTGGTAATCCAATTAGGTCATTTTCGTCCTCCCTAGGCTTATTCTCACCCAATTTGGGTTTTTAACCAATCTTGTGCATCCAATATGTGATTTTGTGTCATTTTTTGTCATTGGTTGAACATTTTGGTCATTTTCGTCCTCGCTAGGCTTATTCTAATCCATTTAGGGTTTTTAACCAATCTTGTGCATATAATAAGTGATTTTATGTCATTGGTAATCCAATTAGGTCATTTTCGTCCTCGCTAGGCTTATTCTAATCCAATTAGGGTTTTTAACTAATCTTGTGATTCCAATATGTGATTTTGTGTCATTGGTTGCACATTTAGGTCATTTTCGTCCTCCCTAGGCTTATTCTAATCCAATTAGGGTTTTTATCCAATCTTGTGCATATAATAGGTGATTTTTTGTCATTGGTAATCCAATTAGGTCATTTTCGTCCTCCCTAGGCTTATTCTCACCCAATTTGGGTTTTTAACCAATCTTGTGCATCCAATATGTGATTTTGTGTCATTTTGTGTCATTGGTTGAACATTTTGGTCATTTTCGTCTTCTCTAGGCTTATTCTCATCCATTTAGGGTTTTTAACCAATCTTGTGCATCCAATATGTGATTTTGTGTCATTGGTTGCACATTTAGGTCATTTTCGTCCTCCCTAGGCTTATTCTAATCCAATTAGGGTTTTTAACCAATCTTGTGCATATAATAAGTGATTTTATGTCATTGGTAATCCAATTAGGTCATTTTCGTCCTCGCTAGGCTTATTCTAATCCAATTAGGGTTTTTAACCAATCTTATGCATCCATTATGTGATTTTGTGTCATTGGTTGAACATTTAGGTCATTTTTGTCCTCCCTAAGCTTATTCTCACCCAATTTGGGTTTTTAACCAATCTTGTGCATCCAATATGTGATTTTGTGTCATTTTGTGTCATTGGTTGAACATTTTGGTCATTTTCGTCCTCCCTAGGCTTATTCAAATCCATTTAGGGTTTTTAACCAATCTTGTGCATCCAATATGTGATTTTGTGTCATTGGTTGCACATTTAGGTCATTTTCGTCCTCCCTAGGCTTATTCTAATCCAATTAGGGTTTTTAACCAATCTTGTGCATCCAATATGTGCTTTTGTGTCACTGGTTGCACATTTAGGTCATTTTCGTCCTCCTTAGGCTTATTCTAATCCAATTAGGGTTTTTAACCAATCTTGTGCATCCAATATGTGATTTTGTGTCATTTTGTGTCATTGGTTGAACATTTAGGTCATTTTCGTCCTCCCTAGGCTTATTTTAATCCAATAAGGGTTTTTAACCAATCTTGTGCATCCAATATGTGATTTTGTGTCATTTTGTGTCATTGGTTGAACATTTAGGTCATTTTCGTCCTCCCTTGGCTTATTCTAATCCAATAAGGGTTTTTAACCAATCTTGTGCATCCAATATGTGATTTTGTGTCATTTTGTGTCATTGGTTGAACATTTAGGTCATTTTCGTCCTCCCTAGGCTTATTCTAATCCAATTAGGGTTTTTAACCAATCTTGTGCATCCAATATGTGATTTTGTGTCATTGGTTGAACATTTAGTTCATTTTCGTCCTCCCTAGGCTTATTCTATTCCATTTAGGGTTTTTAACCAATCTTCTGCATCCAATATGTGATTTTGTGTCATTTTGTGTCATTGGTTCAACATTTAGGTCATTTTCGTCCTCCCTAGGGTTATTTTAATCCAATTAGGATTTTTAACCAATCTTGTGCATCCAATATGTGATTTTGTGTCATTTTGTGTCATTGGTTGAACATTTAGGTCATTTTCGTCCTCCCTAGGCTTATTCTAATCCAATTAGGGTTTTTAACCAATCTTGTGCATCCAATATGTGATTTTGTGTCATTTTGTGTCATTGGTTGAACATTTAGGTCATTTTCGTCCTCCCTAGGCTTATTCTAATCCAATTAGGGTTTTTAACCAATCTTGTGCATCCAATATGTGATTTTGTGTCATTGGTTGAACATTTGGGTCATTTTCGTCCTCGCTAGACTTATTCTAATCCAATTAGGGTTTTTAACCAATCTTGTGCATCCAATATGTGATTTTGTGTCATTTTGTGTCATTGGTTGAACATTTAGGTCATTTTCGTCCTCCCTAGGCTTATTCTAATCCAATTTGGGTTTTTAACCAATCTTGTGCATCCCATATGTGATTTTGTATCATTGGTTGAACATTTAGGTCATTTTCGTCCTCGCTATGCTTATTCTAATCCAATTAGGGTTTTTAACCAATCTTGTGCATCCAATATGTGATTTTGTGTCATTTTGTGTCATTGGTTGAACATTTAGGTCATTTTCGTCCTCCCTAGGCTTATTCTAATCCAATTAGGGTTTTTAACCAATCTTGTGCATCCAATATGTGATTTTGTGTCATTGGTTGCACATTTAGGTCGTTTTCGTCCCCCCTAGGCTTATTCTAATCCAATTAGGGTTTTTAACCAATCTTGTGCATATAATAAGTGATTTTATGTCATTGGTAATCCAATTATGTCATTTTCGTCCTCGCTAGGCTTATTCTAATCCAATTAGGGTTTTTAACCAATCTTATGCATCCAATATGTGATTTTGTGTCATTTTGTGTAATTGGTTGAACATTTAGGTCATTTTCGTCCTCGCTAGGCTTATTCTAATCCAATTAGGGTTTTTGACCAATCTTATGCATCCAATAAGTGATTTTGTGTCATTTTGTGTCATTGGTTGAACATTTAGGTCATTTGCGTCCTCCCTAGGCTTATTTTAAACCAATTTGGGTTTTTAACCAATCTTGTGCATCCAATATGTGTTTTTGTGTCATTGGTTGCACATTTAGGTCATTTTCGTCCTCCCTAGGCTTCTTTTAATCCAATTACGGTTTTTAACCAATCTTGTGCATATAATAAGTGATTTTTTGTCATTGGTAAACCAATAAGTTTATTTTCGTCCTCGCTAGACTTATTCTAATCCAATTAGGGTTTTTAACCAATCTTGTGCATATAATAAGTGATTTTTTGTCATTGGTAATCCAATAAGTTCATTTTCTTCCTCGCTAGACTTATTCTAATCCAATTAGGGTTTTTAACCAATCTGGTGCATCCAATATGTGACTTTGTGTCATTGGTTGAACATTTAGGTCATTTTGGTCCTCCCTAGGCTTATTCTAATCCAATTAGGGTTTTTAACAAATCTTGTGCATCCAATATGTGATTTTGTGTCATTGGTTGCACATTTAGGTCATTTTCGTCCTCCCTAGGCTTATTCTAATCCAATTAGGGTTTTTAACCAATCTTGTGCATATAATAAGTGATTTTATGTCATTGGTAATCCAATTAGGTCATTTTCGTCCTCGCTAGGCTTATTCTAATCCAATTAGAATTTTTAACCAATCTTATGCATCCAATATGTGATTTTGTGTCATTTTGTGTTATTGGTTGAACATTTAGGTCATTTTCGTCCTCCCTAGGCTTATTCTAATCCAATTAGGGTTTTTAACCAATCTTGTGCATCCAATATGTGATTTTGTGTCATAGGTTGAACATTTAGGTCATTTTCGTCCTCCCCAGGCTTATTCTAATCCACTTTGGATTTTTATCCAATCTCTTGCATCAAATATGTGATTTTGTGTCAATTTGTGTCATTGGTTGAACATTTAGGTCATTTTCGTCCTCCCTAGGCTTATTCTAATCCAATTAGGGTTTTTAACCAATCTTGTGCATCCAATATGTGATTTTGTGTCATTGGTTGCACATTTAGGTCATTTTCGTCCTCGCTAGGCCTATTCTAATCCAATTAGGGTTTTTAACCAATCTTGTGCATATAATAAGTGATTTTTTGTCATTGGTAATCCAATTAGGTCATTTTCATCCTCCCTAAGCTTATTCTCACCCAATTTGGGTTTTTAACAATTCTTGTGCATCCAATATGTGATTTTGTGTCATTGGTTGAACATTTAGGTAATTTTCGTCCTCCCCAGGCTTATTCTAATCCAATTAGGATTTTTATCCAATCTTGTGCATCCAATATGTGATTTTGTGTCAATTTGTGTCATTGGTTGAACATTTAGGTCATTTTCGTCCTCCCTAGGCTTATTCTAATCCAATTAGGGTTTTTAACCAATCTTGTGCATCCAATATGTGATTTTGTGTCATTGGTTGCACATTTAGGTCATTTTCGTCCTCGCTAGGCCTATTCTAATCCAATTAGGGTTTTTAACCAATCTTGTGCATATAATAAGTGATTTTTTGTCATTGGTAATCCAATTAGGTCATTTTCGTTCTCCCTAGGCTTATTCTCACCCAATTTGGGTTTTTAACCAATCTTGTGCATCCAATATGTGATTTTGTGTCATTTTGTGTCATTGGTTGAACATTTAGGTCATTTTCGTCCTCCATAGGCTTATTCTAATCCAATTAGGGTTTTTAACCAATCTTGTGCATCCAATATGTGATTTTGTGTCATTGGTTGCACATTTAGGTCATTTTCGTCCTCCCTAGGCTTATTCTAATCCAATGAGGGTTTTTAACCAATCTTGTGCATATAATAAGTGATTTTATGTCATTGGTAATCCAATTAGGTCATTTTCGTCCTCGCTAGGCTTATTCTAATCCAATTAGGGTTTTTAACTAATCTTGTGATTCCTATATGTGATTTTGTGTCATTGGTTGCACATTTAGGTCATTTTCGTCCTCCCTAGGCTTATTCTAATCCAATTAGGGTTTTTAACCAATCTTGTGCATATAATAGGTGATTTTTTGTCATTGGTAATCCAATTAAGTCATTTTCGTCCTCCCTAGGCTTATTCTCACCCAATTTGGGTTTTTAACCAATCTTGTGCATCCAATATGTGATTTTGTGTCATTTTGTGTCATTGGTTGAACATTTTGGTCATTTTCGTCCTCTCTAGGCTTATTCTAATCTATTTAGGGTTTTTAACCAATCTTGTGCATCCAATATGTGATTTTGTGTCATTGGTTGCACATTTAGGTCATTTTCGTCCTCCCTAGGCTTATTCTAATCCAATTAGGGTTTTTAACCAATCTTGTGCATATAATAAGTGATTTTATGTCATTGGTAATCCAATTAGGTCATTTTCGTCCTCGCTAGGCTTATTCTAATCCAATTAGGGTTTTTAACTAATCTTGTGATTCCAATATGTGATTTTGTGTCATTGGTTGCATATTTAGGTCATTTTCGTCCTCCCTAGGCTTATTCTAATCCAATTAGGGTTTTTAACCAATCTTGTGCATATATTTGGTGATTTTTTGTCATTGGTAATCCAATTAGGTCATTTTCGTCCTCCCTAGGCTTATTCTCACCCAATTTGGGTTTTTAACCAATCTTGTGCATCCAATATGTGATTTTGTGTCATTTTGTGTCATTGGTTGAACATTTTGGTCATTTTCGTCCTCTCTAGGCTTATTCTAATCCATTTAGGGTTTTTAACCAATCTTGTGCATCCAATATGTGATTTTGTGTCATTGGTTGCACATTTAGGTCATTTTCGTCCTCCCTAGGCTTATTCTAATCCAATTAGTGTTTTTAACCAATCTTGTGCATATAATAAGTGATTTTTCATCATTGGTAATCCAATTAGGTCATTTTCGTCCTCCCTAGGCTTATTCTAATCCAATTAGGGTTTTTAACCAATCTTGTGCATCCAATATGTTATTTTGTGTCATTGGTTGCACATTTAGGTCACTTTCGTCCTCCCTAGGCTTATTCTAATCCAATTAGGGTTTTTAACCAATCTTGTGCATATAATAAGTGATTTTTGTCATTGGTAATCCAATTAGGTCATTTTCGTCCTCCCTAGGCTTATTCTCACCCAATTTGGGTTATTAACCAATCTTGTGCATCAAATATGTGATTTTGTGTCATTTTGTGTCATTGGTTGAACATTTTGGTCATTTTCGTCCTCCCTAGGCTTATTCTAATCCATTTAGGGTTTTTAACCAATCTTGTGCATCCAATATGTGATTTTGTGTCATTTTGTGTCATTGGTTGAACATTTAGGTCATTTTCGTCCTCCCTAGGCTTATTCTAATCCAATTAGGGTTTTTAACCAATCTTATGCATCCAATATGTGATTTTGTGTCATTGGTTGCACATTTAGGTCATTTTCGTCCTCCCTACGCTTATTCTAATCCAATTAGGGTTTTTAACTAATCTTGTGCATATAATAAGTGATTTTTTGTCATTGGTAATCCAATTAGGTCATTTTCGCCCTCGCTAGGCTTATTCTAATCCAATTAGGGTTTTTAACCAATCTTGTGCATCCGATATGTGATTTTGTGTCATTTTGTGTCATTGGTTGAACATTTAGCTCATTTCGTCCTCCCTAGGCTTATTCTAATCCAATTAGGGTTTTTGACCAATCTTATGCATCCAATATGTGATTTTGTGTCATTTTGTGTCATTGGTTGAACATTTAGGTCATTTTCGTCCTCCCTAGGCTTAATTTAAACCAATTTGGGTTTTTAACCAATCTTGTGCATCCAATATGTGATTTTGTGTCATTTTGTGTCATTGGTTGAACATTTAGGTCATTTTCGTCCTCCCTAGGCTTATTCTAATCCAATTAGGGTTTTTAACCAATCTTGTGCATCCAATATGTGATTTTGTGTCATTGGTTGCACATTTAGGTCATTTTCGTCCTCCCTAGGCTTATTCTAATCCAATTAGGGTTTTTAACCAATCTTGTGCATATAATAAGTGATTTTGTGTCATTGGTAATTCAATTAGGTCATTTTCGTCCTCACTAGGCTTATTCAAATCCAATTAGGGTTTTTAATTAATCTTCTGCATCCAATATGCGATTTTGTGTTATTTTGTGTCATTGGTTGAAATTTTGGTCATGTTCGTCCTCTAGAGGCTTATTCTAGTCCATTTATGGTTTTTAACCAATCTTGTGCATCAATATGTGATTTGGTGTCATTGGTTGCACATTTAGGTCATTTTCGTCCTCCCTAGGCTTATTTTAATCCAATTAGGGTTTTTAACCTATCTTGTGCATCCAATATGTGATTTTGTGTCATTTGTAATCCAATTAGGTCATTTTCGTCCTCGCTAAACTTATTCTAATCCAATTAGGGTTTTTAACCAATCTTGTGCATCCAATATGTGATTTTGTGTCATTGGTTGAACATTTAGGTCATTTTGGTCGTCCCTATGCTTATTCTAATCCAATTAGGGTTTTTAACCAATCTTGTGCATCCAATATGTGATTTTGTGTCATTGGTTGCACATTTAGGTCATTTTTGTCCTCCCTAGGCTTATTCTAATCCAATTAGGGTTTTTAACCAATCTTGTGCATATAATAAGTGATTTTCTGTCATCGATAATCCAATTAGGTGATTTTCGTCCTCGCTAGGCTTATTCTAATCCAATTAGGGTTTTTAACCAATCTTGTGCATCCAATATGTGATTTTGTGTCATTGGTTTCTCATTTAGGTCATTTTCGTCCTCCCTAGGCTTATTCTAATCCAATTAGGGTTTTTAACCAATCTTGTGCATCCAATATGTGATTTTGCGTCATTGGTTGCACATTTAGGTCATTTTCGTACTCCCTAGGCTTATTCTAATCCAATTAGGGTTTTTAACCAATCTTGTGCATCCAATATGTGATTTAGTGTCATTGGTTGCACATTTAGGTCATTTTCGTTCTCCCTAGGCTTATTCTAATCCAATTAGGGTTTTTAACCAATCTTGTGCATCCAATATGTGATTTTGTGTCATTGGTTGCACATTTAGGTCATTTTCGTCCTCCCTAGGCTTATTCTAATCCAATTAGGGTTTTTAACCAATCTTGTGCATATAATAAGTGATTTTTTGTCATTGGTAATCCAATTAGGTCATATTCGTCCTCCCTAGGCTTATTCTCACCCAATTTGGGTTTTTAACCAATCTTGTGCATCCAATATGTGATTTTGTGTCATTGGTTGAACATTTAGGTCATTTTCGTCCTCCCTAGGCTTATTCTAATCCAATTAGGGTTTTTAACCAATCTTGTGCATCCAATATGATATTTTGTGTCATTTTGTGTCATTGGTTGAACATTTAGGTCATTTTCGTCCTCCCTAGGCTTATTCGAATCCAATTAGGGTTTTTAAATAATCTTGTCCATCCAATATGTGATTTTGTGTCATTTTGTGTCATTGGTTGAACATTTAGGTCATTTTCGTCCTCCCTAGGCTTATTCTAATCCAATTAGGGTTTTTAACCAATCTTGTGCATCCAATATGTGATTTTGTGTCATTGGTTGCACATTTAGGTCATTTTCATCCTCCCTTGGCTTATTCTAATCCAATTAGGGTTTTTAACCAATCTTGTGCATCCAATATGTGATTTTGTGTCATTTTGTGTCATTGGTTGAACATTTAGGTCATTTTCGTCCTCCCTAGGCTTATTCTAATCCAATTAGGGTTTTTAACCAATCTTGTGTATCAAATATGTGATTTTGTGTCATTTTGTGTCATTTTGTGTCATTGGTTGAACATATAGGTCATTTTCGTCCTCCCTAGGCTTATTCTAATCCAATTAGGGTTTTTAACCAATCTTGTGTATCCAATATGTGATTTTGTGTCATTTTGTGTCATTGGTTGAACATTTAGGTCATTTTCGTCCTCCCTAGGCTTATTCTAATCCAATTAGGGTTTTTAACTAATCTTGTGCATCCAATATGTGATTTTGTGTCATTTTGTGTCATTGGTTGAACATTTAGGTGATTTTCGTACTCCCTAGGCTTATTCTAATCCAATTAGGGTTTTTAACCAATCTTGTGCATCTAATATGTGATTTTGTGTCATTTTGTGTCATTGGTTGAACGTTTAGGTCATTTTCGTCCTCCCTAGGCTTATTCGAACCCAATTAGGGTTTTTAACCAATCTTGTGCATCTAATTTGTGATTTTGTGTCATTTTGTGTCATTGGTTGAATGTTTAGGTCATTTTCGTCCTCCCTAGGCTTATTCTAGTCCAATTTGGGTTATTAACCAATCTTGTGCATCCAATATGTGATTTTGTGTCATTTTGTGTCATTGGTTGAACATTTAGGTCATTTTCGTCCTCCCTAGGCTTATTCTAATCCAATTAGGGTTTTTAACCAATCTTGTGCATCCAATATGTGATTTTGTGTCATTTTGTGTCATTGGTTGAACATTTAGGTCATTTTCGTCCTCGATAGGCATATTCTAATCCAATTAGGGTTTTTAACCAATCTTGTGCATCCAATATGTGATTTTGTGTCATTGGTTGAACATTTAGGTCATTTTCGTCCTCCCTAGGCTTATTCTAATCCAATTAGGGTTTTTAACCAATCTTGTGCATCCAATATGTGATTTTTTGTCATTGGTTGAATATTTAGGTCATTTTTGTCCTCCTTAGGCTTATTCTAATCCAATTAGGGTTTTTAACCAATCTTGTGCATCCATTATGTGCTTTTGTGTCTTTTTTGTGTCATTTGTTGAACATTTAGGTCATTTTCGTCTCCGTAGGCTTATTCTAATCCAATTAGGGTTTTTAACCAATCTTGTGCATCCAATATGTGATTTTCTGACATTTTGTGTCATTGGTTGAACATTTAGGTCATTTTCGTCCTCCCTAGGATTATTATAATCCAATTAGGGTTTTTAACCAATCTTGTGCATCCAATATGTGATTTTGTGTCATTGGTTGAATATTTAGGTCATTTTTGTCCTCCCTGGGCTTATTCTAATCCAATTAGGGTTTTTAACCAATCTTGTGCATCCAATATGTGATTTTGTATCATTTTGTGTCATTAGTTGAACATTTAGGTCATTTTCGTCCTCCCTAGGCTTATTCTAATCCAATTAGGGTTTTTAACCAATCTTGTGCATCCAGTATGTGATTTTGTGTCATTTTGTGTCGTTAGTTGAACATATAGATCATTTTCGTCCTCCATAGGCTTATTCTAATCCAATTAGGGTTTTTAACCAATCTTGTGCATCCAATATGTGATTTTGTGTCATTTTGTGTCGTTGGTTGAACATATAGATCATTTTCGTCCTCCATAGGCTTATTCTAATCCAATTAGGGTTTTTAACCAATCTTGTGCATCCAATATGTGATTTTGTGTCATTGGTTGAACATTTAGGTCATTTTAGTCCTCCCTAGGCTTATTCTAATCCAATTAGGGTTTTTAACCAATCTTGTGCATCCAATATGTGATTTTGTGTCATTTTGTGTCATTGGTTGAACCTTTGGGTCATTTTCGTCCTCCCTTGGCTTATTCTAATCCAATTAGGGTTTTTAACCAATCTTGTGCATCCAATATGTGATTTTGTGTCATTTTGTGTCATTGGTTGAACATTTAGGTCATTTTCGTCCTCCCTAGGCTTATTCTAATCCAATTAGGGTTTTTAACCAATCTTGTGCGTCCAATATGTGATTTTGTGCCATTTTGTGTCATTGGTTGAACATTTAGGTCATTTTCGTCCTCCCTAGGCTTATTCTAATCCATTTAGGGTTTTTAACCAATCTTGTGCATCCAATATGTGATTTTGTGTCATTTTGTGTCATTGGTTGAACATTTAGGTCATTTTCGTCCTCCCTAGGCTTATTCTAATCCAATTAGGGTTTTTAACCAATCTTATGCATCCAATATGTGATTTTGTGTCATTGGTTGCACATTTAGGTCATTTTCGTCCTCCCAAGGCTTATTCTAATCCAATTAGGGTTTTTAACCAATCTTTTGCATATAATAAGTGATTTTTTGTCATTGGTAATCCAATTAGGTCATTTTCGTCCTCGATAGGCTTTTTCTAATCCAATTAGGGTTTTTAACCAATCTTGTGCATCCAATATGTCATTTTGTGTCATTTTGTGTCATTGGTTGAACATTTAGGTCATTTCGTCCTCCCTAGGCTTATTCTAATCCAATTAGGGTTTTTAACCAATCTTATGCATCCAATATGTGATTTTGTGTCATTGGTTGCACATTTACGTCATTTTCGTCCTCCCTAGGCTTATTCTAATCCAATCAGGGTTTTTAACCAATCTTGTGCATATAATAAGTGATTTTTCGTCATTGGTAATCCAATTAGGTCATTTTCGTCCTCCCTAGGCTTATTCTAATCCAATTAGGGTTTTTAACCAATCTTGTGCATCCAATATGTGATTTTGTGTCATTGGTTGCACATTTAGGTCATTTTCGTCCTCCCTAGGCTTATTCTAATCCAATTAGGGTTTTTAACCAATCTTGTGCATATAATAAGTGATTTTATGTCATTGGTGATCCAATTAGGTCATTTTCGTCCTCGCTAGGCTTATTCTAATCCAATTAGGGTTTTTGACCAATCTTATGCATCCAATATGTGATTTTGTGTCATTTTGTGTCATTGGTTGAACATTTAGGTCATTTTCGTCCTCGCTTGACTTATTCTAATCCAATTAGGGTTTTTAACCAATCTTGTGCATCCAATATGTGACTTTGTGTCATTGGTTGAACATTTAGGTCATTTTCGTCCTCCCTAGGCTTATTCTAATCCAATTAGGGTTTTTAACCAATCTTGTGCATATAATAAGTGATTTTTTGTCATTGGTAATCCAATTAGGTCATTTTCGTCCTCGCTAGGCTTATTCTAATCCAATTAGGGTTTTTAACCAATCTTGTGCATCCAATATGTGATTTTGTGTCATTTTGTGTCATTGGTTGAACATTTAGATCATTTTCGTCCTCCCTAGGCTTATTCTAATCCAATTAGGGTTTTTAACCAATCTTGTGCATCCAATATGTGATTTTGTGTCATTTTGTGTCATTAGTTGAACATTTAGGTCATTTTCGTCCTCCCTAGGCTTAATGTAATCCAATTAGGGTTTTTAACCAATCTTGTGCATCCAATATGTTATTTTGTGTCATTTTGTGTCATTGGTTGAACATTTAGATCATTTTCGTCCTCCCTATCCTTATTCTAATACAAATAGGGTTTTTAACCAATCTTGTGCATCCAATATTTGATTTTGTGTCATTTTGTGTCATTGGTTGATCATTTAGGTCATTTTCGTCCTCCCTAGGTTTATTCTAAACCAATTAGGGTTTTTAACCAATTTTGTGCATCCAATATGTGATTTTGTGTCATTTTGTGTCATTGGTTGAACATTTAGATCATTTTCGTCCACCCTAGGCTTATTGTAATCCAATTAGGGTTTATAACCAATCTTGTGCATCCAATATGTGATTTTGTGTCATTTTGTGTCATTGGTTAAACATTTAGATCATTTTCGTCCTCCCTAGCCTTATTCTAATCCAATTAGGGTTTTTAACCAATCTTGTGCATCCAATATGTGATTTTGTGTCATTTTGTGTCATTGGTTGAACATTTAGGTCATTTTCGTCCTCCCTAGGCTTATTCTAATCCAATTAGGGTTTTTAACCAATCTTGTGCATCCAATATGTGATTTTGTGTCATTGGTTGCACATTTAGGTCATTTTCGTCCTCCCTAGGCTTATTCTAATCCAATTAGGGTTTTTAACCAATCTTGTGCATATAATAAGTGATTTTGTGTCATTGGTAATTCAATTAGGTCATTTTCGTCCTCACTAGGCTTATTCAAATCCAATTAGGGTTTTTAATTAATCTTCTGCATCCAATATGCGATTTTGTGTTATTTTGTGTCATTGGTTGAAATTTTGGTCATGTTCGTCCTCTAGAGGCTTATTCTAGTCCATTTATGGTTTTTAACCAATCTTGTGCATCAATATGTGATTTGGTGTCATTGGTTGCACATTTAGGTCATTTTCGTCCTCCCTAGGCTTATTTTAATCCAATTAGGGTTTTTAACCTATCTTGTGCATCCAATATGTGATTTTGTGTCATTTGTAATCCAATTAGGTCATTTTCGTCCTCGCTAAACTTATTCTAATCCAATTAGGGTTTTTAACCAATCTTGTGCATCCAATATGTGATTTTGTGTCATTGGTTGAACATTTAGGTCATTTTGGTCGTCCCTATGCTTATTCTAATCCAATTAGGGTTTTTAACCAATCTTGTGCATCCAATATGTGATTTTGTGTCATTGGTTGCACATTTAGGTCATTTTTGTCCTCCCTAGGCTTATTCTAATCCAATTAGGGTTTTTAACCAATCTTGTGCATAAAATAAGTGATTTTCTGTCATTGGTAATCCAATAAGTTCATTTTCGTCGTCCCCAGGCTTATTCTAATCCAATTAGGATTTTAATCCAATGTTGTGCATCCCATATGCGATTTTGTGTCATTGGTTGAACATTTAGGTCATTTTCGTCCTCCCTAGGCTTATTCTAATCCAATTAGGGTTTTTAACCAATCTTGTGCATCCAATATGTGATTTTGTGTCATTGGTTGCACATTTAGGTCATTTTTGTCCTCCCTAGGCTTATTCTAATCCAATTAGGGTTTTTAACCAATCTTGTGCATCCAATATGTCATTTTGTGTCATTGGTTGAACATTTAGGTCATTTTCGTCCTCCCTAGGCTTATTCTAATCCAATTAGGGTTTTTAACCAATCTTGTGCATCAAATATGTGATTTTGTGTCATTTTGTGTCATTGGTTGAACGTTTAGGTAATTTTGGTCCTCCCTAGGCTTATTCTAATCCAATTAGGGTTTTTAACCAATCTTGTGCATCCAATATGTGATTTTGTGTCATTTTGTGTCATTGGTTGAACATTTAGGTCATTTTCGTCCTCCCTAGGCTTATTCTAATCCAATTAGGGTTTTTAACCAATCTTGTGCATCCAATATGTGATTTTGTGTCATTTTGTGTCATTGGTTGAACATTTGGGTCATTTTCGTCCTCCCTCGGCTTATTCTAATCCAATTAGGGTTTTTAACCAATCTTGTGCATCCAATATGTGATTTTGTGTCATTTTGTGTCATTGGTTGAACATTTAGGTCATTTTCGTCCTCCCTAGGCTTATTCTAATCCAATTAGGGTTTTTAACCAATCTTGTGCAACCAATATGTGATTTTGTGTCATTGGTTGTACATTTAGGTCATTTTCGTCCTGCCTAGGCTTATTCTAATCCAATTAGGGTTTTTAACCAATCTTGTGCATCCAATATGTGATTTTGTGTCATTTTGTGTCATTGGTTGAACATTTAGGTCATTTTCGTCCTCCCTAGGCTTATTCTAATCCAATTTGGGTTTTTAACCAATCTTGTGCATCCCATATGTGATTTTGTATCATTGGTTGAACATTTAGGTCATTTTCGTCCTCGCTATGCTTATTCTAATCCAATTAGGGTTTTTAACCAATCTTGTGCATCCAATATGTGATTTTGTGTCATTTTGTGTCATTGGTTGAACATTTAGGTCATTTTCGTCCTCCCTAGGCTTATTCTAATCCAATTAGGGTTTTTAACCAATCTTGTGCATCCAATATGTGATTTTGTGTCATTGTGTGTCATTGGTTGAACATTTAGATCATTTTCGTCCTCCAAAGGCTTATTCTAATCCAATTAGGGTTTTTAACCAATCTTGTGCATCCAATATGTGATTTTGTGTCATTTTGTGTCATTGGTTGAACATTTAGGTCATTTTCGTCCTCCCTATGCTTATTCTAATCCAATTAGGGTTTTTAACCAATCTTGTGCATATAATAAGTGATTTTTTGTCATTGGTAATCCAATTAGGTCATTTTCGTCCTCCCTAGGCTTATTCTCACCCAATTTGGGTTTTTAACCAATCTTGTGCATCCAATATGTGATTTTGTGTCATTTTGTGTCATTGGTTGAACATTTAGGTCATTTTCGTCCTCGCTAGGCTTATTCTAATCCAATTAGGGTTTTTGACCAATCTTATGCATCCAATATGTGATTTTGTGTCATTTTGTGTCATTGGTTGAACATTTAGGTCATTTTCGTCCTCCCTAGGCTTATTTTAAACAATTTGGGTTTTTAACCAATCTTGTGCATCCAATATGTGATTTTGTGTCATTTTGTGTCATTGGTTGAACATTTAGGTCATTTTCGTCCTCCCTAGGCTTATTCTAATCCAATTAGGGTTTTTAACCAATCTTATGCATCGAATATGTGATTTTATGTCATTGGTTGCACATTTAGGTCATTTTCGTCCTCCCTAGGCTTATTCTAATCCAATTAGGGTTTTTAACCAATCTTGTGCATATAATAAGTGATTTTATGTCATTGGTAATCCAATTAGGTCATTTTCGTCCTCGCTAGGCTTATTCTAATCCAATTAGGGTTTTTGACCAATCTTATGCATCCAATATGTGATTTTGTGTCATTTTGTGTCATTGGTTGAACATTTAGGTCATTTTCGTCCTCCCTAGGCTTATTCTAATCCAATTAGGGTTTTTAACCAATCTTGTGTATCCAATATGTGATTTTGTGTCATTGGTTGCACATTTAGGTCATTTTCGTCCTCCCTAGGCTTATTCTAATCCAATTAGGGTTTTTAACCAATCTTGTGCATATAATAAGTGATTTTATGTCATTGGTAATCCAATTATGTCATTTTCGTCCTCGCTAGGCTTATTCTAATCCAATTAGGGTTTTTAACCAATCTTATGCATCCAATATGTGATTTTGTGTCATTTTGTGTAATTGGTTGAACATTTAGGTCATTTTCGTCCTCGCTAGGCTTATTCTAATCCAATTAGGGTTTTTGACCAATCTTATGCATCCAATAAGTGATTGTGTGTCATTTTGTGTCATTGGTTGAACATTTAGGTCATTTTCGTCCTCCCTAGGCTTATTCTAATCCAATTAGGGTTTTTAACCAATCTTGTGCATCCAATATGTGATTTTGTGTCATTGGTTGCACATTTAGGTCGTTTTCGTCCTCCCTAGGCTTATTCTAATCCAATTAGGGTTTTTAACCAATCTTGTGCATATAATAAGTGATTTTATGTCATTGGTAATCCAATTATGTCATTTTCGTCCTCGCTAGGCTTATTCTAATCCAATTAGGGTTTTTAACCAATCTTATGCATCCAATATGTGATTTTGTGTCATTTTGTGTCATTGTTTGAACATTTAGGTCATTTTCGTCCTCACTAGGCTTATTCTAATCCAATTAGGGTTTTTGACCAATCTTATGCATCCAATAAGTGATTTTGTGTCATTTTGTGTCATTGGTTGAACATTTAGGTCATTTTCGTCCTCCCTAGGCTTATTTTAAACCAATTTGGGTTTTTAACCAATCTTGTGCATCCAATATGTGTTTTTGTGTCATTGGTTGCACATTTAGGTTATTTTCGTCCTCCCTAGGCTTCTTTTAATCCAATTAGGGTTTTTAACCAATCTTGTGCATATAATAAGTGATTTTTTGTCATTGGTAAACCAATAAGTTTATTTTCGTCCTCGCTAGACTTATTCTAATCCAATTAGGGTTTTTAACCAATCTTGTGCATATAATAAGTGATTTTTTGTCATTGGTAATCCAATAAGTTCATTTTCTTCCTCGCTAGACTTATTCTAATCCAATTAGGGTTTTTAACCAATCTTGTGCATCCAATATGTGACTTTGTGTCATTGGTTGAACATTTAGGTCATTTTGGTCCTCCCTAGGCTTAGTCTAATCCAATTAGGGTTTTTAACCAATCTTGTGCATCCAATATGTGATTTTGTGTCATTGGTTGCACATTTAGGTCATTTTCGTCCTCCCTAGGCTTATTCTAATCCAATTAGGGTTTTTAACCAATCTTGTGCATATAATAAGTGATTTTATGTCATTGGTAATCCAATTAGGTCATTTTCGTCCTCCCTAGGCTTATTCTAATTCCATTAGGGTTTTTAACCAATCTTGTGCATCCAATATGTGATTTTGTGTCATTGGTTGAACACTTAGGTCATTTTCGTCCTCCCTAGGCTTATTCTAATCCAATTAGGGTTTTTAACTAATCTTGTGCATCCAATATGTGATTTTGTGTCATTGGTTGCACATTTAGGTCATTTTCGTCCTCCCTAGGCTTATTCTAATCCAATTAGGGTTTTTAACCAATCTTGTGCATATAATAAGTGATTTTATGTCATTGGTAATCCAATTAGGTCATTTTCGTCCTCGAAAGGCTTATTCTAATCCAATTAGGGTTTTTAACCAACCTTGTGCATCCAATATGTGATTTTGTTTCATTGGTTGCACATTTAGGTCATTTTCGTCCTCCCTAGGCTTATTCTAATCCAATTAGGGTTTTTAACCAATCTTGTGCATATAATAAGTGATTTTTTGTCATTGGTAATCCAATTAGGTCATTTTCGTCCTCCCTAGGCTTATTGTCACCCAATTTGGGTTTTTAACCAATCTTGTGCATCCAATATGTGATTTTGTGTCATTTTTTGTCATTGGTTGAACATTTTGGTCATTTTCGTCCTCGCTAGGCTTATTCTAATCCATTTAGGGTTTTTAACCAATCTTGTGAATCCAATATGTGATTTTGTGTCATTGGTTGCACATTTAGGTCATTTTCGTCCTCCCTAGGCTTATTCTAATCCAATTAGGGTTTTTAACCAATCTTGTGCATATAATAAGTGATTTTATGTCATTGGTAATCCAATTAGGTCATTTTCGTCCTCGCTAGGCTTATTCTATTCCAGTTAGGGTTTTTAACCAATCTTGTGCATCCAATATGTGATTTTTTGTCATTGGTTGCACATTTATGTCATTTTCGTCCTCCCTAGGCTTATTCTAATCCAATTAGGGTTTTTAACCAATCTTGTGCATATAATAAGTGATTTTTTGTCATTGGTAATCCAATTAGGTCATTTTCGTCCTCCCTAGGCTTATTCTCACCCAATTATGGTTTTTAACCAATCTTGTGCATCCAATATGTGATTTTGTGTCATTTTTTGTCATTGGTTGAACATTTTGGTCATTTTCGTCCTCGCTAGGCTTATTCTAATCCATTTAGGGTTTTTAACCAATCTTGTGCATCCAATATGTGATTTTGTGTCATTGGTTGCACATTTAGGTCATTTTCGTCCTCCCTAGGCTTATTCTAATCCAATTAGGGTTTTTAACCAATCTGGTGCATATAATAAGTGATTTTATGTCATTGGTAATCCAATTAGGTCATTTTCGTCCTCGCTAGGCTTATTCTAATCCAGTTAGGGTTTTTAACCAATCTTGTGCATCCAATATGTGATTTTGTGTCATTGGTTGCACATTTATGTCATTTTCGTCCTCCCTAGGCTTATTCTAATCCAATTAGGGTTTTTAACCAATCTTGTGCATCCAATATGTGATTTTGTGTCATTTTGTGTCATTGGTTGTACATTTAGGTCATTTTCGTCCTCCCTAGGCTTATTCTAATCCAATTAGGGTTTTTAACCAATCTTGTGCATCCAATATGTGATTTTGTGTCATTGGTTGCACATTTAGGTCATTTTCGTCCTCCCTAGGCTTATTCTAATCCAATTAGGGTTTTTAACCAATCTTGTGCATATAATAAGTGATTTTATATAATTGGTAACCCAATTAGGTCATTTTCGTCCTCGCTAGGCTTATTCTTATTCAATTAGGGTTTTTAACCAATCTTGTGCATCCAATATGTGATTTTGTGTCATTTTGTGTCATTGGTTGAACATTTAGGTCATTTTCGTCCTCCCGAGGCTTATTCTAATCCAATTAGGATTTTTAACCAATCTTCTACATCCAATATGTGATTTTGTGTCATTGGTTGAACATTTAGGTCATTTTCGTTCTCCCTAGGCTTATTCTAATCCGATTAGGGTTTTTAACTAATCTTGTGCATCCAATATGTGATTTTGTGTCATTTTGTGTCATTGGTTGAACATTTAGGTCATTTTCGTCCTCCCTAGACTTATTCTAATCCAATTAGGGTTTTTAACCAATCTTGTGCATCCAATATGTGATTTTCTGTCATTCTGTGTCATTGGTTGAACATTTAGGTCATTTTCGTCCTCCCTAGGCTTATTCTAATCCAATTAGGGTTTTTAACCAATCTTGTGCATCCAATATGTGATTTTGTGTCATTGGTTGAACATTTAGGTCATTTTCGTCCTCCCTAGGCTTATTCTAATCCAATTAGGGTTTTTAACCAATCTTGTGCATCCAATATGGGATTTTGTGTCATTTTGTGTCATTGGTTGAACATTTAGGTCATTTTCGTCCTCCCTAGGCTTATTCTAATCCAATTAGGGTTTTTAACCAATCTTGTGCATCCAATATGTGATTTTGTGTCATTGGTTGCACATTTAGGTTATTTTCGTCCTCCCAAGGCTTATTCTAATCAAATTAGGGTTTTTAACCAATCTTGTGCATATAATAAGTGATTTTGTGTCATTTGTAATCCAATTAGGTCATTTTCGTCCTCGCTAAACATATTCTAATCCAATTAGGGTTTTTAACCAATCTTGTGCATCCAATATGTGATTTTGTGTTATTGGTTGAACATTTAGGTCATTTTGGTCCTCCCTATGCTTATTCTAATCCAATTAGGGTTTTAACCAATCTTGTGCATCCAATATGTGATTTTGTGTCATTGGTTGCACATTTACGTCATTTTCGTCCTCCCTAGGCTTATTGTAATCCAATTAGGGTTTTTAACCAATCTTGTGCATCGAATATGTGATTTTGTGTCATTGGTTGAACATTTAGGTCATTTTCGTTCTCCCTAGGCTTATTCTAATCCAATTAGGATTTTTATCCAATCTTGTGCATCCCATATGTGATTTTGTGTCAATTTGTGTCATTGGTTGAACATTTAGGTCATTTTCGTCCTCCCTAGGCTTATTCTAATCCAATTAGGGTTTTTAACCAATCTTGTGCATCCAATATGTGATTTTGTGTCATTGGTTGCACATTTATGTCATTTTCGTCCTCCCTATGCTTAATCTAATCCAATTAGGGTTTTTAACCAATCTTGTGCATATAATAAGTGATTTTATGTCATTGGTAATCCAATTAGGTCATTTTCGTCCTCGCTAGGCTTATTCTAATCCAATTAGGGTTTTTAACCAATCTTATGCATCCAATATGTGATTTTGTGTCATTTTGTGTCATTGGTTGAACATTTAGGTCATTTTTGTCCTCCCTAGGCTTATTTTAAACCAATTTGGGTTTTTAACCAATCTTGTGCATCCAATATGTGATTTTGTGTCATGGTTGAACATTTAGGTCATTTTCGTCCTCCCTAGGCTTATTCTAATCCAATTAGGGTTTTTAACCAATCTTGTGCATGTAATATGTGATTTTGTGTCATTGGTTGCACATTTAGGTCATTTTCGTCCTCCCTAGGCTTATTCTAATCCAATTAGGGTTTTTAACCAATCTTGTGCATATAATAAGTGATTTTATGTCATTGGTAATCCAATTAGGTCATTTTCGTTCTCGCTAGGCTTATTCTAATC
Organism: Cicer yamashitae; assembly: GCA_037974755.1. NCBI lineage: Eukaryota > Viridiplantae > Streptophyta > Magnoliopsida > Fabales > Fabaceae > Cicer > Cicer yamashitae. The sequence goes on from JBBPBQ010000006.1 coordinate 36,544, forward strand.
CGATTAGGGTTTTTAACCAATCTTATGCATCCAATATGTATTCTGTGTCATTTTGTGTCATTGGTTGAACATTTAGGTCATTTTCGTCCTCCCTAGGCTTATTCTAATCCAATTAAGGTTTTTAACCAATCTTGTGCATCCAATATGTGATTTTGTGTCATTGGTTGCACATTTAGGTCATTTTCGTCCTCCCTAGGCTTATTCTAATCCAATTAGGGTTTTTAACCAATCTTGTGCATATAATAAGTGATTTTATGTCATTGGTAATCCAATTTGGTCATTTTCGTCCTCGCTAGGCTTATTCTAATCCAATTAGAATTTTTAACCAATCTTATGCATCCAATATGTGATTTTGTGTCATTTTGTGTTATTGGTTGAACATTTAGGTCATTTTCGTCCTCCCTAGGGTTATTCTAATCCAATTAGGGTTTTTAACCAATCTTGTGCATCCAATATGTGATTTTGTGTCATTGGTTGCACATTTAGGTCATTTTCGTCCTCCCTAGGCTTATTCTAATCCAATTAGGGTTTTTAACCAATCTTGTGCATCCAATATGTGATTCTGTGTCATCGGTTGCACATTTAGGTCATTTTCGTCCTCCCTAGGCTTATTCTAATCCAATTAGGGTTTTTAACCAATCTTGTGCATATAATAAGTGATTTTGTGTCATTGGTAATCCAATTAGGTCATTTTCGTCCTCGCTAGGCTTATTCTAATCCAATTAGGGTTTTTAACCATTCTTGTGCATCCAATATGTGATTTTGTGTCATTTTGGGTCAGTGGTTGAACATTTAGGTCATTTTCGTCCTCCCTAGGCTTATTCTAATCCAATTAGGGTTTTTAACCAATCTTGTGCATCCAATATGTGACTTTGTGTCATCGGTTGCACATTTAGGTCATTTTCGTCCTCCCTAGGCTTATTCTAATCCAATTAGGGTTTTTAACCAATCTTGTGCATCCAATATGTGATTTTGTGTCATTGGTTGCACATTTAGGTCATTTTCGTCCTCCCTAGGCTTATTCTAATCCAATTAGGGTTTTTAACCAATCTTGTGCATATAATAAGTGATTTTGTGTCATTGGTAATCCAATTAGGTCATTTTCGTCCTCGCTAGGCTTATTCTAATCCAATTAGGGTTTTTAACCAATCTTGTGCATCTAATATGTGATTTTGTGTCATTTTGTGTCATTGGTTGAAAATTTAGGTTATTTTCGTCCTCCCTAGGCTTATTCTAATCCAATTAGGGTTTTTAACCAATCTTGTGCATCCAATATGTGATTTTGTGTCATTGGTTGCACATTTAGGTCATTTTCGTCCTCCCTAGGCTTATTCTAATCCAATTAGGGTTTTTAACCAATCTTGTGCATCCAATATGTGATTTTGTGTCATTGGTTGAACATTTAGGCAAATTTCGTCCTCGCTAGGCTTATTCTAATCCAATTAAGATTTTTAACCAATCTTATGCATCCAATATGTGATTTTGTGTCATTGGTTGCACATTTAGGTCATTCTCGTCCTCCCTAGGCTTATTCTAATCCAATTAGGGTTTTTAACCAATCTTGTGCATCCAATATGTGATTTTGTGTCATTGGTTGCACATTTAGGTCATTTTCGTCCTCCCTAGGCTTATTCTAATCCAATTAGGGTTTTTAACCAATCTTGTGCATCCAATATGTGATTAGGTGTCATTGGTTGCACATTTAGGTCATTTTCGTCCTCCGTAGGCTTATTCTAATCCAATTAGGGTTTTTAACCAATCTTGTGCATCCAATATGTGATTTTGTGTCATTGGTTGCACATTTAGGTCATTTTCGTCCTCCCTAGGCTTATTCTAATCCAATTAGGGTTTTTAACCAATCTTGTTCATATAATAAGTTATCTTGTGTCATTTGTAATCCAATTAGGTCATTTTCGTCCTCGCTAAACTTATTCTAATCCAATTAGGGTTTTTAACCAATCATGTGCATCCAATATGTGATTCTGTGTCATTGGTTAAACATTTAGGTCATTTTGGTCCTCCCTATGCTTATTCTAATCCAATTAGGGTTTTTAACCAATCTTGTGCATATAATAAGTGATTTTGTGTTATTGGTAATCCAATTAGGTCATTTTCGTCATCGCTAGGCTTATTCTAATCCAATTAGGTTTTTTTACCAATCTTGTGCATCCGATATGTGATTTTGTGTCATTGGTTGCACATTTAGGTCATTTTCGTCCTCCCAAGGCTTATTCTAATCCAATTAGGGTTTTTAACCAATCTTGTGCATCCAATATGTGATTTTGTGTCATTGGTTGCACATTTATGTCATTTTCGTCCTCCCTAGGCTTATTCTAATCCAATTAGGGTTTTTAACCAATCTTGTGCATCCAATATGTGATTTTGTGTCATTGGTTGCACATTTAGGTCATTTTCGTCCTCCCTAGGCTTATTCTAATCCAATTAGGGTTTTTAACCAATCTTGTGCATATAATAAGTGATTTTATGTCATTGGTAATCCAATTAGGTCATTTTCGTCCTCGCTAGGCTTATGCTAATCCAAGTAGAATTTTTAACCAATCTTATGCATCCAATATGTGATTTTGTGTCATTTTGTGTTATTGGTTGAACATTTAGGCCATTTTCGTCCTCCCTAGGCTTATTCTAATCTAATTAGGGTTTTTAACCAATCTTATGCATCCAATATGTGATTTTGTGTCATTGGTTGCACATTGACGTCATTTTCGTCCTCCCTAGGCTTATTCTAATCCAATTAGGGTTTTTAACCAATCTTGTGCATCCAATATGTGATTTTGTGTCATTGGTTGCACATTTAGGTCATTTTCGTCCTCCCTAGGCTTATTCTAATCCAATTAGGGTTTTTAACCAATCTTGTGCATATAATAAGTGATTTTATGTCATTGGTAATCCAATTAGGTCATTTTCGTCCTCGCAAGGCTTATTCTAATCCAATTAGGGTTTTTAACCAACCTTGTGCATCCAATATGTGATTTTGTGTCATTGGTTGCACATTTAGGTCATTTTCGTCCTCCCTAGGCTTATTCTAATCCAATTAGGGTTTTTAACCAATCTTGTGCATATAATAAGTGATTTTTTGTCATTGGTAATCCAATTAGGTCATTTTCGTCCTCCCTAGGCTTATTCTCACCCAATTTGGGTTTTTAACCAATCTTGTGCATCCAATATGTGATTTTGTGTCATTTTTTGTCATTGGTTGAACATTTTGGTCATTTTCGTCCTCGCTAGGCTTATTCTAATCCATTTAGGGTTTTTAACCAATCTTGTGCATATAATAAGTGATTTTATGTCATTGGTAATCCAATTAGGTCATTTTCGTCCTCGCTAGGCTTATTCTAATCCAATTAGGGTTTTTAACTAATCTTGTGATTCCAATACGTGATTTTGTGTCATTGGTTGCATATTTAGGTCATTTTCGTCCTCCCTAGGCTTATTCTAATCCAATTAGGGTTTTTAACCAATCTTGTGCATATATTTGGTGATTTTTTGTCATTGGTAATCCAATTAGGTCATTTTCGTCCTCCCTAGGCTTATTCTCACCCAATTTGGGTTTTTAACCAATCTTGTGCATCCAATATGTGATTTTGTGTCATTTTGTGTCATTGGTTGAACATTTTGGTCATTTTCGTCCTCTCTAGGCTTATTCTAATCCATTTAGGGTTTTTAACCAATCTTGTGCATCCAATATGTGATTTTGTGTCATTGGTTGCACATTTAGGTCATTTTCGTCCTCCCTAGGCTTATTCTAATCCAATTAGGGTTTTTAACAAATCTTGTGCATATAATAAGTGATTTTTTGTCATTGGTAATCATAAGTTCATTTTCTTCCTCCCTAGACTTATTCTAATCCAATTAGGGTTTTTAACCAATCTTTTGTATCCAATATGTGACTTTGTGTCATTGGTTGAACATTTAGGTCATTTTCGTCCTCCCTAGGCTTATTCTAATCCAATTAGGGTTTTTAACCAATCTTGTGCATCCAATATGTGATTTTGTGTCATTGGTTGCACATTTAGGTCATTTAGTCCTCCCTAGGCTTATTCTAATCCAATTAGGGTTTTTAACCAATCTTGTGCATATAATAAGTGATTTTTTGTCATTGGTAATCCAATAAGTTCATTTTCTTCCTCGCTAGACTTATTCTAATCCAATTAGGGTTTTTAACCAATCTTGTGCATCCAATATGTGACTTTGTGTCATTGGTTGAACATTTAGGTCATTTTGGTCCTCCCTAGGCTTATTCTAATCCAATTAGGGTTTTTAACCAATCTTGTGCATCCAATATGTGATTTTGTGTCATTGGTTGCACATTTAGGTAATTTTCGTCCTCCCCAGGCTTATTCTAATCCAATTAGGATTTTTATCCAATCTTGTGCATCCAATATGTGATTTTGTGTCAATTTGTGTCATTGGTTGAACATTTAGGTCATTTTCGTCCTCCCTAGGCTTATTCTTATCCAATTAGGGTTTTTAACCAATCTTGCGCATCCAATATGTGATTTTGTGTCATTGGTTGCACATTTAGGTCATTTTCGTCCTCCCTAGGCTTATTCTAATCCAATTAGGGTTTTTAACCAATCTTGTGCATATAATAAGTGATTTTATGTCATTGGTAATCCAATTAGGTCATTTTCGTCCTCGAAAGGCTTATTCTAATCCAATTAGGGTTTTTAACCAACCTTGTGCATCCAATATGTGATTTTGTTTCATTGGTTGCACATTTAGGTCATTTTCGTCCTCCCTAGGCTTATTCTAATCCAATTAGGGTTTTTAACCAATCTTGTGCATATAATAAGTGATTTTTTGTCATTGGTAATCCAATTAGGTCATTTTCGTCCTCCCTAGGCTTATTGTCACCCAATTTGGGTTTTTAACCAATCTTGTGCATCCAATATGTGATTTTGTGTCATTTTTTGTCATTGGTTGAACATTTTGGTCATTTTCGTCCTCGCTAGGCTTATTCTAATCCATTTAGGGTTTTTAACCAATCTTGTGAATCCAATATGTGATTTTGTGTCATTGGTTGCACATTTAGGTCATTTTCGTCCTCCCTAGGCTTATTCTAATCCAATTAGGGTTTTTAACCAATCTTGTGCATATAATAAGTGATTTTGTGTCATTGGTTGAACATTTAGGTCATTTTGGTCCTCCCTAGGCTTATTCTAATCCAATTAGGGTTTTTAACCAATCTTGTGCATCCAATATGTGATTTTGTGTCATTGGTTGCACATTTAGGTCATTTTCGTCCTCCCTAGGCTTATTCTAATCCAATTAGGGTTTTTAACCAATCTTGTGCATCCAATATGTGATTTTGTGTCAATTTGTGTCATTGGTTGAACATTTAGGTCATTTTCGTCCTCCCTAGGCTTATTCTAATCCAATTAGGGTTTTTAACCAATCTTGTGCATCCAATATGTGATTTTGTGTCATTGGTTGCACATTTAGGTCATTTTCGTCCTCCCTAGGCTTATTCTAATCCAATTAGGGTTTTTAACCAATCTTGTGCATATAATAAGTGATTTTGTGTCATTGGTAATCCAATAAGTTCATTTTCGTCCTCGCTAGACTTATTCTTATCCAATTAGGGTTTTTAACCAATCTTGTGCATCCAATATGTGACTTTGTGTCATTGGTTGAAAATTTAGGTCATTTATGTCCTCCCTAGGCTTATTCTAATCCAATTAGGGTTTTTAACCAATCTTGTGCATCCAATATGTGATTTTGTGTCATTGGTTGCACATTTAGGTCATTTTCGTCCTCCCTAGGCTTATTCTAATCGAATTAGGGTTTTTAACCAATCTTGTGCATATAATAAGTGATTTTGTGTCATTGGTAATCCAATTAGGTCATTTTCGTCCTCGCTAGGCTTATTCTAATCCAATTAGGGTTTTTAACCAATCTTGTGCATCCAATATGTGAGTTTGTGTCATTGGTTGCACATTTAGGTCATTTTCGTCCTCCCTAGGCTTATTCTAATCCAATTAGGGTTTTTAACTAATCTTGTGCATATAATAATTTATTTTGTGTCATTGGTAATCCAATTAGGTCATTTTCGTCCTCGCTAGGCTTATTCTAATCCAATTAGGGTTTTTAACCAATCTTGTGCATCCAATATGTGATTTTGTGTCATTGGTTGCACATTTAGGTCATTTTCGTCCTCCCTAGGCTTATTCTAATCCAATTAGGGTTTTTAACCATTCTTGTGCATCCAATATGTGATTTTGTGTCATTTTATCTCATTGGTTGAACATTTAGGTCATTTTCGTCCTCGCTAGGCTTATACTAATCCAATTAGGGTTTTTAACCAATCTTGTGCATCCAATATGTGATTTTGTGTCATTGGTTGCACATTTAGGTCATTTTCGTCCTGCCTAGGCTTATTCTAATCCAATTAGGGTTTTTAACCAATCTTGTGCATATAATAAGTGATTTTGTGTCATTGGTAATCCAATTAGGTCATTTTCGTCCTCGCTAGGCTTATTCTAATCCAATTAGGGTTTTTAACCAATCTTGTGCATCTAATATGTGATTTTGTGTCATTTTGTGTCATTGGTTGAAAATTTAGGTTATTTTCGTCCTCCCTAGGCTTATTCTAATCCAATTAGGGTTTTTAACCAATCTTGTGCATCCAATATGTGATTTTGTGTCATTGGTTGCACATTTAGGTCATTTTCGTCCTCCCTAGGCTTATTCTAATCCAATTAGGGTTTTTAACCAATCTTGTGCATCCAATATGTGATTTTGTGTCATTGGTTGCACATTTAGGTCATTTTTGTCCTCCCTAGGCTTATTCTAATCCAATTAGGGTTTTTAACCAATCTTGGGCATCCAATATGTGATTTTGTGTCATTGGTTGCACATTTAAGTCATTTTCATCCTCCCTAGGCTTATTCTAATCCAATTAGGGTTTTTAACCAATCTTGTGCATATAATAAGTGATTGTATGTCATTGGTAATCCAATTAGGTCATTGTCGTCCTCGCTAGGCTTATTCTAATCCAATTAGAATTTTTAACCAATCTTATGCATCCAATATGTGATTTTGTGTCATTTTGAGTTATTGGTTGAACATTTATGTCATTTTCGTCTTCCCTAGGCTTATTCTAATCCAATTAGGGTTTTTAACCAATCTTGTGCATCCAATATGTGATTTTGTGTCATTGGTTGCACATTTAGGTCATTTTCGTCCTCCCTAGGCTTATTCTAATCCAATTAGGGTTTTTAACCAATCTTGTGCATATAATAAGTGATTTTTTGTCATTGGTAATCCAATTAGGTCATATTCGTCCTCCCTAGGCTTATTCTCACCCAATTTGGGTTTTTAACCAATCTTGTGCATCCAATATGTGATTTTGTGTCATTGGTTGAACATTTAGGTCATTTTCGTCCTCCCTAGGCTTATTCTAATCCAATTAGGGTTTTTAACCAATCTTGTGCATCCAAAATGTGATTTTGTGTCAATTTGTGTCATTGGTTGAACATTTAGGTCATTTTCGTCCTCCCTAGGCTTATTCTAATCCAATTAGGGTTTTTAACCAATCTTGTGCATCAATTATGTGATTTTGTGTCATTGGTTGAACATTTAGGTCATTTTCGTCCTCCCTAGGCTTATTCTAATCCAATTAGGGTTTTTAACCATTCTTGTGCATCCAATATGTGATTTTGTGTCATTTTGTGTCATTGGTTGAACATTTATTTCATTTTCGTCCTCCCTAGGCTTATTCTAATCCAATTTGGGTTTTTAACCAATCTTGTGCATCCAATATGTGATTTTGTGTCATTGGTTGAACATTTAGGTCATTTTCGTCCTCCCTAGGCTTATTCTAATCCAATTAGGGTTTTTAACCAATCTTGTGCATCCAACATGTGATTTTGTGTCATTGGTTGAACATTTAGGTCATTTTTGTCCTCCCTAGGCTTATTCTAATCCAATTAGGGTTTTTAACCAATCTTGTGCATCCAATATGTGATTTTGTGTCATTGGTTGAACATTTAGGTCATTTTCGTCCTCCCTAGGCTTATTCTAATCCAATTAGGGTTTTTAACCAATCTTGTGCATCCAATATGTGATTTTGTGTCATTGGTTGAACATTTAGGTCATTTTCGTCCTCCCTAGGCTTATTCTAATCCAATTAGGGTTTTTCACCAATCTTGTGCATCGAATATGTGATTTTGTGTCATTGGTTGCACATTTAGGTCATTTTCGTCCTCCCTAGGCTAATTCTAATCCAACTAGGGTTTTTAACCAATCTTGTGCATCCAATATGTGACTTTGTGTCATTGGTTGAACATTTAGGTCATTTTGGTGCTCTCTAGACTTATTCTTATCCAATTAGGGTTTTTAACCAATCTTGTGCATCCAATATGTGATTTTGTGTCATTGGTTGCACATTTAGGTCATTTTCGTCTTCCATAGGCTTATTCTAATCCAATTAGTGTTTTTAACCAATCTTGTGCATCCAATATGTGATTTTGTGTCAATTTGTGTCATTGGTTGAACATTTAGGTCATTTTCGTCCTCCCTAGGCTTATTCTAATCCAATTAGGGTTTTTAACCAATCTTGTGCATCCAATATGTGATTTTGTGTCATTGGTTGCACATTTAGGTCATTTTCGTCCTCGCTAGGCTTATTCTAATCCCATTAGGGTTTTTAACCAATCTTGTGCATCCAATATGTGATTTTGTGTCATTGGTTGCACATTTAGGTAATTTTCGTCCTCCCCAGGCTTATTCTAATCCAATTAGGATTTTTATCCAATCTTGTGCATGCAATATGTGATTTTGAGTCAATTTGTGTCATTGGTTGAACATTTAGGTCATTTTCGTCCTCCCTAGGCTTATTCTAATCCAATTAGGGTTTTTAACCAATCTTGTGCATCCAATATGTGATTTTGTGTCATTGGTTGCACATTTAGGTCATTTTCGTCCTCCCTAGGCTTATTCTAATCCAATTAGGGTTTTTAACCAATCTTGTGCATATAATAAGTGATTTTATGTCATTGGTAATCCAATTAGGTCATTTTCGTCCTCGCTAGGCTTATGCTAATCCAAGTAGAATTTTTAACCAATCTTATGCATCCAATATGTGATTTTGTGTCATTTTGTGTTATTGGTTGAACATTTAGGCCATTTTCGTCCTCCCTAGGCTTATTCTAATCTAATTAGGGTTTTTAACCAATCTTATGCATCCAATATGTGATTTTGTGTCATTGGTTGCACATTGACGTCATTTTCGTCCTCCCTAGGCTTATTCTAATCCAATTAGGGTTTTTAACCAATCTTGTGCATCCAATATGTGATTTTGTGTCATTGGTTGCACATTTAGGTCATTTTCGTCCTCCCTAGGCTTATTCTAATCCAATTAGGGTTTTTAACCAATCTTGTGCATATAATAAGTGATTTTTTATCATTGGTAATCCAATTAGGTCATTTTCGTCCTCCCTAGGCTTATTCTCACCCAATTTGTGTTTTTAACCAATCTTGTGCATCCAATATGTGATTTTGTGTCATTTTGTGTCATTGGTTGAACATTTTGGTCATTTTCGTGCTCCCTAGGCTTATTCTAATCCATTTAGGGTTTTTAACCAATCTTG
>JBBPBQ010000006.1:69630-87984 GCA_037974755.1 Cicer yamashitae
TCCAATTAGGTCATTTTCGTCCTCGCTAGGCTTATTCTAATCCAGTTAGGGTTTTTAACCAATCTTGTGCATCCAATATGTGATTTTGTGACATTGGTTGCACATTTATGTCATTTTCGTCCTCCCTAGGCTTATTCTAATCCAATTAGGGTTTTTAACCAATCTTGTGCATCCAATATGTGATTTTGTGTCATTTTGTGTCATTGGTTGAACATTTAGGTCATTTTCGTCCTCCCTAGGCTTATTCTAATCCAATTAGGGTTTTTAACCAATCTTGTGCATCCAATATGTGATTTTGTGTCATTTTGTGTAATTGGTTGAACATTTAGGTAATTTTCGTCCTCCCTAGGCTTATTCTAATGCAATTAGGGTTTTTAACCAATCTTGTGCATCCAATATGTGATTTTGTGTCATTGGTTGAACATTTAGGTCATTTTCGTCCTCCCTAGGCTTATTCTAATCCAATTAGGGTTTTTAACCAATCTTGTGCATCCAATATGTGATTTTGTGTCATTTTGTGTCATTGGTTGAACATTTACGTAATTTTCGTCCTCCCTAGGCTTATTCTAATCCAATTAGGGTTTTTAACCAATCTTGTGCATCCAATATGTGATTTTGTGTCATTTTGTGTCATTGGTTGAACATTTAGGTCATTTTCGTCCTCCCTAGGCCTATTCTAATCTAATTAAGGTCTTTAACCAATCTTGTGCATCCAATATGTGATTTTGTGTCATTGGTTGAACATTTAGGTCATTTTCGTCCTCCCTAGGCTTATTCTAATCCAATTAGGGTTTTTAACCAATCTTGTGCATCCAATATGTGATTTTGTGTCATTTTGTGTCATTGGTTGAACATTTAGGTCATTTTCGTCCTCCCTAGGCTTATTCTAATCCAATTAGGGTTTTTAACCAATCTTTTGCATCTAATATGTGATTTTGTGTGATTTTGTGTCATTGGTTGAACATTTAGGTCATTTTCGTCCTCCCTAGGCTTATTCTAATCCAATTAGGGTTTTTAACCAATCTTTTGCATCTAATATGCGATTTTGTGTCATTTTGTGTCATTGGTTGAACATTTATGTCATTTTCGTCCTCCCTAGTCTTATTCTAATCCAATTAGGGTTTTTAACCAATCTTGTGCATCCAATATGTGATTTTGTGTCATTGGTTAAACATTTTGGTCATTTTCGTCCTCCCTAGGCTTATTCTAATCCAATTAAGGTTTTTAACCAATCTTGTGCATCCAATATGTGATTTTGTGTCATTGGTTGGACATTTAGGTCATTTTCGTCCTCCCTAGGCTTATTCTAATCCAATTAGGGTTTTTAACCAATCTTGTGCATCCAATATGTGATTTTGTGTCATTGGTTGAACATTTAGGTCATTTTCGTCCTCCCTAGGCTTATTCTAATCCAATTAGGGTTTTTAACCAATCTTGTGCATATAATAAGTGATTTTATTTCATTGGTAATCCAATTAGGTCATTTTCATTCTCGCTAGGCTTATTCTAATCCAACTAGGGTTTTTAACCAATCTTATGCATCCATTATGTGATTTTGTGTCATTTTGTGTCATTGGTTGAACATTTAATTCATTTTCGTCCTCCCTAGGCTTATTCTCACCCAATTTGGGTTTTTAACCAATCTTGTGCATCCAATATGTGATTTTGTGTCATTTTGTGTCATTGGTTGAACATTTTGGTCATTTTCGTCCTCCCTAGGCTTATTCTAATCCATTTAGGGTTTTTAACCAATCTTGTGCATCCAATATGTGATTTTGTGTCATTGGTTGCACATTTAGGTCATTTTCGTCCTCCTTAGGCTTATTCTAATCCAATTAGGGTTTTTAACCAATCTTGTGCATATAATAAGTGATTTTGTGTCATTTGTAATCCAATTAGGTCATTTTCGTCCTCGCTAAACTTATTCTAATCCAATTAGGGTTTTTAACCAATCTTGTGCATCCAATATGTGATTTTGTGTCATTGGTTGCACATTTACGTCATTTTCGTCCTCCCTAGGCTTATTGTAATCCAATTAGGGTTTTTAACCAATCTTGTGCATCCAATATGTGATTTTGTGTCATTGGTTGCACATTTAGGTCATTTTCGTCCTCCCTAGGCTTATTCTAATCCAATTAGGGTTTTTAACCAATCTTGTGCATATAATAAGTGATTTTGTGTCATTTGTAATCCGATTAGGTCATTTTCACCTCGCTAAACTTATTCTAATCCAATTAGGGTTTTTAACCAATCTTGTGCATCCAATATGTGATTTTGTGTCATTGGTTGAACATTTAGGTCATTTTCGTCCTCCCTAGGCTTATTCTAATCCAATTAGGGTTTTTAACCAATCTTGTGCATCCAATATGTGATTTTGTGTCATTGGTTGAACATTTAAGTTATTTTCGTCCTCCCTAGGCTTATTCTAATCCAATTAGGGTTTTTAACCAATCTTGTGCATCCAATATGTGATTTTGTGTCATTTTGTGTCATTGGTTGAACATTTAGGTCATTTTCGTCCTCCCTAGGCTTATTCTAATCCAATTATGGTTTTTAACCAATCTTGTGCATCCAATATGTGATTTTGTGTCATTTTGTGTCAATGGTTGAACATTTAGGTCATTTTCGTCCTCCCTAGGCTTATTCTAATCCAATTAGGGTTTTTAACCAATCTTGTGCATCCAATATGTGATTTTGTGTCATTGGTTGCACATTTAGGTCATTTTCGTCCTCCCTAGGCTTATTCTAATCCAATTAGGGTTTTTAACCAATCAAGTGCATATAATAAGTGATTTTGTGTCATTTTGTGTCATTAGTTGAATATTTAGGTCATTTTCATCCTCCCTAGGCTTGTTCTAATCCAATTAGGGTTTTTAACCAATCTTGGGCATCCAATATGTGATTTTGTGTCATTGGTTGCACATTTAGATCATTTTTGTCCTCCCTAGGCTTATTCTAATCCAATTAGGGTTTTTAACCAATCTTGCGAATATAATAAATGATTTTTTGTCATTGGTAATCCAATTAGGTCATTTTTGTCCTCGCTAGGCTTATTCTAATCCAATTAGGGTTTTTAATCAATCTTGTGCATATAATAAGTCATTTGGTGTCATTGGTAATCCAATTAGGTCATTTTCGTCCTCTCTAGGCTTATTCTTATCCAATTAGGGTTTTTCACCAATCTTATGCATCCAATATGTGATTTTGTGTCATTTTGTGTCATTGGTAATCCAATTAGGTCATTTTCGTCCTCGCTAGGCTTATTGTAATCCAATTAGGGTTTTTAACCAATCTTGTGCATCCAATATGTGATTTTGTGTCATTGGTTGCACATTTAGGTCATTTTCGTCCTCCCTAGGCTTATTCTAATCCAATTAGGGTTTTTAACCAATCTTGTGCATCCAATATGTGATTTTGTGTCATTGGTTGCACATTTAGGTCATTTTCGTCCTCCCTAGGCTTATTCTAATCCAATTAGGGTTTTTAACCAATCTTGTGCATCCATTATGTGATTTTGTGTCATTGGTTGCACATTTAGGTCATTTTCGTACTCCCTAGGCTTATTCTAATCCAATTAGGGTTTTTAACCAATCTTGTGCATCGAATATGTGATTTAGTGTCATTGGTTGCACATTTAGGTCATTTTCGTCCTCCTAGGCTTATTCTAATCCAATTAGGATTTTTAACCAATCTTGTGCATCCAATATGTGATTTTGTGTCATTTTGTGTCATTGGTTGAACATTTAGGTCATTTTCGTCCTCCCTAGGCTTATTCTAATCCAATTAGGGTTTTTAACCAATCTTGTGCATCCAATATGTGATTTTGTGTCATTGGTTGCACATTTAGGTCATTTTTGTCCTCCCTAGGCTTATTATAATCCAATTAGGGTTTTTAACCAATCTTGTGCATATAATAAGTGATTTTATTTCATTGGTAACCCAATTAGGTCATTTTCGTCCTCGCTAGGCTTATTCTAATCCAATTAGGGTTTTTAACCAATCTTGTGCATCCGATATGTGATTTTGTGTCATTGGTTGAACATTTAGGTCATTTTCGTCCTCCCTAGGCTTATTCTAATCCAATTAGGGTTTTTAACCAATCTTGTGCATCCAATATGTGATTTTGTGTCATTGGTTGCACATTTAGGTCATTTTCGTCCTCCCTAGGCTTATTCTAATCCAATTAGGGTTTTTAACCAATCTTGTGCATATAATAAGTTATTTTATGTCATTGGTAATCCAATTAGGTCATTTTCGTCCTCGCTAGGCTTATTCTAATCCAATTAGGGTTTTTAACCAACCTTGTGCATCCAATATGTGATTTTGTGTCATTGGTTGCACATTTAGGTCATTTTCGTCCTCCCTAGGCTTATTCTAATCCAATTAGGGTTTTTAACCAATCTTGTGCATATAATAAGTGATTTTTTGCATTGGTAATCCAATTAGGTCATTTTCGTCCTCCCTACGCTTATTCTCACCCAATTTGGGTTTTTAACCAATCTTGTGCATCCAATATGTGATTTTGTGTCATTTTTTGTCATTGGTTGAACATTTTGGTCATTTTCGTCCCCGCTAGGCTTATTCTAATCCATTTAGGGTTTTTAACCAATCTTGTGCATCCAATATGTGATTTTGTGTTATTGGTTGCACATTTAGGTCATTTTCGTCCTCCCTAGGCTTATTCTAATCCAATTAGGGTTTTTAACCAATCTTGTGCATATAATAAGTGATTTTGTGTCATTTGTAATCCAATTAGGTCATTTTCGTCCTCGCTAAACTTATTCTAATCCAATTAGGGTTTTTAACCAATCTTGTGCATCCAATATGTGATTTTGTGTCATTGGTTGCACATTTAGGTCATTTTCGTCCTCCCTAGGCTTATTCTAATCCAATTAGGGTTTTTAACCAATCTTGTGCATCCAATATGTTATTTTGTGTCATTTTGTGTCATTGGTTGAACATTTAGGTCATTTTCGTCCTCCCTAGGCTTATTCTAATCCAAATTGGGTTTTCAACCAATATTGTGCATCCAATTTGTGATTTTGTGTCATTGGTTGCACATTTAGGTCATTTTCGTCCTCCCTAGGCTTATTCTAATCCAATTAGGGTTTTTAACCAATCTTGTGCATCCAATATGTGAGTTTGTGTCATTGGTTGAACATTTAGGTAATTTTGGTGCTCCCTAGACTTATTCAAATCCAATTAAGGGTTTTTAACCAATCTTGTGCATCCAATATGTGATTTTGTGTCATTGGTTGCACATTTAGGTCATTTTCGTCCTCCATAGGCTTATTCAAATCCAATTAGGGTTTTTAACCAATCTTATGCATCCAATATGTGAATTTGTGTCATTTTGTGTCATTGGTTGAACGTTTTGGTCATGTTCGTCCTCTCGAGGCTTATTCTAATCCATTTAGGGTTTTTAACCAATCTTGTGCATCCAATATGAGATTTGGTGTCATTGGTTGCACATTTAGGTCATTTTCTTCCCCCCTAGGCTTATTCTAATCCAATTAGGGTTTTTAAACTATCTTGTGCATCCAATATGTGATTTTGTGTCATTTGTAATCCAATTAGGTCATTTTCGTCCTCGCTAAACTTATTCTAATCCAATTAGGGTTTTTAACCAATCTTGTGCATCCAATATGTGATTTTGTGTCATTGGTTGCACATTTAGGTCATTTTCGTCCTCCCTAGGCTTATTCTAATCCAATTAGGGTTTTTAACCAATCTTGTGCATCCAATATGTGATTTCGTGTCATTTTGTGTCATTGGTTGAACATTTAGGTCATTTTCGTCGTCCCTAGGCTTATTTTAATCCAATTAGGGTTTTTAACCAATCTTGTGCATCCAATATGTGATTTTGTGTCATTGGTTGCACATTTAGGTCATTTTCGTCCTCCCTAGGCTTATTCTAATCCAATTAGGGTTTTTAACCAATCTTGTGCATATAATAAGTGATTTTGTGTCATTGGTAATCCAATTAGGTCATTTTCGTCCTCGTTAGGCTTATTCTAATCCAATTAGGGTTTTTAACCAATCTTGTGCATCCAATATGTGATTTTGTGTCATTTTGTGTCATTGGTTGAACATTTAGGTCATTTTCGTCCTCCCTAGGCTTATTCTAATCCAATTAGGGTTTTTAACCAATCTTGTGCATCCAATATGTGATTTTGTGTCATTTTGTGTCATCGGTTGAACATTTAGGTCATTTTCGTCCTCCCTAAGCTTATTCTAATCCAATTAGGGTTTTTAACCAATCTTGTGCATCCAATATGTGATTTTGTGTCATTGTTTGAACATTTAGGTAATTTTCCTCCTCCCTAGGCTTATTCTAATCCAATTAGGGTTTTTAACATATCTTGTGAATCCAATATGTGATTTTGTGTCATTGGTTGAACATTTAGGTGATTTTCGTCCTCCCTAGGCTTATTCTAATCCAATTAGGGTTTTTAACCAATCTTGTGCATCCAATATGTGATTTTGTGTCATTTTGTGTCATTGGTTGAACATTTAGGTCATTTTCGTCCTCCCTAGGCTTATTCTAATCCAATTAGGGTTTTTAACCAATCTTGTGTATCCAATATGTGGTTTTGTGTCATTGGTTGAACATTTAGGTCATTTTCATCCTCCCTAGGCTTATTCTAATCCAATTAGGGTTTTTAACATACCTTGTGCATCCAATATGTGATTTTGTGTCATTTTTGTCATTGGTTGAACATTTAGGTCATTTCCGTCCTCCCTAGGCTTATTCTAATCCAATTAGGGTTTTTAACCAATCTTGTGCATCCAATATGTGATTTTGTGTCATTGTTTGAACATTTAGGTCATTTTCGTCCTCCCTAGGCTTATTCTAATCCAATTAGGGTTTTTAACCAATCTTGTGCAACCAATATGTGATTTTGTGTCATTTTGTGTCATTGGTTAAACATTTAGGTCATTTTCGTCCTCCCTAGGCTTATTCTAATCCAATTAGGGTTTTTAACCAATCTTGTGCATCCAATATGTGATTTTGTGTCATTGGTTGCACATTTAGGTCATTTTCGTCCTCCCTAGGCTTATTCTAATCCAATTAGGGTTTTTAACCAATCTTGTGCATATAATAAGTGATTTTGTGTCATTTGTAATCCAATTAGGTCATTTTCATCCTCGCTAAACATATTCTAATCCAATTAGGGTTTTTAACCAATGTTGTGCATCCAATATGTGATTTTGTGTCATATGTTGAACATTTAGGTCATTTTGGTCCTCCCTAGGCTTATTCTAATCCAATTAGGGTTTTTAACCAATCTTGTGCATATAATAAGTGATTTTATGTCATTGGAAATCCAATTAGGTCATTTTCGTCCTCGCTAGGCTTATTCTAATCCAATTAGAATTTTTAACCAATCTTATGCATCCAATATGTGATTTTGTATCATTTTGTGTTATTGGTTGAACATTTAGGTCATTTTCGTCCTCCCTAGGCTTATTCTAATCCAATTAGGGTTTTTAACCAATCTTGTGCATCCAATATGTGATTTTGTGTCATTTGTAATCCAATTAGGTCATTTTCGTCCTCGCTAAACTTATTCTAATCCAATTAGGGTTTTTAACCAATCTTGTGCATCCAATATGTGATTTTGTGTCATTGGTTGAACATTTAGGTCATTTTCGTCCTCCCTAGGCTTATTCTAATCCAATTAGGGTTTTTAACCACTCTTTTACATATAATAAGTGATTTTGTGTCATTGGCAATCCAATTAGGTCATTTTTATCCTCCCTAGGCTTATTCTAATCCAATTAGGGTTTTTAACCAATCTTGGGCATCCAATATGTGATTTTGTGTCATTTTGTGTCATTGGTTGAACATTTAGGTCATTTTCGTCCTCCCTAGGCTTATTCTAATCCAATTAGGGTTTTTAACCAATCTTGTGCATCCAATATGTGATTTTGTGTCATTTTGTGTCATTGGTTGAACATTTAGGTCATTTTCGTCCTCCCTAGGCTTATTCTAATCCAATTAGGGTTTTTAACCAATCTTGTGCATCCAATATGTGATTTGGTGTCATTGGTTGAAAATTTAGGTCATTTTCGTCCTCCCTAGGCTTATTCTAATCCAATTAGCGTTTTTAACCAATCTTGTGCGTCCAATATGTGATTTTGTGTCATTGGTTGAACATTTAGGTCATTTTCGTCCTCCACAGGCTTATTCTAATCCAATTAGGGTTTTTAACCAATCTTGTGCATCCAATATGTGATTATGTGTTGTTTTGTGTCATTGGTTGAACATTTAGGTCATTTTCGTCCTCCCTAGGCTTATTCTAATCCAATTAGGGTTTTTAACCAATCTTGTGCATCCAATATGTGATTTTGTGTCATTTTGTGTCATTGGTTGAACATTTAGGTCATTTTCGTCCTCCCTAGGCTTATTCTAATCCAATTAGGGTTTTTAACCAATCTTGTGCATCCAATATGTGATTTTGTGTCATTTTGTGTCATTGGTTGAACATTTGGGTCATTTTCGTCCTCCCTCGGCTTATTCTAATCCAATTAGGGTTTTTAACCAATCTTGTGCATCCAATATGTGATTTTGTGTCATTTTGTGTCATTGGTTGAACATTTAGGTCATTTTCGTCCTCCCTAGGCTTATTCTAATCCAATTAGGGTTTTTAACCAATCTTGTGCATCCAATATGTGATTTTGTGTCATTGGTTGCACATTTAGGTCATTTTCGTCCTCCCTAGGCTTATTCTAATCCAATTAGGGTTTTTAACCAATCTTGTGCATATAATAAGTGATTTTGTGTCATTGGTAATTCAATTAGGTCATTTTCGTCCTCACTAGGCTTATTCAAATCCAATTAGGGTTTTTAATTAATCTTCTGCATCCAATATGCGATTTTGTGTTATTTTGTGTCATTGGTTGAAATTTTGGTCATGTTCGTCCTCTAGAGGCTTATTCTAGTCCATTTATGGTTTTTAACCAATCTTGTGCATCAATATGTGATTTGGTGTCATTGGTTGCACATTTAGGTCATTTTCGTCCTCCCTAGGCTTATTTTAATCCAATTAGGGTTTTTAACCTATCTTGTGCATCCAATATGTGATTTTGTGTCATTTGTAATCCAATTAGGTCATTTTCGTCCTCGCTAAACTTATTCTAATCCAATTAGGGTTTTTAACCAATCTTGTGCATCCAATATGTGATTTTGTGTCATTGGTTGAACATTTAGGTCATTTTGGTCGTCCCTATGCTTATTCTAATCCAATTAGGGTTTTTAACCAATCTTGTGCATCCAATATGTGATTTTGTGTCATTGGTTGCACATTTAGGTCATTTTCGTCCTCCCTAGGCTTATTCTAATCCAATTAGGGTTTTTAACCAATCTTGGGCATCCAATATGTGATTTTGTGTCATTGGTTGCACATTTAAGTCATTTTCATCCTCCCTAGGCTTATTCTAATCCAATTAGGGTTTTTAACCAATCTTGTGCATATAATAAGTGATTTTATGTCATTGGTAATCCAATTAGGTCATTTTCGTCCTCGCTAGGCTTATTCTAATCCAATTAGAATTTTTAACCAATCTTATGCATCCAATATGTGATTTTGTGTCATTTTGTGTTATTGGTTGAACATTTATGTCATTTTCGTCCTCCCTAGGCTTATTCTAATCCAATTAGGGTTTTTAACCAATCTTGTGCATCCAATATGTGATTTTGTGTCATTGGTTGCACATTTAGGTCATTTTCGTCCTCCCTAGGCTTATTCTAATCCAATTAGGGTTTTTAACCAATCTTGTGCATATAATAAGTGATTTTATGTCATTGGTAATCCAATTAGGTCATTTTCGTCCTCGCTAGGCTTATGCTAATCCAAGTAGAATTTTTAACCAATCTTATGCATCCAATATGTGATTTTGTGTCATTTTGTGTTATTGGTTGAACATTTAGGCCATTTTCGTCCTCCCTAGGCTTATTCTAATCTAATTAGGGTTTTTAACCAATCTTATGCATCCAATATGTGATTTTGTGTCATTGGTTGCACATTGACGTCATTTTCGTCCTCCCTAGGCTTATTCTAATCCAATTAGGGTTTTTAACCAATCTTGTGCATCCAATATGTGATTTTGTGTCATTGGTTGCACATTTAGGTCATTTTCGTCCTCCCTAGGCTTATTCTAATCCAATTAGGGTTTTTAACCAATCTTGTGCATATAATAAGTGATTTTGTGTCATTGTTAATTCAATTAGGTCATTTTCGTCCTCGCTAGGCTTATTCTAATCCAATTAGAATTTTTAACCAATCTAATGCATCCAATATGTGATTTTGTGTCATTTTGTGTCATTGGTTGAACATTTAGGTCATTTTCGTCCTCCCTAGGCTTATTCTAATCCAATTAGGGTTTTTAACCAATCTTGTGCATCCAATATGTGATTTTGTTTCATTGGTTGCACATTTAGGTCATTTTCGTCCTCCCTAGGCTTATTCTAATCCAATTTGGGTTTTTAACCAATCTTGTGCATATAATAAGTGATTTTATGTCATTGGTAATCCAACTAGGTCATTTTCGTCCTCTCTAGGCTTATTCTAATCCAATTCGAATTTTTAACCAATCTTATGCATCCAATATATGATTTTGTGTCTTTTTGTGTTATTGGTTGAACATTTAGGTCATTTTCGTCCTCCCTAGGCTTATTCTAATCCAATTAGGGTTTTTAACCAATCTTGTGCATCCAATATGTGATTTTGTTTCATTGGTTGCACATTTAGGTCATTTTCGTCCTCCCTAGGCTTATTCTAATCCAATTAGGGTTTTTAACCAATCTTGTGCATCCAATATGTGATTTTGTGTCATTGATTGAACATTTAGGTCATTTTCGTCCTCCCCAGGCTTATTCTAATCCAATTAGGATTTTTATCCAATCTTGTGCATCCAATATGTGATTTTGTGTTAATTTGTGTCATTGGTTAATCATTTAGGTCATTTTCGTCCTCCCTAGGTTTATTCTAATCCAATTAGGGTTTTTAACCAATCTTGTGCATCCAATACGTGATTTTGTGTCATTGGTTGAACATTTAGGTCATTTTCGTCCTCCCCAGGCTTATTCTAATCCAATTAGGATTTTTATCCAATCTTGTGCATCCAATATGTGATTTTGTGTCATTTTGTGTCATTGGTTGAACATTTAGGTCATTTCGTCCTCCCTAGGCTTATTCTAATCCAATTAGGGTTTTTAACCAATCCCTTGCATATAATAAGTGATTTTTTGTCATTGGTAAACCAATAAGTTCATTTTCGTCCTCGCTAGACTTATTCTAATCCAATTAGGGTTTTTAACAGAACTTGTGCATCCAATATGTGACGTTGTGTCATTGGTTGAACATTTAGGTCATTTGGGTCCTCCCTAGGCTTATTCTAATCCAATTAGGATTTTTAACCAATCTTATGCATCTAATATGTGATTTTGTGTCATTGGTTGAAAATTTAGGTCATTTTCGTCCTCCCCAGGCTTATTCTAATCCAATTAGGGTTTTTAACCAATCTTGTGCATATAATAAGTGATTTTATGTCATTGGTAATCCAATTAGGTAGTTTTCGTCCTCGCTTGGCTTATTCTAATCCAATTAGGGTTTTTAACCAATCTTATGCATCCAATATGTGATTTTGTGTCATTTTGTGTCATTGGTTGAACATTTAGGTCATTTTCGTCCTCCCTAGGCTTATTTTAAACCAATTTGGGTTTTTAACCAATCTTGTGCATCCAATATGTGATTTTCTGTCATTGGTTGCACATTTAGGTCATTTTCGTTCTCCCTAGGCTTATTCTAATCCAATTAGGGTTTTTAACGAATCTTGTGCATCCAATATGTGATTTTGTGTCATTGGTTGAACATTTAGGTCATTTTCGTCCTCCCTAGGCTTATTCTAATCCAATTATGGTTTTTAACCAATCTTATGCATCCAATATGTGATTTTGTGTCATTGGTTGCACATTTAGGTCATTTTCGTCCTCCCTAGGCTTATTCTAATCCAATTAGGGTTTTTAACTAATCTTGTGCATATAATAAGTGATTTTTTGTCATTGGTAATCCAATTAGGTCATTTTCGTCCTCGCTAGGCTTATTCTAATCCAATTAGGGTTTTTAACCAATCTTGTGCATCCAATATGTGATTTTGTGTCATTTTGTGTCATTGGTTGAACATTTAGGTCATATTCGTCCTCCCTAGGCTTATTCTAATCCAATTAGGGTTTTTAACCAATCTTGTGCATCCAATATGTGATTTTTTGTCATTTTGTGTCATTGGTTGAACATTTAGGTCATTTTCGTCCTCCCTAGGCTTATTCTAATCCAATTAGGATTTTTAACCAATCTTGTGCATCCAATATGTGATTTTGTGTCATTCGTTGAAAATTTTTGTCATTTTCGTTCTCCCAAGGCTTATTCTAATCCAATTAGGGTTTTTAACCAATCTTGTGCATCCAATATGTGATTTTGTGTCATTTTGTGTCATTGGTTGAACATTTAGGTCATTTTCGTCCTCCCTAGGCTTATTCTAATCCAATTAGGGTTTTTAACCAATCTTGTGCATCCAATATGTGATTTTGTGTCATTGGTTGCACATTTAGGTCATTTTCGTCCTCCCTAGGCTTATTCTAATCCAATTAGGGTTTTTAACCAATCTTGTGCATATAATAAGTGATTTTGTGTCATTGGTAATTCAATTAGGTCATTTTCGTCCTCACTAGGCTTATTCAAATCCAATTAGGGTTTTTAATTAATCTTCTGCATCCAATATGCGATTTTGTGTTATTTTGTGTCATTGGTTGAAATTTTGGTCATGTTCGTCCTCTAGAGGCTTATTCTAGTCCATTTATGGTTTTTAACCAATCTTGTGCATCAATATGTGATTTGGTGTCATTGGTTGCACATTTAGGTCATTTTCGTCCTCCCTAGGCTTATTTTAATCCAATTAGGGTTTTTAACCTATCTTGTGCATCCAATATGTGATTTTGTGTCATTTGTAATCCAATTAGGTCATTTTCGTCCTCGCTAAACTTATTCTAATCCAATTAGGGTTTTTAACCAATCTTGTGCATCCAATATGTGATTTTGTGTCATTGGTTGAACATTTAGGTCATTTTGGTCGTCCCTATGCTTATTCTAATCCAATTAGGGTTTTTAACCAATCTTGTGCATCCAATATGTGATTTTGTGTCATTGGTTGCACATTTAGGTCATTTTCGTCATCCCTAGGCTTATTGTAATCCAATTAGGGTTTTTAACCAATCTTGTGCATCCAATATGTGATTTTGTGTCATTGGTTGCACATTTAGGTCATTTTCGTCCTCCCTAGGCTTATTCTAATCCAATTAGGGTTTTTAACCAATCTTGTGCATCCAATATGAGATTTTGTGTCATTGGTGGCACATTTAGGTCATTTTCGTCCTCCCTAGGCTAATTCTAATCCAATTAGGGTTTTTAACCAATCTTGTGCATCCAATATGTGATTTTGTGTCATTGGTTGCACATTTAGGTCATTTTCGTCCTCCCTAGGCTTATTCTAATCCAATTAGGGTTTTTAACCAATCTTGTGCATCCAATATGTGATTTTGTGTCATTGGTGGCACATTTAGGTCATTTTCGTCCTCCCTAGGCTAATTCTAATCCAATTAGGGTTTTTAACCAATCTTGTGCATCCAATATGTGATTTTGTGTCATTGGTTGCACATTTAGGTCATTTTCGTCCTCCCTAGGCTTATTCTAATCCAATTAGGGTTTTTAACCAATCTTGTGCATCCAATATGTGATTTTGTGTCATTGGTTGCACATTTAGGTCATTTTCGTCCTCCCTAGGCTTATTCTAATCCAATTAGGGTTTTTAACCAATCTTATGCATATAATAAGTGATTTTGTGTCATTGGTAATCCAATTAGGTCATTTTCGTCCTCGCTAGGCTTATTCTAATCCAATTAGGGTTTTTGACCAATCTTATGCATCCAATATGTGAT
Organism: Cicer yamashitae; assembly: GCA_037974755.1. Lineage (NCBI taxonomy): Eukaryota > Viridiplantae > Streptophyta > Magnoliopsida > Fabales > Fabaceae > Cicer > Cicer yamashitae. The sequence goes on from JBBPBQ010000006.1 coordinate 83,627, forward strand.
TTTGTGTCATTTTGTGTCATTGGTGATCCAATTATGTCATATTCGTCCTCGCTAGGCTTATTGTAATCCAATTAGGGTTTTTAACCAATCTTGTGCATCCAATATGTGATTTTGTGTCATTGGTTGCACATTTAGGTCATTTTCGTCCTCCCTAGGCTTATTCTAATCCAATTAGGGTTTTTAACCAATCTTGTGCATCCAATATGGGATTTTGTGTCATTGGTTGCACATTTAGGTCATTTTCGTGCTCCCTAGGCTTATTCTAATCCAATTAGGGTTTTTAACCAATCTTGTGCATCCAATATGTGATTTTGTGTCATTGGTTGCACATTTAGGTCATTTTCGTCCTCCCTAGGCTTATTCTAATCCAATTAGGGTTTTTAACCAATCTTGTGCATATAATAAGTGATTTTTTGTCATTGGTAATCCAATTAGGTCATATTCGTCCTCCCTAGGCTTATTCTCACCCAATTTGGGTTTTTAACCAATCTTGTGCATCCAATATGTGATTTTGTGTCATTGGTTGAACATTTAGGTCATTTTCGTCCTCCCTAGGCTTATTCTAATCCAATTAGGGTTTTTAACCAATCTTGTGCATATAATAAGTGATTTTATGTCATTGGTAATCCAATTAGGTCATTTTTGTCCTCGCTAGGCTTATTCTAATCCAATTAGGGTTTTTAACCAATCTTATGCATCCAATATGTGATTTTGTGTCATTTTGTGTCATAGGTTGAACATTTAGGTCATTTTCGTCCTCCCCAGGCTTATTCTAATCCACTTAGGATTTTTATCCAATCTTGTGCATCCAATATGTGATTTTGTGTCAATTTGCGTCATTGGTTGAACATTTAGGTCATTTTCGTCCTCCCTAGGCTTATTCTAATCCAATTAGGGTTTTTAACCAATCTTGTGCATCCAATATGTGATTTTGTGTCATTGGTTGCACATTTAGGTCATTTTCGTCCTCCCTAGGCTTATTCTAATCCAATTAGGGTTTTTAACCAATCTTGTGCATATAATAAGTGATTTTATGTCATTGGTAATCCAATTAGGTCATTTTCGTCCTCGCTAGGCTTATGCTAATCCAAGTAGAATTTTTAACCAATCTTATGCATCCAATATGTGATTTTGTGTCATTTTGTGTTATTGGTTGAACATTTAGGCCATTTTCGTCCTCCCTAGGCTTATTCTAATCTAATTAGGGTTTTTAACCAATCTTATGCATCCAATATGTGATTTTGTGTCATTGGTTGCACATTGACGTCATTTTCGTCCTCCCTAGGCTTATTCTAATCCAATTAGGGTTTTTAACCAATCTTGTGCATCCAATATGTGATTTTGTGTCATTGGTTGCACATTTAGGTCATTTTCGTCCTCCCTAGGCTTATTCTAATCCAATTAGGGTTTTTAACCAATCTTGTGCATATAATAAGTGATTTTGTGTCATTGTTAATTCAATTAGGTCATTTTCGTCCTCGCTAGGCTTATTCTAATCCAATTAGAATTTTTAACCAATCTAATGCATCCAATATGTGATTTTGTGTCATTTTGTGTCATTGGTTGAACATTTAGGTCATTTTCGTCCTCCCTAGGCTTATTCTAATCCAATTAGGGTTTTTAACCAATCTTGTGCATCCAATATGTGATTTTGTTTCATTGGTTGCACATTTAGGTCATTTTCGTCCTCCCTAGGCTTATTCTAATCCAATTAGGGTTTTTAACCAATCTTGTGCATCCAATATGTGATTTTGTGTCATTGGTTGAACATTTAGGTCATTTTCGTTCTCCCTAGGCTTATTCGAATCCATATAGGGTTGTTAACCAATCTTGTGCATCCAATATGTGATTCTGTGTTATTTTGTGTCATTGGTTGAACATTTAGGTCCTTTTCAACATCCCTAGGGTTATTCTAATCCAATTAGGGTTTTTAACCAATCTTGTGCATCCAATATGTGATTTTGTGTCATTTTGTGTCGTTGGTTGAACATTTAGGTCATTTTCGTCCTCCCTAGGCTTATTCTAATCCAATTAGGGTTTTTAACCAATCTTGTGCATCCAATATGTGATTTTGTGTCATTGGTTGAAAATTTAGGTCAATTTCGTCCTCCCTAGGCTTATTTTAATCCAATTAGGGTTTTTAACCAATCTTGTGCATCCAATATGTGATTTTGTGTCATTGGTTGCACATTTAGGTCATTTTCGTCCTCCCTAGGCTTATTCTAATCCAATTAGGGTTTTTAACCAATCTTGTGCATCCAATATGTGATTTTGTGTCATTGGTTGAACATTTAGGTCATTTTTGTCCTCCCCAGGCTTATTCTAATCCAATTAGAATTTTAATCCAATGTTGTGCATCCCATATGCGATTTTGTGTCAATTTGTGTCATTGGTTGAACATTTAGGTCATTTTCGTCCTCCCTAGGCTTATTCTAATCCAATTAGGGTTTTTAACCAATCTTGTGCATCCAATATGTGATTTTGTGTCATTGGTTGCACGTTTAGGTCATTTTCGTCCTTCCTAGGCTTATTCTAATCCAATTAGGGTTTCTAACCAATCTTGTGCATATAATAAGTGATTTTGTGTCATTTGTAATCCGATTAGGTCATTTTCGTCCTCGCTAAACTTATTCTAATTCAATTAGGGTTTTTAACCAATCTTGTGCATCCAATATGTGATTTTGTGTCATTGGTTGCACATTTAGGTCATTTTCGTCCTCCCTAGGCTTATTCTAATCCAATTAGGGTTTTTAACCAATCTTGTGCATCCAATATGTGATTTTGTGTCATTGGTTGAACATTTTGGTCATTTTCGTCCTCCCTAGGCTTATTCTAATCCATTTAGGGTTTTTAACCAATCTTGTGCATCCAATATGTGATTTTGTGTCATTGGTTGCACATTTAGGTCATTTTCGTCCTCCCTAGGCTTATTCTAATCCAATTAGGGTTTTTAACCAATCTTGTGCCTATAATAAGTGATTTTATGTCATTGGTAATCCAAATGGGTCAATTTCGTCCTCGCTAGGCTTATTCTAATCCAATTAGAATTTTTAACCAATCTTATGCATCCAATATGTGATTTTGTGTCATTGGATGATTATTTAGCTCATTTTGGTCCTCCCTATGCTTATTCTAATCCAATTAGGGTTTTAACCAATCTTGTGCATCCAATATGTGATTTTGTTTCATTGGTTGCACATTTACGTCATTTTCGTCCTCCCTAGGCTTATTGTAATCCAATTAGGGTTTTTAACCAATCTTGTGCATCCAATATGTGATTTTGTGTCATTGGTTGCACATTTATGTCATTTTCGTCCTCCCTAGGCTTATTCTAATCCAATTAGGGTTTTTAACCAATCTTATGCATCCAATATGTGATTTTGTGTCATTGGTTACACATTGAGGTCATTTTCGTCCTCCCAAGGCTTATTCTAATCCAATTAGGGTTTTTAACCAATCTTGTGCATATAATAAGTGATTTTTTGTCATTGGTAATCCAATTAGGTCATTTTTGTCCTCGATAGGCTTATTCTAATCCAATTAGGGTTTTTAACCAATCTTGTGCATCCAATATGTGATTTTGTGTCATTGGTTGAACAATTTGGTCATTTTCGTCCTCCCTAGGCTTATTCTAATCCATTTAGGGTTTTTAACCAATCTTGTGCATCCAATATGTGATTTTGTGTCATTGGTTGCACATTTAGGTCATTTTCGTCCTCCCTAGGCTTATTCTAATCCAATTAGGGTTTTTAACCAATCTTGTGCCTATAATAAGTGATTTTATGTCATTGGTAATCCAAATAGGTCATTTTCGTCCTCGCTAGGCTTATTCTAATCCAATTAGAATTTTTAACCAATCTTATGCATCCAATATGTGATTTTGTGTCATTGGTTGATTATTTAGCTCATTTTGGTCCTCCCTATGCTTCTTCTAATCCAATTAGGGTTTTAACCAATCTTGTGCATCCAATATGTGATTTTGTTTCATTGGTTGCACATTTACGTCATTTTCGTCCTCCCTAGGCTTATTGTAATCCAATTAGGGTTTTTAACCAATCTTGTGCATCCAATATGTGATTTTTTGTCATTGGTTGCACATTTATGTCATTTTCGTCCTCCCTAGGCTTATTCTAATCCAATTAGGGTTTTTAACCAATCTTATGCATCCAATATGTGATTTTGTGTCATTTTGTGTCATTGGTTGAACATTTAGGTCATTTTCGTCCTCCCTAGGCTGATTCTAATCCAATTAGGGTTTTTAACCAATCTTGTGCATCCAATATGTGATTTTGTGTCATTGGGTTCACATTTAGGTCATTTTCGTCCTCCCCAGGCTTATTCTAATCCAATTAGGGTTT
>JBBPBQ010000006.1:99739-113063 GCA_037974755.1 Cicer yamashitae
TGTCATTGGTAATCCAATTAGGTCATTTTCGTCCTCCCTAGGCTTATTCTCACCCAATTTGGGTTTTTAACCAATCTTGTGCATCCAATATGTGATTTTGTGTCATTTTTTGTCATTGGTTGAACATTTTGGTCATTTTCGTCCTCGCTAGGCTTATTCTAATCCATTTAGGGTTTTTAACCAATCTTGTGCATCCAATATGTGATTTTGTGTCATTGGTTGCACATTTAGGTCATTTTCGTCCTCCCTAGGCTTATTCTAATCCAATTAGGGTTTTTAACCAATCTTGTGCATATAATAAGTGATTTTGTGTCATTTGTAATCCAATTAGGTCATTTTCGTCCTCGCTAAACTTATTCTAATCCAATTAGGGTTTTTAACCAATCTTGTGCATCCAATATGTGATTTTTGTCATTGGTTGCACATTTAGGTCATTTTCTACCTCCCTAGGCTTATTCTAATCCAATTAGGGTTTTTAACCAATCTTGTGCATATAATAAGTGATTTTATGTCATTGGTAATCCAATTAGGTCATTTTCGTCCTCGCTAAGCTTATTCTAATCCAGTTAGGGTTTTTAACCAATCTTGTGCATCCAATATGTGATTTTTTGTCATTGGTTGCACATTTATGTCATTTTCGTCCTCCCTAGGCTTATTCTAATCCAATTAGGGTTTTTAACGAATCTTGTGCATCCAATATGTGATTTTGTGTCATTGGTTGAACATTTAGGTCATTTTCGTCCTCCCTAGGCTTATTCTAATCCAATTAGGGTTTTTAACCAATCTTGTGCATCCAATATGTGATTTTGTGTCATTGGTTGCACATTTATGTCATTTTCGTCCTCCCTAGGCTTATTCTAATCCAATTAGGGTTTTTAACGAATCTTGTGCATCCAATATGTGATTTTGTGTCATTTTGTGTCATTGGTTGAACATTTAGGTCATTTTCGTCCTCCCTAGGCTTATTCTAATCCAATTAGGGTTTTTAACCAATCTTGTGCATCCAATATGTGATTTTGTGTCATTGGTTGAGCATTTAGGTCATTTTTATCCTCCCTAGGCTTATTCTAATCCAATTAGGGTCTTTAATCAATCTTGTGCATCCAATATGTGATTTTGTGTCATTTTGTGTCATTTGTTGAACATTTAGGTCATTTTCGTCCTCCCTAGGCTTATTCTAATTCAATTAGGGTTTTTAACCAATCTTGTGCATCCAATATGTCATTTTGTGTCATTGGTTGAACATTTAGGTCATTTTTCGTCCTCCCTAGGCTTATTCTAATCCAATTAGAGTTTTTATCCAATCTTGTGCATCCAATATGTGATTTTGTGTCATTTTGTGTCATTGGTTGAACATTTAGGTCATTTTCGTCCTCCCTAGGCTTATTCTAATCCAATTAGGGTTTTTAACCAATCTTGTGCATCCAATATGTGATTTTGTGTCATTCTGTGTCTTTGGTTGAACATTTAGGTCATTTTCGTCCTCCCTAGGCTTATTCTAATCCAATTACGGTTTTTAACCAATCTTGTGCATCCAATATGTGATTTTGTGTCATTGGTTGAACATTTAGGTCATTTTCGTCCTCCCTAGGCTTATTCTAATCCAATTAGGGTTTTTAACCAATCTTGTGCATCCAATATGTGATTTTGTGTCATTGGTTGAACATTTAGGTCATTTTCGTCCTCCCTAGGCTTATTCTAATCCAATTAGGGTTTTTAACCAATCTTGAGCATCCAATATGTGATTTTGTGTAATTTTGTGTCATTGGTTGAACATTTAGGTCATTTTCGTCCTCCCTAGGCTTATTCTAATCCAATTAGGGTTTTTAACCAATCTTGTGCATCCAATATGTGATTTTGTGTCATTGGTTAAAAATTTAGGTCATTTTTGTCCTCCCTAGGCTTATTCTAATCCAATTAGCGTTTTTAACCAATCTTGTGCATCCAATATGTCATTTTGTGTCCTTTTGTGATATTGGTTGAACATTTTGGTCATTTTCGTCCTCCCTAGGCTTATTCTAATCCAATTAGGGTTTTTAACCAATCTTGTGCATCCAATATGTGATTTTGTGTCATTGGTTGAACATTTAGGTTATTTTTGTCCTCCCTAGGCTTATTCTAATCCAATTAGGGTTTTTAACCAATCTTGTGCATCCAATATGTGATTTTGTGTCATTTTGTGTCATTGGTTGAACATTTAGGTCATTTTCGTCCTCCCTAGGCTTATTCTAATCCAATTAGGGTTTTTAACCAATCTTGTGCATCCAATATGTGATTTTGTGTCATTGGTTGAACATTTAGGTCATTTTCGTCCTCCCTAGGCTTATTCTAATCGAATTAGGATTTTTAACCAATCTTGTGCATCCAATATGTGATTTTTTGTCATTTTGTGTCATTGGTTGAACATTTAGGTCATTTTCGTCCTCCCTAGGCTTATTCTAATCCAATTAGGGTTTTTAACCAATCTTGTGCATACAATATGTCATTTTGTGTCATTTTGTGTCATTGGTTGAACATTGAGGTCATTTTAGTCCTCCCTAGGCTTATTCTAATCCATTTAGGGTTTTTAACCAATCTTGTGCATCCAATATGTGATTTTGTGTCATTTTGTGTCATTGGTTGAACATTTAGGTCATTTTCGTCCTCCCTAGGCTTATTCTAATCCAATTAGGGTTTTTAACCAATCTTGTGCATCCAATATGTGATTTTGTGTCATTTTGTGTCATTGGTTGAACATTTAGGTCATTTTCGTCGTCCCTAGGCTTATTCTAATCCAATTAGGGTTTTAACCAATCTTGTGCATCCAATATGTGATTTTGTGTCATTTTGTGTCATTGGTTGAACATTTAGGTCATTTTCGTCCTCCCTAGGCTAATTCTAATCGAATTAGGGTTTTTAACCAATCTTGTGCATCCAATATGTGATTTTGTGTCATTGGTTGAACATTTAGGTCATTTTCGTCCTCCCTAGGCTTATTCTAATCCAATTAGGGTTTTTAACCAATCTTGTGCAGCCAATATGTGATTTTGTGTCATTTTGTGTCATTGGTTGAACATTTAGGTCATTTTCGTCCTCCCTAGGCTTATTCTAATCCAATTAGGGTTTTTAACCAATCTTGTGCATCCAATATGTGATTTTGTGTCATTGGTTGAACATTTAGGTCATTTTCGTCCTCCCTAGGCTTATTCTAATCCAATGAGGGTTTTTAACCAATCTTGTGCATCCAATATGTGATTTTGTGTCATTGGTTGAACATTTAGGTCATTTTCGTCCTCCCTAGGCTTATTCTAATCCAATTAGGGTTTTTAACCAATCTTGTGCATCCAATATGTGATTTTGTGTCATTGGTTGAACATTTAGGTCATTTTCGTCCTCCCTAGGCTTATTTTAATCCATTTAGGGTTTTTAACCAATCTTGTGCATCCAATATGTGATTTTGTGTCATTTTGTGTCATTGGTTGAACATTTAGGTCATTTTCGTCCTCCCTAGGCTTATTCTAATCCAATTAGGGTTTTTAACCAATCTTGTGCATCCAATATGTGATTTTGTGTCATTGGTTGAACATTTAGGTCGTTTTTATCCTCCCTAGGCTTATTCTAATCTAATTAGGGTTTTTAACCAATCTTGTGCATCCATTATGTGATTTTGTGTCATTAGTTGAACATTTAGGTAATTTTCGTCCTCCCTAGGCTTATTCTAATCCAATTAGGGTTTTTAACCAATCTTGTGCATCCAATATGTGATTTTGTGTCATTGGTTGAACATTTAGGTCATTTTCGTCCTCCCTAGGCTTATTCTAATCCAATATGGTTTTTAACCAATCTTGTGCATCAATTATGTGATTTTGTGTCATTTTGTGTCATTGTTTGAACATTTAGGTCATTTTCGTCCTCCCTAGGCTTATTCTCATCCAATTATGGTTTTTAACCAATCTTGTGCATCCAATATGTGATTTTGTGTCATTTTGTGTCATTGGTTGAACATTTAGGTCATTTTCGTCCTCCCTAGGCTTATTCTAATCCAATTAAGGTTTTTAACCAATCTTGTGCATCCAATATGTGATTTTGTGTCATTGGTTGATCATTTAGGTCATTTTCGTCCTCCCTAGGCTTATTCTAATCCAATTAGGGTTTTTAACCAATCTTGTGCATCCAATATGTGATTTTGTGTCATTGGTTGAACATTTAGGTCATTTTCGTCCTCCCTAGAGTTATTCTAATCCAATTAGTGTTTTTAACCAATATTGTGCATCCAATATGTGATTTTGTGTCATTTTGTGTCATTGGTTGAACATTTAGGTCATTTTCGTCCTCCCTAGGCTTATTCTAATCCAATTAGGGTTTTTAACCAATCTTGTGCATCCAATATGTGATTTTGTGTCATTGGTTGAACATTTAGGTCATTTTCGTCCTCCCTAGGCTTATTCTAATCCAATTAGGGTTTTTAACCAGTCTTGTGCATCCAATATGTGATTTTGTGTCATTGGTTGAACATTTAGGTCATTTTCGTCCTCCCTAGAGTTATTCTAATCCAATTAGTGTTTTTAACCAATCTTGTGCTTCCAATATGTGATTTTGTGTCATTGGTTGATCGTTTAGATCATTTTCGTCCTCCCTAGGCTTATTCTAATCCAATTAGGGTTTTTAACCAATCTTGTGCATCCAATATGTGATTTTGTGTCATTTTGTGTCATTGGTTGAACATTTAGGTCATTTTCGTCCTCCCTAGGCTTATTCTAATCCAATTAGGGTTTTTAACCAATCTTGTGCATCCAATATGTGATTTTGTGTCATTGGTTGAACATTTAGGTCATTTTCGTCCTCCCTAGGCTTATTCTAATCCAATGTTGTGCATCCCGTATGCGATTTTGTGTCAATTTGTGTCATTCGTTGAACATTTAGGTCATTTTCGTCCTCCCTAGGCTTATTCTAATCCAATTAGGGTTTTTAACCAATCTTGTGCATCCAATATGTGATTTTGTGTCATTGGTTGCACATTTAGGTCATTTTCGTCCTCCGTAGGCTTATTCTAATCCTATTAGTGTTTTTAACCAATCATGTGCATCCAATATGTGATTTTGTGTCATTTTGTGTCATTGGTTGAACATTTAGGTCATTTTCGTCCTCCCTAGGCTTATTCTAATCCAATTAGGGTTTTTAACCAATCTTGTGCATCCAATATGTGATTTTGTGTCATTGGTTGCACATTTAGGTCATTTTCATCCTCCCTATGCTTATTCTAATCCAATTAGGGTTTTTAACCAATCTTGTGCATCCAATATGTGATTTTGTGTCATTGGTTGCACATTTAGGTCATTTTCGTCCTCCCTAGGCTTATTCTAATCCAATTAGGGTTTTTAACCATTCTTGTGCATCGAATATGTGATTTAGTGTCATTGGTTGCACATTCAGGTAATTTTCGTCCTCCTAGGCTTATTCTGATCCAATTTGGGTTTTTAACCAATCTTGTGCATCCAATATGTGATTTTGTGTCATTTTGTGTCATTGGTTGAACATTTAGGTCATTTTCGTCCTCCCTAGGCTTATTCTAATCCAATTAGGGTTTTTAACCAATCTTGTGCATCCAATATGTGATTTTGTGTCATTGGTTGCACATTTAGGTCATTTTCGTCCTCCCTAGGCTTATTCTAATCCAATTAGGGTTTTTAACCAATCTTGTGCATATAATAAGTGATTTTGTGTAATTGGTAATCCAATTAGGTCATTTTCGTCCTCGCTAAGCTTATTCTAATCCAGTTAGGGTTTTTAACCAATCTTGTGCATCCAATATGTGATTTTTTGTCATTGGTTGCACATTTATGTCATTTTCGTCCTCCCTAGGCTTATTCTAATCCAGTTAGGGTTTTTAACGAATCTTGTGCATCCAATATGTGATTTTGTGTCATTTTGTGTCATTGGTTGAACATTTAGGTCATTTTCGTCCTCCCTAGGCTTATTCTAATCCAATTAGGGTTTTTAACCAATCTTGTGCATCCAATATGTGATTTTGTGTCATTGGTTGCACATTTAGGTCATTTTCGTCCTCCCTAGGCTTATTCTAATCCAATTAGGGTTTTTAACCAATCTTGTGCATATAATAAGTGATTTTGTGTCATTTGTAATCCAATTAGGTCATTTTCATCCTCGCTAAACTTATTCTAACCCAATTAGGGTTTTTAACCAATCTTGTGCATCCAATATGCGAATTTGTGTCATTGGTTTAACATTTAGGTCATTTTGGTCCTCCCTAGGCTTATTCTAATCAAATTAGGGTTTTTAACCAATCTTGTGCATCCAATATGTGATTTTGTGTCATTGGTTGCACATTTAAGTCATTTTCGTCCTCCCGAGGCTTATTCTAATCCAATTAGGATTTTTATCCAATCTTGTGCATCCAATATGTGATTTTGTGTCAATTTGTGTCATTGGTTGAACATTTAGTTCATTTTCGTCCCCCCTAGGCTTATTCTAACCCAATTACGGTTTTTAACCAATCTTGTGCATCCAATATGTGATTTTGTGTCATTGGTTGCACATTTAGGTCATTTTCGTCCTCCCTAGGCTTATTCTAATCCAATTAGGGTTTTTAACCAATCTTGTGCATATAATAATTGATTTTGTGTTATTGGTAATCCAATTAGGTCATTTTCGTCCTCGCTAGGCTTATTCTAATCCAATTAGGGTTTTTAACCAATCTTGTGCATCCAATATGTGATTTTGTGTCATTGGTTGAACATTTAGGTCATTTTCGTCCTCCCTAGGCTTATTCTAATCCAATTAGGGTTTTTAACCAATCTTGTGCATATAATAAGTGATTTTATGTCATTGGTAATCCAACTAGGTCATTTTCGTCCTCGCTACGCTTATTCTAATCCAATTAGGGTTTTTAACTAATCTTGTGCATCCAATATGTGATTTTGTGTCATTGGTTGCACATTTAGGTCATTTTCGTCCTCCCTAGGCTTATTCTAATCCAATTAGGGTTTTTAACCAATCTTGTGCATATAATAAGTGATTTTGTGTTATTGGTAATCCAATTAGGTCATTTTCGTCCTCGCTAGGCTTATTCTAATCCAATTAGGGTTTTTAACCAATCTTGTGCATCCAATATGTGATTTTGTGTCATTGGTTGAACGTTTAGGTCATTTTCTCCCTCCCTAGGCTTATTCTAATCCAATTAGGGTTTTTAACCAATCTTGTGCATATAATAAGTGATTTTATGTCATTGGTAATCCAATTAGGTCATTTTTGTCCTCGCTAGGCTTATTCTAATCCAATTAGGGTTTTTAACCAATCTTATGCATCCAATATGTGATTTTGTGTCATAGGTTGAACATTTAGGTCATTTTCGTCCTCCCCAGGCTTATTCAAATCCACTTAGGATTTTTATCCAATCTTGTGCATCCAATACGTGATTTTGTGTCCATTTGTCTCATTGGTTGAACATTTAGGTCATTTTAGTCCTCCCTAGGCTTATTCTAATCCAATTAGGGTTTTTAACCAATCTTGTGCATCCAATATGTGATTTTGTCTCATTGGTTGCACATTTAGGTCATTTTCGTCCTCCCTAGGCTTATTCTAATCCAATTAGGGTTTTTAACCAATCTTGTGCATATAATAAGTGATTTTATGTCATTGGTAATCCAATTAGGTCATTTTCGTCCTCGCTAAGCTTATTCTAATCCAGTTAGGGTTTTTAACCAATCTTGTGCATCCAATATGTGATTTTTTGTCATTGGTTGCACATTTATGTCATTTTCGTCCTCCCTAGGCTTATTCTAATCCAATTAGGGTTTTTAACCAATCTTGTGCATATAATAAGTGATTTTTTGTCATTGGTAATCCAATTAGGTCATTTTCGTCCTCCCTAGGCTTATTCTCACCCAATTTGGGTTTTTAACCAATCTTGTGCATCCAATATGTGATTTTGTGTCATTGGTTGAACATTTAGGTAATTTTCGTCCTCCCCAGGCTTATTCTAATCCAATTAGGATTTTTATCCAATCTTGTGCATCCAATATGTGATTTTGTGTCAATTTGTGTCATTGGTTGAACATTTAGGTCATTTTCGTCCTCCCTAGGCTTATTCTAATCCAATTTGGGTTTTTAACCAATCTTGTGCATCCAATATGTGATTTTGTGTCATTGGTTGAACATTTAGGTCATTTTCGTCCTCCCTAGGCTTATTCTAATCCAATTAGGGTTTTTAACCAATCTTGTGCATCCAATATGTGATTTTGTCTCATTGGTTGCACATTTAGGTCATTTTCGTCCTCCCTAGGCTTATTCTAATCCAATTAGGGTTTTTAACCAATCTTGTGCATCCAATATGTGATTTTGTGTCATTGGTTGAACATTTAGGTCATTTTCGTCCTCCCTAGGCTTATTCTAATCCAATTAGGGTTTTTAAGCAATCTTGTGCATCCAATATGGGATTTTGTGTCATTTTGTGTCATTGGTTGAACTTTTAGGTCATTTTCGTCCTCCCTAGGCTTATTCTAATCCAATTAGGGTTTTTAACCAATCTTGTGCATCCAATATGTGATTTTGTGTCATTTTGTGTCATTGGTTGAACATTTAGGTCATTTTCGTCCTCCCTAGGCTTATTCTAATCCAATTAGGGTTTTTAACCAATCTTGTGCATCCAATATGTGATTTGGTGTCATTGGTTGAAAATTTAGGTCATTTTCGTCCTCCCTAGGCTTATTCTAATCCAATTAGCGTTTTTAACCAATCTTGTGCGTCCAATATGTGATTTTGTGTCATTGGTTGAACATTTAGGTCATTTTCGTCCTCCACAGGCTTATTCTAATCCAATTAGGGTTTTTAACCAATCTTGTGCATCCAATATGTGATTATGTGTTGTTTTGTGTCATTGGTTGAACATTTAGGTCATTTTCGTCCTCCCTAGGCTTATTCTAATCCAATTAGGGTTTTTAACCAATCTTGTGCATCCAATATGTGATTTTGTGTCATTTTGTGTCATTGGTTGAACATTTAGGTCATTTTCGTCCTCCCTAGGCTTATTCTAATCCAATTAGGGTTTTTACCCAATCTTGTGCATCCAATATGTGATTTTGTGTCATTGATTGCACATTTAGGTCATTTTCGTCCTCCCTAGGCTTATTCTAATCCAATTAGGGTTATTAACCAATCTTGTGCATATAATAAGTGATTTTATTTCATTGGTAACCCAATTAGGTCATTTTCGTCCTCACTAGGCTTATTCTAATCCAATTAGGGTTTTTAACCAATCTTGTGCATCCAATATGTGATTTTGTGTCATTGGTTTAACATTTAGGTCAATTTCGTCCTCCCTAGGCTTATTATAATCCAATTAGGGTTTTTAACCAATCTTGTGCATCCAATATGTGATTTTGTGTCATTTTGTGTCATTGGTTGAACATTTAGGTCATTTTCGTCCTCCCTAGGCTTATTCTAATCCTATTAGGGTTTTTAACCAATCTTGTGCATCCAATATGTGATTTTGTGTCATTGGTTGCACATTTAGGTCATTTTCGTCCTCCCTAGGCTTATTCTAATCCAATTAGGGTTTTTAACCAATCTTGTGCATATAATAAGTGATTTTTCGTTATTGGTAATCCAATTAGGTCATTTTCGTCCTCCCTAGGCTTATTCTAATCCAATTAGGGTTTTTAACCAATCTTGTGCATCCAATATGTGATTTTGTGTCATTGGTTGCACATTTAGGTCATTTTCGTCCTCCCTAGGCTTATTCTAATCCAATTAGGGTTTTTAACCAATCTTGTGCATATAATAAGTGATTTTGTGTAATTGGTAATCCAATTAGGTCATTTTCGTCCTCGCTAGTTTTATTCTAATCCAATTAGGGTTTTTAACCAATCTTGTGCATCCAATATGTGATTTTGTGTCATTGGTTGAACATTTAGGTCATTTTGGTCCTCCCTAGGCTTATTCTAATCCAATTAGGGTTTTTAACCAATCTTGTGCATCCAATATGTGATTTTGTCTCATTGGTTGCACATTTAGGTCATTTTCGTCCTCCCTAGGCTTATTCTAATCCAATTAGGGTTTTTAACCAATCTTGTGCATATAATAAGTGATTTTATGTCATTGGTAATACAATTAGGTCATTTTCGTCCTCGCTAGGCTTATTCGAATCCAATTAGAATTTTTAACCAATCTTATGCATCCAATATGTGATTTTGTGTCATTTTATGTTATTGGTTGAACATTTAGGTCATTTTCGCCTCCCTAGGCTTATTCTAATCCAATTAGGGTTTTTAACCAATCTTATGCATCCAATATTTGATTTTGTGTCATTTTGTGTCATTGGTTGAACATTTAGGTCATTTTTGTCCTCCCTAGGCTTTCTTTAAACCAATTTGGGTTTTTAACCAATCTTGTGCATCCAATATGTGATTTTGTGTCATTGGTTGCACATTTAGGTCATTTTCGTCCTCCCTAGGCTTATTCTAATCCAATTAGGGTTTTTAACCAATCTTGTGCATCCCATATGTGATTTTGTGTCAATTAGTATCATCGGTTGCACATTTAGGTCATTTTGGTCCTCATTAGGTTTATTCTAATCCAATTAGGGTTTTTAACCAATCTTGTTCATATAATAAGTGATTTTGTGTCATTTGTAATCCAATTAGGCCATTTTTGTCCTCAGTAACTTATTCTAATCGTAATAGGGTTTTTAACCAATCATGTGCATCCAATATGTGATTTTGTGTCACTGGTTGAACATTTAGGTCATTTTGGTCATCCCTATGCCTATTCTAATCCAATTAGGGTTTTTAACCAATCTTGTGCATATAATAAGTGATTTTGTGTAATTGGTAATCCAATTAGGTCATTTTCGTCCTCGCTAGTTTTATTCTAATCCAATAAGGGTTTTTAACCAATCTTGTGCATCCAACATGTGATTTTGTGTCATT
Source organism: Cicer yamashitae (assembly GCA_037974755.1). NCBI lineage: Eukaryota > Viridiplantae > Streptophyta > Magnoliopsida > Fabales > Fabaceae > Cicer > Cicer yamashitae. Next base: position 110,665 of record JBBPBQ010000006.1, read on the forward strand.
GGTTGAACATTTAGGTCATTTTGGTCCTCCCTATGCTTATTCTAATCCAATTACGGTTTTTAACCAATCTTGGGCATCCAATATGTGATTTTGTGTCATTGGTTGAACATTTAGGTCATTTTGGTCCTCCCTAGGCTTATTCTAATCCAATTAGGGTTTTTAACCAATCTTGTTCATATAATAAGTGATTTTTTGTCATTGGTAATCCAATAAGTTCATTTTCGTCCTCACTAGGCTTATTCTAATCCAATTAGGGTTTTTAACCAATCTTGTGCATATAATAAGTGATTTTATGTCATTGGTAATACAATTAGGTCATTTTCGTCCTCGCTAGGCTTATTCGAATCCAATTAGAATTTTTAACCAATCTTATGCATCCAATATGTGATTTTGTGTCATTTTATGTTATTGGTTGAACATTTAGGTCATTTTCGCCTCCCTAGGCTTATTCTAATCCAATTAGGGTTTTTAACCAATCTTATGCATCCAATATTTGATTTTGTGTCATTTTGTGTCATTGGTTGAACATTTAGGTCATTTTTGTCCTCCCTAGGCTTTCTTTAAACCAATTTGGGTTTTTAACCAATCTTGTGCATCCAATATGTGATTTTGTGTCATTGGTTGCACATTTAGGTCATTTTCGTCCTCCCTAGGCTTATTCTAATCCAATTAGGGTTTTTAACCAATCTTGTGCATCCCATATGTGATTTTGTGTCAATTAGTATCATCGGTTGCACATTTAGGTCATTTTGGTCCTCATTAGGTTTATTCTAATCCAATTAGGGTTTTTAACCAATCTTGTTCATATAATAAGTGATTTTGTGTCATTTGTAATCCAATTAGGCCATTTTTGTCCTCAGTAACTTATTCTAATCGTAATAGGGTTTTTAACCAATCATGTGCATCCAATATGTGATTTTGTGTCACTGGTTGAACATTTAGGTCATTTTGGTCATCCCTATGCCTATTCTAATCCAATTAGGGTTTTTAACCAATCTTGTGCATATAATAAGTGATTTTGTGTAATTGGTAATCCAATTAGGTCATTTTCGTCCTCGCTAGTTTTATTCTAATCCAATAAGGGTTTTTAACCAATCTTGTGCATCCAACATGTGATTTTGTGTCATTGGTTGAACATTTAGGTCATTTTGGTCCTCCCTATGCTTATTCTAATCCAATTACGGTTTTTAACCAATCTTGGGCATCCAATATATGATTTTGTGTCATTGGTTGAACATTTAGGTCATTTTGGTCCTCCCTAGGCTTATTCTAATCCAATTAGGGTTTTTAACCAATCTTGTTCATATAATAAGTGATTTTTTGTCATTGGTAATCCAATAAGTTCATTTTCGTCCTCACTAGGCTTATTCTAATCCAATTAGGGTTTTTAACCAATCTTATGCATCCAATATGTGATTTTGTGTCATTTTGTGTCATTGGTTGAACATTTAGGTCATTTTCGTCCTCCCTAGGCTTATTTTAATCCAGTTAGGGTTTTTAACCAATCTTGTGCATCCAATATGTGATTTTTTGTCATTGGTTGCACATTTATGTCATTTTCGTCCTCCCTAGGCTTATTCTAATCCAATTAGGGTTTTTAACCAATCTTGTGCATATAATAAGTGATTTTTTGTCATTGGTAATCCAATTAGGTCATTTTCGTCCTCCCTAGGCTTATTCTCACCCAATTTGGGTTTTTAACCAATCTTGTGCATCCAATATGTGATTTTGTGTCATTTTTTGTCATTGGTTGAACATTTTGGTCATTTTCGTCCTCGCTAGGCTTATTCTAATCCGTTTAGGGTTTTTAACCAATCTTGTGCATCCAATATGTGATTTTGTGTCATTGGTTGCACATTTAGGTCATTTTCGTCCTCCCTAGGCTTATTCTAATCCAATTAGGGTTTTTAACCAATCTTGTGCATATAATAAGTGATTTTGTGTCATTTGTAATCCAATTAGGTCATTTTCGTCCTCGCTAAACTTATTCTAATCCAATTAGGGTTTTTAACCAATCTTGTGCATCCAATATGTGATTTTTGTCATTGGTTGCACATTTAGTTCATTTTCGTCCTCCCTAGGCTTATTCTAATCCAATTAGGGTTTTTAACCAATCTTGTGCATATAATAAGTGATTTTATGTCATTGGTAATCCAATTAGGTCATTTTCGTCCTCGCTAAGCTTATTCTAATCCAGTTAGGGTTTTTAACCAATCTTGTGCATCCAATATGTGATTTTTTGTCATTGGTTGCACATTTATGTCATTTTCGTCCTCCCTAGGCTTATTCTAATCCAATTAGGGTTTTTAACCAATCTTGTGCATATAATAAGTGATTTTTTGTCATTGGTAATCCAATTAGGTCATTTTCGTCCTCCCTAGGCTTATTCTCACCCAATT
>JBBPBQ010000006.1:113073-152720 GCA_037974755.1 Cicer yamashitae
TTATTCTAATCCAATTAGGGTTTTTAACCAATCTTGTGCATCCCATATGTGATTTTGTGTCAATTAGTATCATCGGTTGCACATTTAGGTCATTTTGGTCCTCATTAGGTTTATTCTAATCCAATTAGGGTTTTTAACCAATCTTGTTCATATAATAAGTGATTTTGTGTCATTTGTAATCCAATTAGGCCATTTTTGTCCTCAGTAACTTATTCTAATCGTAATAGGGTTTTTAACCAATCATGTGCATCCAATATGTGATTTTGTGTCACTGGTTGAACATTTAGGTCATTTTGGTCATCCCTATGCCTATTCTAATCCAATTAGGGTTTTTAACCAATCTTGTGCATATAATAAGTGATTTTGTGTAATTGGTAATCCAATTAGGTCATTTTCGTCCTCGCTAGTTTTATTCTAATCCAATAAGGGTTTTTAACCAATCTTGTGCATCCAACATGTGATTTTGTGTCATTGGTTTAACATTTAGGTCATTTTGGTCCTCCCTATGCTTATTCTAATCCAATTACGGTTTTTAACCAATCTTGGGCATCCAATATGTGATTTTGTGTCATTGGTTGAACATTTAGGTCATTTTGGTCCTCCCTAGGCTTATTCTAATCCAATTAGGGTTTTTAACCAATCTTGTTCATATAATAAGTGATTTTTTGTCATTGGTAATCCAATAAGTTCATTTTCGTCCTCACTAGGCTTATTCTAATCCAATTAGGGTTTTTAACCAATCTTATGCATCCAATATGTGATTTTGTGTCATTTTGTGTCATTGGTTGAACATTTAGGTCATTTTCGTCCTCCCTAGGCTTATTTTAATCCAATTTGGATTTTTAACCAATCTTGTGCATCAAATATGTGATTTTGTGTCATTGGTTGCACATTTCGGTCATTTTCGTCCTCCCTAGGCTTATTCTAAACCAATTAGGGTTTTTAACCAATCTTGTGCATATAATAAGTGATTTTGTGTCCTTTGTAATTCGATTAGGTCATTTTCGTCCTCGCTTAACTTATTCTAATCCAATTAGGGTTTTTAACCAATCTTGTGCATCCAATATGTGATTTTGTGTCATTGGTTGCACATTTAGGTCATTTTCGTCCTCCCTAGGCTTATTCTAATCCAATTAGGGTTTTTAACCAATCTTGTGCATATAATAAGTGATTTTATGTCATTGGTAATCCAATTTGGTCATTTTCGTCCTCGCTAGGCTTATTCTAATCCAATTAGGGTTTTTAACAAATCTTATGCATCCAATATGTGGTTTTGTGTTGTTTTGTGTTATTGGTTGAACATTTAGGTCATTTACGTTCTCCCTAGGCTTATTCTAATCCAATTTAGGTTTTTAACCAATCTTGTGCATCCAATATGTGATTTTGTGTCATTGGTTGCACATTTAGGTCATTTTCGTCCTCCCTAGGCTTATTCTAATCCAATTAGGGTTTTTAACCAATCTTGTGCATCCAATATGTGATTTTGTGTCATTGGTTGCACATTTAGGTCATTTTCGTCCTCCCTACGCTTATTGTAATCCAATTAGGGTTTTTAACCAATCTTGTGCATCCAATATGTCATTTTTTGTCATTGGTTGAACATTTAGGTCATTTTGGTCCTCCCTATGCTTATTCTAATCCAATTAGGGTTTTTAACCAATCTTGTGCACCCAATATGTGATTTTGTGTCATTGGTTGCACATTTAGGTCATTTTCGTCCTCCCTAGGCTTATTGTAATCCAATTAGGGTTTTTAACCAATCTTGTGCATCCAATATGTGATTTTGTGTCATTGGTTGCACATTTAGGTCATTTTCGTCCTCCCTAGGCTTATTCTAATCCAATTAGGGTTTTTAACCAATCTTGTGCATCCAATATGTGATTTTGTGTGATTGGTTGAACATTAAGGTCATTTTGGTCCTCCTTATGCTTATTCTAAGCCAATTAGGGTTTTTAACCAATCTTGGGCATCCAATATGTGATTTTGTGTCATTGGTTGCTCATTTAGGTCAATTTCGTCCTCCCTAGGCTTATTGTAATCCAATTAGGGTTTTTAACCAATCTTTTGCATCCAATATGTGATTTTGTGTCATGGTTGAACATTTAGGTCATTTTCGTCCTCCCTGGGCTTATTCCAATCCAATTAGGGTTTTTAACCAATCTTGTGCATGCAATATGTGATTTTGTGTCATTGGTTGCACATTTAGGTCATTTTCGTCCTCCATAGGCTTATTCTAATCCAATTAGGGTTTTTAACCAATCTTGTGCATCCAATATGTGATTTTGTGTCAATTTGTGTCATTGGTTGAACATTTAGGTCATTTTCGTCCTCCCTAGGCTTATTCTAATCCAATTAGGGTTTTTAACCAATCTTGTGCATCCAATATGTGATTTTGTGTCATTGGTTGAACATTTAGGTCATTTTCGTCCTCCCTAGGCTTATTCTAATCCAATTAGGGTTTTTAACCAATCTTGAGCATCCAATATGTGATTTTGTGTCATTTTGTGTCATTGGGTGAACATTTAGGTCATTTTCGTCCTCCCTAGGCTTATTCTAATCCAATTAGGGTTTTTAACCAATCTTGTGCATCCAATATGTGATTTTGTGTTATTTTGTGTCATTGGTTGAACATTTATGTCATTTTCGTCCTCCCTAGGCTTATTCTAATCCAATTAGGGTTTTTAACCAATCTTGTGCATCCAATATGTGATTTTGTGTCATTGGTTGAACATTTAGGTCATTTTCGTCCTCCCTAGGCTTATTCTAATCCAATCTGGGTTTTTAAACAATCTTGTGCAACCAATATGTGATTTTGTGTCATTTTGTGTCATTGGTTGAACATTTAGGTCATTTTCGTCCTCCCTAGGCTTATTCTAATCCAATTAGGGTTTTTAACCAATCTTGTGCATCCAATATGTGATTTTGTGTCATTGGTTGAACATTTAGGCAAATTTCGTCCTCCCCAGGCTTATTCTAATCCAATTAGGATTTTTATCCAATCTTGTGCATCCCATATGTGATTTTGTGTCAATTTGTGTCATTTGTTGAAGATTTAGGTCATTTTCGTCCTCCCTAGGCTTATTCTAATCCAATTAGGGTTTTTAACCAATCTTGTGCATCCAATATGTGATTTTGTGTCATTGGTTGCACATTTAGGTCATTTTCGTCCTCCCTAGGCTTATTCTAATCCAATTAGGGTTTTTAACCAATCTTGTGCATATAATAAGTGATTTTTTGTCATTGGTAATCCAATTAAGTCATTTTCGTCCTCCCTAGGCTTATTCTCACCCAATTTGGGTTTTTAACCAATCTTGTGCATCCAATATGTGATTTTGTGTCATTTTGTGTCATTGGTTGAACATTTAGGTCATTTTCGTCCTCCCTAGGCTTATTCTAATCCAATTAGGGTTTTTAACCAATCTTGTGCATCCAATATGTGATTTTGTGTCATTGGTTGAACATTTAGTTCATTTTCGTCCTCCCTAGGCTTATTCTATTCCATTTAGGGTTTTTAACCAATCTTCTGCATCCAATATGTGATTTTGTGTCATTTTGTGTCATTGGTTCAACATTTAGGTCATTTTCGTCCTCCCTAGGGTTATTTTAATCCAATTAGGATTTTTAACCAATCTTGTGCATCCAATATGTGATTTTGTGTCATTTTGTGTCATTGGTTGAACATTTAGGTCATTTTCGTCCTCCCTAGGCTTATTCTAATCCAATTAGGGTTTTTAACCAATCTTGTGCATCCAATATGTGATTTTGTGTCATTTTGTGTCATTGGTTGAACATTTAGGTCATTTTCAATTAGGGGTTTTAACCAATCTTGTGCATCCAACATGTGATTTTGTGTCATTGGTTGACCATTTAGGTTATTTTCGTCCTCCCTAGACTTATTCTAATCCAATTAGGGTTTTTAACCAATCTTGTGCATCCAATATGTGATTTTGTGTCATTGGTTGAACATTTAGATCATTTTCGTCCTCCCAAGGCTTATTCTAATCCAATTAGGGTTTTTAGCCAATCTTGTGCATCCAATATGTGATTTAGTGTCATTTTGTGTCATTGGTTGAACATTTAGGTCATTTTCGTCCTCCCTAGGCTTATTCTAATCCAATTAGGGTTTTTAACCAATCTTGTGCATCCAATATGTGATTTTGTGTCATTTTGTGTCATTGGTTGAACATTTAGGTCATTTTCGTCCTCCCTAGGCTTATTCTAATCCAATTACGGTTTTTAACAAATCTTGTGCATTCAATATGTCATTTTGTGTCATTGGTTGAACATTTAGGTCATTTTCGTCCTCCCTAGGCTTATTCTAATCCAATTAGGGTTTTTAACCAATCTTGTGCATCCAATATGTGATTTTGTGTCATTTTGTGTCATTGGTTGAACATTTAGGTCATTTTCGTCCTCCCTAGGCTTATTCTAATCCAATTAGGGTTTTTAACCAATCTTGTGCATCCAATATGTGATTTGGTGTAATTTTGTGTCATTGGTTGAACATTTAGGTCATTTTCGTCCTCCCTAGGCTTATTCTAATCCAACTAGGGTTTTTAACCAATCTTGTGCATCCAATATGTGATTTTGTGTCATTTTGTGTCATTGGTTGAACATTTAGGACATTTTCGTCCTCCCTAGGCTTATTCTAATCCAATTAGGGTTTTTAACCAATCTTGTGCATCCAATATGTGATTTTGTGTCATTGGTTGCACATTTAGGTCATTTTCGTCCTCCCTACGCTTATTCTAATCCAATTAGGGTTTTTAACCAATCTTGTGCATCCAATATGTGACTTTGTGTCATTGGTTCAACATTTAGGTCATTTTTGTCCTCCCTAGGCTTATTGTAATCCAATTAGGGTTTTTAACCAATCTTGTGCATATGATAAGTAATTTTGTGTCATTGGTAATCCAATTAGGTCATTTTCGTCCTCGCTAGGCTTATTCTAATCCAATTAGGGTTTTTAACCAATCTTGTGGATCCAATATGTGATTTTGTGTCATTTTGTGTCATTGGTTGAACATTTAGGTCATTTTCGTCCTCCCTAGGCTTATTCTAATCCAATTAGGGTTTTTAACCAATCTTGTGCATCCAATATGTGATTTTGTGTCATTGGTTGCACATTTAGGTCATTTTCGTCCTCCCTAGGCTTATTCTAATCCAATTAGGGTTTTTAACTAATCTTGTGCATATAATAAGTGATTTTATGTCATTGGTAATCCAATTAGGTCATTTTCGTTCTCGCTAGGCTTATTCTAATCCAATTAGGGTTTTTAACCAATCTTATGCATCAAATATGTGATTTTGTGTCATTTTTTGTCATTGGTTGAACATTTAGGTAATTTTCGTCCTCCCTAGGCTTATTTTAATCCAATTTGGATTTTTAACCAATCTTGTGCATCCAATATGTGATTTTGTGTCATTGGTTGCACATTTAGGTCATTTTCGTCCTCCCTAGGCTTATTCTAATCCAATTAGGGTTTTTAACCAATCTTGTGCATTCAATATGTGATTTTGTGTCATTGGTTGAACATTTTGGTCATTTTCGTCCTCCCTAGGCTTATTCTAATCCATTTAGGGATTTTAACCAATCTTGGTCATCCAATATGTGATTTTGTGTCATTGGTTGCACATTTAGGTCATTTTCGTCCTCCCTAGGCTTATTCTAATCCAATTAGGGTTTGTAACCAATCTTGTGCATATAACAAGTGATTATGTGTCATTTGTAATCCAATTAGGTCATTTTCGTCCTCGCTAAACTTATTCTAATCCAATTAGGGTTTTTAACCAATCATGTGTATCCAATATGTGATTTTGTGTCATTGGTTGAACATTTAGGTCATTTTGGTCCTCCCTATGCTTATTCTAATCCAATTAGGTTTTTTAACCAATGTTGTGCATCCAATATGTGATTTTGTGTCATTGGTTGAACATTTAGGTCATTTTGGTTCTCCCTATGCTTATTCTAATCCAATTAGGGTTTTTAACCAATCTTGTGCATCAAATATGTGATTTTGTGTCATTGGGTGCACATTTACGTCATTTTTGTCCTCCCTAGGCTTATTGTAATTAAATTTGTGTTTTTAACCAATCTGGTGCATCCAATATGTGATTTTGTGTCATTGGTTGCACATTTAGGTCATTTTCGTCCCCCCTAGGCTTATTCTAATCCAATTAGAATTTTTAACCAATCTTATGCATCCAATATGTGATTTTGTGTCATTTTGTGTTATTGGTTGAACATTTAGGTCATTTTCGTCCTCCGTAGGCTTATTCTAATCCAATTAGGGTTTTTAACCAATCTTGTGCATCCAATAAATGATTTTGTGTCATTTTGTGTCATTGGTTGAACATTTAGGTCATTTTCGTCCCCAAAAGGCTTATTCTAATCCAATTAGGGTTTTTAACCAATCTTGTGCATACAATATGTGATTTTGTCTCATTGGTTGCACATTTAGGTCATTTTCGTCCTCCCTAGGCTTATTCTAATCCAATTAGGGTTTTTACCCAATCTTGTGCATATAATAAGTGATTTTTTGTCATTGGTAATCCAATTAGGTCATTTTCGTCCTCGCTAGGCTTATTCGAATCCAATTAGAATTTTTAACCAATCTTATGCATCCAATATGTGATTTTGTGTCAGTTTATGTTATTGGTTGAACATTTAGGTCCTTTTTGTCCTCCCTAGGCTTATTCTAATCCAATTAGGGTTTCTAACCAATCTTGTGCATCCAATATGTGATTTTGTGTCATTGGTTGAACATTTAGGTCATTTTGGTCCTCCCTAGGCTTATTCTAATCCAATTATGGTTTTTAACCAATCTTGTTCATATAATAAGTGATTTTGTGTCATTTGTAATCCAATTAGGTCATTTTTGTCCTCTATAGGCTTATTCTAATTCAATTAGAATTTTTAACCAATCATGTGCATCCAATATGTGATTTTGTGTCATTTTGTGTTATTGGTTGAACATTTAGGTCCTTTTCGTCCTCCCTAGGCTTATTCTAATCCAATTAGGGTTTTTAACCAATCTTGTGCATCCAATATGTGATTTTGTGTCATTGGTTGAACATTTAGGTCATTTTCGTCCCCCCTAGGCTTATTCTAATCCAATTAGGGTTTTTAACAAATCTTGTGCATCCAATATGTGATTTTGTGTCATTGGTTGAACATTAAGGTCATTTTCGTCCTCGCTAGGCTTATTCTAATCCAATTAGGGTTTTTAACCAATCTTGTGCATCCAATATGTGATTTTGTGTCATTGGTTGCACATTTAAGTCATTTTCGTCCTCCCTAGGCTTATTCTAATCCAATTAGGGTTTTCAACCAATCTTGTGCATCCAATATGTGAATTTGTGTCATTTTGTGTCATTGGTTGAACATTTTGGTCATTTAGGTTCTCCCTAGGCTTATTCTAATCCAATTAGGGTTTGTAACCAATCTTGTGCATATAATAAGTGATTTTGCGTTATTGGTAATCCAATTAGGTCATTTTCGTCCTCGCTAGGCTTATTCTAATCCAATTAGGGTTTTTAACCAATCTTGTGCATCCAATATGTGATTTTGTGTCATTGGTTGCACATTTAGGTCATTTTCGTCCTCCCTAGGCTTATTCTAATCCAATTAGGGTTTTTAACCAATCTTGTGCATATAATAAGTGATTTTATGTCATTGGTAATCCAATTAGGTCATTTTCGTCCTCGTTAGGCTTATTCTAATCCAATTAGGGTTTTTAACCAATCTTATGCATCCAATATGTGATTTTGTGTCATTTTGTGTCATTGGTTGAACATTTAGGTCATTTTCGTCCTCGCTAGGCTTATTCTAATCCAATTAGGGTTTTTGACCAATCTTATGCATCCAATATGTGATTTTGTGTCATTTTGTGTCATTGGTTGAACATTTAGGTCATTTTCCTCCTCACTAGGCTTAATTTAAACCAATTAGGGTTTTTAACCAATCTTGTGCATCCAATATGTGATTTTGTGTCATTGGTTGCACATTTAGGTCATTTTCGTCCTCCCTAGGCTTATTCTAATCCAATTAGGGTTTTTAACCAATCTTGTGCATATAATAAGTGATTTTTTGTCATTGGTAATCCAATTAGGTCATTTTCGTCCTCCCTAGGCTTATTCTCACCCAATTTGGATTTTTAACAAATCTTGTGCATCCAATATGTGATTTTGTGTCATTTTGTGTCATTGGTTTAACATTTTGGTCATTTTCGTCCTCCCTAGGCTTATTCTAATCCATTTAGGGTTTTTAACCAATCTTGTGCATCCAATATGTGATTTTGTGTCATTGGTTGCACATTTAGGTCATTTTCGTCCTCCCTAGGCTTATTCTAATCCAATTAGGGTTTTTAACCAATCTTGTGCATATAATAAGTGATTTTGTGTCATTTGTAATCCAATTAGGTCATTTTCGTCCTCGCCAAACTTATTGTAATCCAATTAGGGTTTTTAACCAATCTTGTGCATCCAATATGTGATTTTGTGTCATTTTGTGTCATTGGTTGAACATTTAGGTCATTTTTGTCCTCCCTAGGCTTATTCTAATCCAATTAGGGTTTTTAACCAATCTTGTGCATCCAATATGTGATTTTGTGTCATTGGTTGAACATTTAGGTCATTTTGGTCCTCCCTAGGCTTATTCTAATCCAATTAGGGTTTTTAACCAATCTTGTGCATCCAATATGTCATTTGGTGTCATTGGTTCAACATTTAGGTCATTTTGGTCCTCCCTAGGCTTATTCTAATCCAATTAGGGTTTTTAACCAATCTTGTGCATCCAATATGTGATTTTGTGTAATTGGTTGAACATTTAGGTCATTTTCGTCCTCCCTAGGCTTATTCTAATCCAATTAGAGTTTTTAACAAATCTTGTGCATCCAATATGTGATTATGTGTCATTTTGTGTCATTGGTTGAACATTTAGGTCATTTTCTTCCTCCCTAGGCTAATTCTAATCCAATTAGGGTTTTTAACCAATCTTGTGCATCCAATATGTGATTTTGTGTCATTGGTTGAACATTTAGGTCATTTTGGTCCTCCCTAGGCTTATTCTAATCCAATTAGGGTTTTTAACCAATCTTGTGCATCCAATATGTGATTTTGTGTCATTTTATGTCATTGGTTGAACATTTAGGTCATTTTCATCCTCCCTAGGCTTATTCTAATCCAATTAGGGTTTTTAACCAATCTTGTGCATCCAATATGTGATTTTGTGTCATTGGTTGAACATTTAGGTCATTTTCGTCCTCCCTAGGCTTATTCTAATCCAATTACGGTATTTAACCAATCTTGTGAATCCAATATGTGATTTTGTGTCATTTTGTGTCATTGGTTGAACATTTAGGTCATTTTCGTCCTCCCTAGGCTTATTCTAATCCAATTAGGGTTTTTAACCAATCTTGTGCATCCAATATGTGATTTTGTGTCATTCGTTGAACATTTTGGTCATTTTCGTTCTCCCAAGGCTTATTCTAATCCAATTAGGGTTTTTAACCAATCTTGTGCATCCAATATGTGATTTTGTGTCATTTTGTGTCATTGGTTGAACATTTAGGTCATTTTCGTCCTCCCTAGGCTTATTCTAATCCAATTAGGGTTTTTAACCAATCTTGTGCATCCAATATGTGATTTTGTGTCATTGGCTTAACATTTAGGTCATTTTCGTCCTCCCTAGGCTTATTCTAATCCAATTAGGATTTTTAAACAATCTTGTGCATCCAATATCTGATTTTTTGTCATTTTGTGTCATTGGTTGAACATTTAGGTCATTTTCGTCCTCCCTAGGCTTATTCTAATCCAATTAGGATTTTTAACCAATCTTGTGCATCCAATATGTGATTTTGTGTCATTCGTTGAAAATTTTTGTCATTTTCGTTCTCCCAAGGCTTATTCTAATCCAATTAGGGTTTTTAACCAATCTTGTGCATCCAATATGTGATTTTGTGTCATTTTGTGTCATTGGTTGAACATTTAGGTCATTTTCGTCCTCCCTAGGCTTATTCTAATCCAATTAGGGTTTTTAACCAATCTTGTGCATCCAATATGTGATTTTGTGTCATTGGTTGAACATTTAGGTCATTTTCGTCCTCCCTAGGCTTATTATAATCCAACTAGGGTTTTTAACCAATCTTGTGCATCCAATATGTGATTTTGTGTCATTTTGTGTCATTGGTTGAACATTTAGGTCATTTTCGTCCTCCCTAGGCTTATTCTAATCCAATTAGGGTTTTTAACCAATCTTGTGCATCCAATATGTGATTTTGTGTCATTGATTGAACATTTAGGTCTTTTTCGTCCTCCCTATGCTTATTCTAATCCAGTTAGGGTTTTTAACCAATCTTGTGCATCCAATATGTGATTTTGTGTCATTTTGTGTCATTGGTTGAACATTTAGGTCATTTTCGTCCTCCCTAGGCTTATTCTAATCCAATTAGGGTTTTTAACCAATCTTGTCCATCCAATATGTGATTTTGTGTCATTTTGTGTCATTTGTTGAACATTTAGGTCATTTTCGTCCTCCCTAGGCTTATTCTAATCCAATTAGGGTTTTTAACCAATCTTGTGCATCCAATATGTGATTTTGTGTCATTTTGTGTCATTGGTTGAACATTTAGGTCATTTTCGTCCCCCCTAGGCTTATTCTAATCCAATTAGGGTTTTTAACAAATCTTGTGCAAATAATAAGTGATTTTATGTCATTGGTAATCCAATTAGGTCATATTCGTCCTCGCTAGGCTTATTCTAATCCAATTAGGGTTTTTAACCAATCTTATGCATCCAATATGTGATTTTGTGTCATTTTGTGTTATTGGTTAAACATTTAGGTCATTTTCGTCCTCCCTAGGCTTATTTTAATCCAATTTGGATTTTTAACCAATCTTGTGCATCCAATATGTGATTTTGTGTCATTGGTTGCACATTTAGGTCATTTTCGTCCTCCCTAGGCTTATTCTAATCCAATTAGGGTATTTAACCACTCTTGTGCATATAATAAGTGATTTTATGTCATTGGTAATCCAATTAGGTCATTTTCTTCCTCGCTAGGCTTATTCTAATCCAATTAGGGTTTTTAACCATTCTTATGCATCCAATATGTGATTTTGTGTCATTGGTTGAACATTTAGGTCATTTTGGTCCTCCCTAGGCTTATTCTAATCCAATTATGGTTTTTAACCAATCTTGTTCATATAATAAGTGATTTTGTGTCATTTGTAATCCAATTAGGTCATTTTCGTCCTCGCTAGGCTTATTCTAATCCAATTAGAATTTTTAACCAATCATGTGCATCCAATATGTGATTTTGTGTCATTTTGTGTTATTGGTTGAACATTTAGGTCATTTTCGTCCTCCCTAGGCTTATTCTAATCCAATTAGGGTTTTTAACCAATCTTGTGCATCCATTATGTGATTTTGTGTCATTTTGTGTCATTGGTTGAACATTTAGGTCATATTCGTCCCCCCTAGGCTTATTCTAATCCAATTAGGGTTTTTAACAAATCTTGTGCATCCAATATGTGATTTTGTGTCATTGGTTGAACATTAAGGTCATTTTCGTCCTCGCTAGGCTTATTCTAATCCAATTAGGGTTTTTAACCAATCTTGTGCATCCAATATGTGATTTTGTGTCATTGGTTGCACATTTAGGTCATTTTCGTCCTCCCAAGGCTTATTCTAATCCAATTAGGGTTTTCAACCAATCTTGTGCATCCAATATGTGAATTTGTGTCATTTTGTATTATTGGTTGAACATTTAGGTCATTTTCGTCCTCCCTAGGCTTATTCTAATCCAATTAGGGTTTTTAACCAATCTTGTGCATATAATAAGTGATTTTGCGTTATTGGTAATCCAATTAGGTCATTTTTGTCCTTGCTAGGCTTATTCTAATCCAATTAGGGTTTTTAACCAATCTTATGCATCCAATATGTGATTTTGTGTCATTTTGTGTCATTGGTTGAACATTTAGGTCATTTTCGTCCTCCCTAGGCTTATTCTAATCCAATTAGGGCTTTTATCCAATCTTGTGCATCGATTATGTGATTTTGTGTCATTGGTTGCACATTTAGGTCATTTTCATCCTCCCTAGGCTTATTGTTATCCAATTAGGGTTTTTAACCAATCTTGTGCATCCAATATGTGATTTTGTGTCATTGGTTGAACATTAAGGTCATTTTGGTCCTCCCTATGCTTATTCTAAGCCAATTAGGGTTTTTAACCAATCTTGTGCATCCAATATGTGATTTTGTGTCATTGGTTGCACATTTAGGTAATTTTCGTCCTCCCTAGGCTTATTGTAATCCAATTAGGGTTTTTAACCAATCTTGTGCATCCAATATTTGATTTTGTGTCATGGTTGAACATTTAGGTCATTCTCGTCCTCCCTAGGCTTATTCGAATCCAATTAGGGTTTTTAACCAATCTTGTGCATGCAATATGTGATTTTGTCTCATTGGTTGCACATTTAGGTCATTTTCGTCCTCCCTAGGCTTATTCTAATCCAATTAGGGTTTTTAACCAATCTTGTGCATATAATAAGTGATTTTATGTCATTGGTAATCCAATTAGGTCATTTTCGTCCTCGCTAGGCTTATTCGAATCCAATTAGAATTTTTAACCAATCTTATGCATCCAATATGTAATTTTGTGTCATTTTGTGTTATTGGTTGAACATTTAGGTCATTTTCGTCCTCCCTAGGCTTATTCTAATCCAATTAGGGTTTTTAACCAATCTTGTGCATCCAATAAATGATTGTGTCCTTTTGTGTCATTGGTTGAACATTTAGCTCATTTTCGTCCCGCAAAGGCTTATTCTAATCCAATTAGGGTTTTTAACCAATCATGTGCATCCAATATGTGATTTTGTGACATTGGTTGAACATTTAGGTCATTTTCGTCCTCCCTAGGCTTACTCTAATCCAATTAGGGTTTCTAACCAATCTTGTGCATATAATAAGTGATTTTGTGTTATTGGTAATCCAATAAGGTCATTTTCGTCCTCGCTAGGCTTATTCTAATCCAATTAGGGTTTTTAACCAATCTTGTGCATCCAATATGTGATTTTGTGTGATTGGTTGAACATTTAGGTCATTTTGGTCCTCCCTAAGCTTATTCTAATCCAATTATGGTTTTTAACCAATCTTGTTCATATAATAAGTGATTTTGTGTCATTTGTAATCCAATTAGGTCATTTTCGTCCTCGCTAGGCTTATTCTACTCCAATTAGAATTTTTAACCAATCATGTGCATCCAATATGTGATTTTGTGTCATTTTGTGTTATTGGTTGAACATTTAGGTCATTTTCGTCCTCCCTAGGCTTATTCTAATCCAATTAGGGTTTTTAACCAATCTTGTGCATCCAATATGTGATTTTGTGTCATTATGTGTCATTGGTTGAACATATAGGTCATTTTCGTCCCCCCTAGGCTTATTCTAATCCAATTAGGGTTTTTAACAAATCTTGTGCAAATAATAAGTGATTTTATGTCATTGGTAATCCAATTAGGTCATTTTCGTCCTCGCTAGGCTTATTCTAATCCAATTAGGCTTTTTAACCAATCTTATGCATCCAATATGTGATTTTGTGTCATTTTGTGTTATTGGCTGAACATTTAGGTCATTTTCGTCCTCCCTAGGCTTATTTTAATCCAATTTGGATTCTTAACCAATCTTGTGCATCCAATATGTGATTTTGTGTCATTGGTTGCACATTTAGGTCATTTTCGTCCTCCCTAGGCTTATTCTAATCCAATTAGGATTTTTAACCAATCTTGTGCATATAATAAGTGATTTTATGTCATTGGTAATCCAATTAGGTCATTTTCGTCCTCGCTAGACTTATTCTAATCCAATTAGGGTTTTTAACCAATCTTATGCATCCAATATGTGATTTTGTGTCATTTTGTGTCATTGGTTGAACATTTAGGTCATTTTCGTCCTCCCTAGGCTTATTCTAATCCAATTTGGGTTTTTAACCAATCTTATGCATCCAATATGTGATTTTGTGTCATTTTGTGTCATTGGTTGAACATTTAGGTCATTTTCGTCCTCCCTAGGCTTATTCTAATCCAATTTGGGTTTTTAACCAATCCTATGCGTCCAATATGTGATTTTGTGTCATTTTGTGTCATTGGTTGAACATTTTGGTCATTTTCGTCCTCCCTAGGCTTATTGTAATCCAATTAGGGTTTTTAACCAATCTTGTGCATCCAATATGTGATTTTGTGTCATTGGTTGCACATGTAGGTCATTTTCGTCTTCCCTAGGCTTATTCTAATCCAATTAGGGTTTGTAACCAATCTTGTGCATATAACAAGTGATTTTGTGTCATTTGTAATCCAATTAGGTCATTTTCGTCCTCGCTAAACGTATTCTAATCCAATTAGGGTTTTTAACCAATCCTGTGCATCCAATATGTGATTTTGTGTCATTGGTTGAACATTTAGGTCATTTTGGTCCTCCCTATGCTTATTCTAATCCAATTAGGGTTTTTAACCAATCTTGTGGATCCAATATGTGATTTTGTGTCATTTTGTATTATTGGTTGAACATTTAGGTCATTTTCATCCTCCCTAGGCTTATTCTAATCCAATTAGGGTTTTAAACCAATCTTGTGCATATAATAAGTGATTTTGCATTATTGGTAATCCAATTAGGTCATTTTCGTCCTCGCTAGGCTTATTCTAATCCAATTAGGGTTTTTAACCAATCTTATGCGTCCAATATGTGATTTTGTGTCATTTTGTGTAATTGGTTGAACATTTAGGTCATTTTCGTCCTCCCTAGGCTTATTCTAATCCAATTAGGGTTTTTAACCAATCTTGTGCATCCAATATGTGATTTTGTGTCATTGGTTGCACATTTAGGTCATTTTCGTCCTCCCAAGGCTTATTCTAATCCAATTAGGGTTTTTAACCAATCTTGTGCATCCAATATGTGACTTTGTGTCATTGGTTGAACATTTAGGTCATTTTGGTGCTCCCTAGACTTATTCTAATCCAATTAGGGTTTTTAACCAATCTTGTGCATCCAATATGTGATTTCGTGTCATTTTGTGTCATTGGTTGAACATTTAGGTCATTTTTGTCCTCCCTAGGCTTATTCTAATCCAATTAAGGTTTTTAACCAATCTTGTGCATCCAATATGTGATTTTGTGTCATTGGTTGAACATTTAGGTCATTTTCGTCCTCCCTAGGCTTATTCTAATCCAATTAGGGTTTTTATCCAATCTTGTGCATCCAATATGTGATTTTGTGTCATTGGTTGCACATTTAGGTCATTTTCGTCCTCCCTAGGCTTATTCTAACCCAATTAGGGTTTTTAACAATTCTTGTGCATCCAATATGTGATTTTGTGTCATTGGTTGAACATTAAGGTCATTTTGGTCCTCCCTATGCTTATTCTAAGCCAATTAGGGTTTTTAACCAATTTTTGTGCATCCAATATGTGATTTTGTGTCATTGGTTGCACATTTAGGTCATTTTGGTCCTCCCTAGGCTTATTCTAATCCAATTATGGTTATTAACCAATCTTGTTCATATAATAAGTGATTTTGTGTCATTTGTAATCCAATTAGGTCATTTTCGTCCTCGCTAGGCTTATTCTAATCCAATTAGAATTTTTAACCAATCATGTTCATCCAATATGTGATTTTGTGTCATTTTGTGTTATTGGTTGAACATTTAGGTCATTTTCGTCCTCCCTATGCTTATTCTAATCCAATTAGGGTTTTTAACCAATCTTGTGCATCCAATATGTGATTTGGTGTCATTGGTTGCACATTTAGGTCATTTTCGTCCTCCCTAGGCTTATTGTAATCCAATTAGGGTTTTTAACCAATCTTGTGCATCCAATATGTGATTTGGTGTCATTGGTTGCACATTTAGGTCATTTTCGTCCTCCCTAGGCTTATTGTAATCCAATTAGGGTTTTTAACCAATCTTGTGCATCCAATATGTGATTTTGTGTCATGGTTGAACATTTAGGTCATTTTCGTCCTCCCTAGGCTTATTCTAATCCCATTAGGGTTTTTAACCAATCTTGTGCATGCAATATGTGATTTTGTCTCATTGGTTGCACATTTAGGTCATTTTCGTCCTCCCTAGGCTTATTCTTATCCAATTAGGGTTTTTAACCAATCTTGTGCATATAAAAAGTGATTTTGTGTCATTGGTTGAACATTTAGGTCATTTTGGTCCTCCCTAGGCTTATTCTAATCCAATTATGGTTATTAACCAATCTTGTTCATATAATAAGTGATTTTGTATCATTTGTAATCCAATTTGGTCATTTTCGTCCTCGCTAGGCTTATTCTAATCCAATTAGGGTTTTTAACCAATCATGTGCATCCAATATGTGATTTTCTGTCATTTTGTGTTATTGGTTGAACATTTAGGTCATTTTCGTCCTCCCTAGGCTTATTCTAATCGAATTAGGGTTTTTAACCAATCTTGTGCATCCAATATGTGATTTTGTGTCATTGGTTGAATATTTAGGTCATTTTCGTCCCCCCTAGGCTTATTCTAATCCAACTAGGGTTTTTAACAAATCTTGTGCATCCAATATGTGATTTGGTGTCATTGGTTGAACATTTAGGTCATTTTCGTCCTCCCTAGGCTTATTGTAATCCAATTAGGGTTTTTAACCAATCTTGTGCATCCAATATGTGATTTTGTGTCATGGTTGAACATTTAGGTCATTTTCGTCCTCCCTAGGCTTATTCTAATCGAATTAGGGTTTTTAACCAATCTTGTGCATCCAATATGTGATTTTGTGTCATTGGTTGAATATTTAGGTCATTTTCGTCCCCCCTAGGCTTATTCTAATCCAACTAGGGTTTTTAACAAATCTTGTGCATCCAATATGTGATTTGGTGTCATTGGTTGAACATTTAGGTCATTTTCGTCCTCCCTAGGCTTATTGTAATCCAATTAGGGTTTTTAACCAATCTTGTGCATCCAATATGTGATTTTGTGTCATGGTTGAACATTTAGGTCATTTTCGTCCTCCCTAGGCTTATTCTAATCTAATTAGGGTTTTTTACCAATCTTGTGCATGCAATATGTGATTTTGTCTCATTGGTTGCACATTTAGGTCATTTTCGTCCTCCCTAGGCTTATTCTAATCCAATTAAGGTTTTTAACCAATCTTGTGCATATAATAAGTGATTTTATGTCATTGGTAATCCAATTAGGTCATTTTCGTCCTCGCTAGGCTTATTCGAATCCAATTAGAATTTTTAACCAATCTTATGCATCCAATATGTGATTTTGTGTCATTTTGTGTTATTGGTTGAACATTTAGGTCATTTTCGTCCCCCAAAGGCTTATTCTAATCCAATTAGGGTTTTTAACCAATCTTATGCATCCAATATGTGATTTTGTATCATTGGTTGAACATTTAGGTCATTTTCGTCCATCCTAGGCTTATTCTAATCCAATTAGGGTTTCTAACCAATCTTGTGCATATAATAAGTGATTTTGTGTTATTGGTAATCCAATAAGGTCATTTTCGTCCTCGCTAGGCTTATTCTAATCCAATTAGGGTTTTTAACCAATCTTGTGCATCCAATATGTGATTTTGTGTCATTGGTTGAACATTTAGGTCATTTTGGTCCTCCCTAGGCTTATTCTAATCCAATTATGGTTTTTAACCAATCTTGTTCATATAATAAGTGATTTTGTGTCATTTGTAATCCAATTAGGTCATTTTCGTCCTCGCTAGGCTTATTCTAATCCAATTAGAATTTTTAACCAATCATGTGCATCCAATATGTGATTTTTTGTCATTTTGTGTTATTGGTTGAACATTTAGGTCATTTTCGTCCTCCTTAGGCTTATTCTAATCCAATTAGGGTTTTTAACCAATCTTGTGCATCCAATATGTTATTTTGTGTCATTTTGTGTCATTGGTTGAACATTTAGGTCATTTTTGTCCCCCCTAAGCTTATTCTAATCCAACTAGGGTTTTTAACAAATCTTGTGCATCCAATATGTGATTTTGTGTCATTGGTGGAACATTAAGGTCATTTTCGTCCTCGCTAGGCTTATTCTAATCCAATTAGGGTTTTTAACCAATCTTGTGCATCCAATATGTGATTTTGTGTCATTGGTTGCACATTTAAGTCATTTTCGTCCTCCCTAGGCTTATTCTAATCCAATTAGGGTTTTCAACCAATCTTGTGCATCCAATATGTGAATTTGTCTCATTTTGTGTCATTGGTTGAACATTTAGGTCATTTAGGTCCTCCCTAGGCTTATTCTAATCCAATTAGCGTTTTTAACCAATCTTGTGGATCCAATATGTGATTTTGTGTCATTTTGTATTATTGGTTGAACATTTAGGTCATTTTCATCCTCCCTAGACTTATTCTAATCCAATTAGGGTTTTTAACCAATCTTGTGCATATAATAAGTGATTTTGTGTCATTTGTAATCCAATTAGGTCATTTTCGTCCTCGCTAGGCTTATTCTACTCCAATTAGAATTTTTAACCAATCATGTGCATCCAATATGTGATTTTGTGTCATTTTGTGTCATTGGTTGAACATTTAAGTCATTTTCGTCCTCCCTAGGCTTATTCTAATCCAATTAGGGTTTTTATCCAATCTTGTGCATCCAATATGTGATTTTGTGTCATTGGTTGCACATTTAGGTCATTTTCGTCCTCCCTAGGCTTATTCTAACCCAATTAGGGTTTTTAACAATTCTTGTGCATCCAATATGTGATTTTGTGTCATTGGTTGAACATTAAGGTCATTTTGGTCCTCCCTATGCTTATTCTAAGCCAATTAGGGTTTTTAACCAATTTTTGTGCATCCAATATGTGATTTTGTGTCATTGGTTGCACATTTAGGTCATTTTGGTCCTCCCTAGGCTTATTCTAATCCAATTATGGTTATTAACCAATCTTGTTCATATAATAAGTGATTTTGTGTCATTTGTAATCCAATTAGGTCATTTTCGTCCTCGCTAGGCTTATTCTAATCCAATTAGAATTTTTAACCAATCATGTTCATCCAATATGTGATTTTGTGTCATTTTGTGTTATTGGTTGAACATTTAGGTCATTTTCGTCCTCCCTATGCTTATTCTAATCCAATTAGGGTTTTTAACCAATCTTGTGCATCCAATATGTGATTTGGTGTCATTGGTTGCACATTTAGGTCATTTTCGTCCTCCCTAGGCTTATTGTAATCCAATTAGGGTTTTTAACCAATCTTGTGCATCCAATATGTGATTTTGTGTCATGGTTGAACATTTAGGTCATTTTCGTCCTCCCTAGGCTTATCTAATCCAATTAGGGTTTTTTACCAATCTTGTGCATGCAATATTTGATTTTTGCTCATTGGTTGCACATTTAGGTCATTTTCGTCCTCCCTAGGCTTATTCTAATCCAATTAGGGTTTTTAACCAATCTTGTGCATCCAATAAATGATTTTGTGTCATTTTGTGTGATTGGTTGAACATTTAGGTCATTTTCGTCCCCTAAAGGTTTATTCTAATCCAATTACGGTTTTTAACCAATCTTATGCATCCAATATGTGATTTTGTGTCATTGGTTGAACATTTAGGTCATTTTCGTCCATCCTAGGCTTATTCTAATCCAATTAGGGTTTCTAACCAATCTTGTGCATCCAATATGTGAATTTCTGTCATTTTGTGTCATTGGTTGAACATTTAGGTCATTTAGGTCCTCGCTAGGCTTATTCTAATCCAATTAGGGTTTTTAACCAATCTTGTGCATCCAATATGTGATTTTGTGTCATTGGTTGCACATTTAAGTCATTTTCGTCCTCCCTAGGCTTATTCTAATCCAATTAGGGTTTTCAACCAATCTTGTGCATCCAATATGTGAATTTGTCTCATTTTGTGTCATTGGTTGAACATTTAGGTCATTTAGGTCCTCCCTAGGCTTATTCTAATCCAATTAGCGTTTTTAACCAATCTTGTGGATCCAATATGTGATTTTGTGTCATTTTGTATTATTGGTTGAACATTTAGGTCATTTTCATCCTCCCTAGACTTATTCTAATCCAATTAGGGTTTTTAACCAATCTTGTGCATATAATAAGTGATTTTGTGTCATTTGTAATCCAATTAGGTCATTTTCGTCCTCGCTAGGCTTATTCTACTCCAATTAGAATTTTTAACCAATCATGTGCATCCAATATGTGATTTTGTGTCATTTTGTGTCATTGGTTTAACATTTAAGTCATTTTCGTCCTCCCTAGGCTTATTCTAATCCAATTAGGGTTTTTATCCAATCTTGTGCATCCAATATGTGATTTTGTGTCATTGGTTGCACATTTAGGTCATTTTCGTCCTCCCTAGGCTTATTCTAATCCAATTAGGGTTTTTAACAATTCTTGTGCATCCAATATGTGATTTTGTGTCATTGGTTGAACATTAAGGTCATTTTGGTCCTCCCTATGCTTATTCTAAGCCAATTAGGGTTTTTAACCAATTTTTGTGCATCCAATATGTGATTTTGTGTCATTGGTTGCACATTTAGGTCATTTTGGTCCTCCCTAGGCTTATTCTAATCCAATTATGGTTATTAACCAATCTTGTTCATATAATAAGTGATTTTGTGTCATTTGTAATCCAATTAGGTCATTTTCGTCCTCGCTAGGCTTATTCTAATCCAATTAGAATTTTTAACCAATCATGTTCATCCAATATGTGATTTTGTGTCATTTTGTGTTATTGGTTGAACATTTAGGTCATTTTCGTCCTCCCTATGCTTATTCTAATCCAATTAGGGTTTTTAACCAATCTTGTGCATCCAATATGTGATTTGGTGTCATTGGTTGCACATTTAGGTCATTTTCGTCCTCCCTAGGCTTATTGTAATCCAATTAGGGTTTTTAACCAATCTTGTGCATCCAATATGTGATTTGGTGTCATTGGTTGCACATTTAGGTCATTTTCGTCCTCCCTAGGCTTATTGTAATCCAATTAGGGTTTTTAACCAATCTTGTGCATCCAATATGTGATTTTGTGTCATGGTTGAACATTTAGGTCATTTTCGTCCTCCCTAGGCTTATTCTAATCCAATTAGGGTTTTTAACCAATCTTGTGCATATAATAAGTGATTTTATGTCATTGGTAATCCAATTAGGTCATTTTCGTCCTCGCTAGGCTTATTCGAATCCAATTAGAATTTTTAACCAATCTTATGCATCCAATATGTGATTTTGTGTCATTTTGTGTTATTGGTTGAACATTTAGGTCATTTTCGTCCTCCCTAGGCTTATTCTAATCCAATTAGGGTTTTTAACCAATCTTGTGCATCAAATAAATGATTTTGTGTCATTTTGTGTCATTGGTTGAACATTTAGGTCATTTTCGTCCCCCAAAGGCTTATTCTTATCCAATTAGGGTTTTTAACCAGTCTTGTGCATCCAATATGTGATTTTGTGTCATGGTTGAACATTTAGGTCATTTTCGTCCTCCCTAGGCTTATTCTAATCCAATTAGGGTTTTTAACCAATCTTGTGCATGCAATATGTGATTTTGTCTCATTGGTTGCACATTTAGGTCATTTTCGTCCTCCCTAGGCTTATTCTAATCCAATTAGGGTTTTTAACCAATCTTGTGCATATAATAAGTGATTTTATGTCATTGGTAATCCAATTAGGTCATTTTCGTCCTTGCTAGGCTTATTCGAATCCAATTAGAATTTTTAACCAATCTTATGCATCCAATATGTGATTTTGTGTCATTTTGTGTTATTGGTTGAACATTTAGTCATTTTCGTCCTCCCTAGGCTTATTCTAATCCAATTAGGGTTTTTAACCAATCTTGTGCATCCAATAAATGATTTTGTGTCATTTTGTGTCATTGGTTGAACATTTAGGTCATTTTCGTCCCCCAAAGGCTTATTCTAATCCAATTAGGGTTTTTAACCAATCTTGTGCATCCAATATGTGAATTTGTGTCATGGTTGAACATTTAGGTCATTTTCGTCCTCCCTAGGCTTATTCTAATCCAATTAGGGTTTTTAACAATTCTTGTGCATCCAATATGTGATTTTGTGTCATTGGTAATCCAATAAGGTCATTTTCGTCCTCGCTAGGCTTATTCTAATCCAATTAGGGTTTTTAACCAATCTTGTGCATCCAATATGTGATTTTGTGTCATTGGTTGAACATTTAGGTCATTTTGGTCCTCCTTAGGCTTATTCTAATCCAATTATGGTTTTTAACCAATCTTGTTCATATAATAAGTGATTTTGTGTCATTTGTAATCCAATTAGGTCATTTTCGTCCTCGCTAGGCTTATTCTAATCCAATTAGAATTTTTAACCAATCATGTGCATCCAATATGTGATTTTTTGTCATTTTGTGTTATTGGTTGAACATTTAGGTCATTTTCGTCCTCCTTAGGCTTATTCTAATCCAATTAGGGTTTTTAACCAATCTTGTGCATCCAATATGTTATTTTGTGTCATTTTGTGTCATTGGTTGAACATTTAGGTCATTTTCGTCCCCCCTAGGCTTATTCTAATCCAACTAGGGTTTTTAACAAATGTTGTGCATCCAATATGTGATTTTGTGTCATTGGTTGAACATTAAGGTCATTTTCGTCCTCGCTAGGCTTATTCTAATCCAATTAGGGTTTTTAACCAATCTTGTGCATCCAATATGTGATTTTGTGTCATTGGTTGCACATTTAAGTCATTTTCGTCCTCCCTAGGCTTATTCTAATCCAATTAGGGTTTTCAACCAATCTTGTGCATCCAATATGTGAATTTGTGTCATTTTGTGTCATTGGTTGAACATTTTGGTCATTTAGGTTCTCCCTAGGCTTATTCTAATCCAATTAGGGTTTGTAACCAATCTTGTGCATATAATAAGTGATTTTGCGTTATTGGTAATCCAATTAGGTCATTTTCGTCCTCGCTAGGCTTATTCTAATCCAATTAGGGTTTTTAACCAATCTTGTGCATCCAATATGTGATTTTGTGTCATTGGTTGCACATTTAAGTCATTTTCGTCCTCCCTAGGCTTATTCTAATCCAATTAGGGTTTTCAACCAATCTTGTGCATCCAATATGTGAATTTGTGTCATTTTGTGTCATTGGTTGAACATTTAGGTCATTTAGGTCCTCCCTAGGCTTATTCTAATCCAATTAGGGTTTTTAACCAAACTTGTGGATCCAATATGTGATTTTGTGTCATTTTGTATTATTGGTTGAACATTTAGGTCATTTTCATCCTCCTTAGGCTTATTCTAATCCAATTAGGGTTTTTAACCAATCTTGTGCATATAATAAGTGATTTTGCGTTATTGGTAATCCAATTATGTCATTTTCGTCCTCGCTAGGCTTATTCTAATCCAATTAGGGTTTTTAACCAATCTTATGCATCCAATATGTGATTTTGTGTCATTTTGTGTCATTGGTTGAACATTTAGGTCATTTTCGTCCTCCCTAGGCTTATTCTAATCCAATTAGGGTTTTTATCCAATCTTGTGCATCCAATATGTGATTTTGTGTCATTGGTTGCACATTTAGGTCATTTTCGTCCTCCCTAGGCTTATTCTAATCCAATTAGGGTTTTTAACAATTCTTGTGCATCCAATATGTGATTTTGTGTCATTGGTTGAACATTAAGGTCATTTTGGTCCTCCCTATGCTTATTCTAAGCCAATTAGGGTTTTTAACCAATCTTGTGCATCCAATATGTGATTTTGTGTCATTGGTTGAACATTTAGGTCATTTTCGTCCCCCCTAGGCTTATTCTAATCCAACTAGGGTTTTTAACAAATCTTGTGCATCCAATATGTGATTTTGTGTCATTGGTTGAACATTAAGGTCATTTTCATCCTCGCTAGGCTTATTCTAATCCAATTAAGGTTTTTAACCAATCTTGTGCATCCAATATGTGATTTTGTGTCATTGGTTGCACATTTAAGTCATTTTCGTCCTCCCTAGGCTTATTCTAATCCAATTAGGGTTTTCAACCAATCTTGTGCATCCAATATGTGAATTTGTGTCATTTTGTGTCATTGGTTGAACATTTAGGTCATTTAGGTCCTCCCTAGGCTTATTCTAATCCAATTAGGGTTTTTAACCAATCTTGTGGATCCAATATGTGATTTTGTGTCATTTTGTATTATTGGTTGAACATTTAGGTCATTTTCATCCTCCTTAGGCTTATTCTAATCCAATTAGGGTTTTTAACCAATCTTGTGCATATAATAAGTGATTTTGCGTTATTGGTAATCCAATTAGGTCATTTTCGTCCTCGCTAGGCTTATTCTAATCCAATTAGGGTTTTTAACCAATCTTATGCATCCAATATGTGATTTTGTGTCATTGTGTCATTGGTTGAACATTTAGGTCATTTTCGTCCTCCCTAGGCTTATTCTAATCCAATTAGGGTTTTTATCCAATCTTGTGCATCCAATATGTGATTTTGTGTCATTGGTTGAACATTTAGGTCATTTTCGTTCTCCCTAGGCTTATTCTAATCCAATTAGGGTTTTTAACAAATCTTGTGCATCCAATATGTGATTTTGTGTCATTTTGTGTCATTGGTTGAACATTTAGGTCATTTTCGTCCTCCCTAGGCTTATTCTAATCCAATTACGGTTTTTAACCAATCTTGTGCATCCAATATGTGATTTTGTGTCATTGGTTGCACATTTAGGTCATTTTCATCCTCCCTAGGCTTATTCTAATCCAATTAGGGTTTTTAACCAATCTTGTGCATATAATAAGTGATTTTGTGTCATTTGTAATCCAATTAGGTCATTTTCGTCCTCGCTAGGCTTATTCTACTCCAATTAGAATTTTTAACCAATCATGTGCATCCAATATGTGATTTTGTGTCATTTTGTGTCATTGGTTGAACATTTAAGTCATTTTCGTCCTCCCTAGGCTTATTCTAATCCAATTAGGGTTTTTATCCAATCTTGTGCATCCAATATGTGATTTTGTGTCATTGGTTGCACATTTAGGTCATTTTCGTCCTCCCTAGGCTTATTCTAACCCAATTAGGGTTTTTAACAATTCTTGTGCATCCAATATGTGATTTTGTGTCATTGGTTGAACATTAAGGTCATTTTGGTCCTCCCTATGCTTATTCTAAGCCAATTAGGGTTTTTAACCAATCTTGTGCATCCAATATGTGATTTTGTGTCATTGGTTGCACATTTAGGTCATTTTCGTCCTCCCTAGGCTTATTGTAATCCAATTAGGGTTTTTAACCAATCTTGTGCATCCAATATGTGATTTTGTGTCATGGTTGAACATTTAGGTCATTTTCGTCCTCCCTAGGCTTATTCTAATCCAATTAGGGTTTTTAACCAATCTTGTGCATATAATAAGTGATTTTATGTCATTGGTAATCCAATTAGGTCATTTTCGTCCTCGCTAGGCTTATTCGAATCCAATTAGAATTTTTAACCAATCTTATGCATCCAATATGTGATTTTGTGTCATTTTGTGTTATTGGTTGAACATTTAGGTCATTTTCGTCCTCCCTAGGCTTATTCTAATCCAATTAGGGTTTTTAACCAATCTTGTGCATCAAATAAATGATTTTGTGTCATTTTGTGTCATTGGTTGAACATTTAGGTCATTTTCGTCCCCCAAAGGCTTATTCTTATCCAATTAGGGTTTTTAACCAGTCTTGTGCATCCAATATGTGATTTTGTGTCATGGTTGAACATTTAGGTCATTTTCGTCCTCCCTAGGCTTATTCTAATCCAATTAGGGTTTTTAACCAATCTTGTGCATGCAATATGTGATTTTGTCTCATTGGTTGCACATTTAGGTCATTTTCGTCCTCCCTAGGCTTATTCTAATCCAATTAGGGTTTTTAACCAATCTTGTGCATATAATAAGTGATTTTATGTCATTGGTAATCCAATTAGGTCATTTTCGTCCTTGCTAGGCTTATTCGAATCCAATTAGAATTTTTAACCAATCTTATGCATCCAATATGTGATTTTGTGTCATTTTGTGTTATTGGTTGAACATTTAGTCATTTTCGTCCTCCCTAGGCTTATTCTAATCCAATTAGGGTTTTTAACCAATCTTGTGCATCCAATAAATGATTTTGTGTCATTTTGTGTCATTGGTTGAACATTTAGGTCATTTTCGTCCCCCAAAGGCTTATTCTAATCCAATTAGGGTTTTTAACCAATCTTGTGCATCCAATATGTGAATTTGTGTCATGGTTGAACATTTAGGTCATTTTCGTCCTCCCTAGGCTTATTCTAATCCAATTAGGGTTTTTAACAATTCTTGTGCATCCAATATGTGATTTTGTGTCATTGGTAATCCAATAAGGTCATTTTCGTCCTCGCTAGGCTTATTCTAATCCAATTAGGGTTTTTAACCAATCTTGTGCATCCAATATGTGATTTTGTGTCATTGGTTGAACATTTAGGTCATTTTGGTCCTCCTTAGGCTTATTCTAATCCAATTATGGTTTTTAACCAATCTTGTTCATATAATAAGTGATTTTGTGTCATTTGTAATCCAATTAGGTCATTTTCGTCCTCGCTAGGCTTATTCTAATCCAATTAGAATTTTTAACCAATCATGTGCATCCAATATGTGATTTTTTGTCATTTTGTGTTATTGGTTGAACATTTAGGTCATTTTCGTCCTCCTTAGGCTTATTCTAATCCAATTAGGGTTTTTAACCAATCTTGTGCATCCAATATGTTATTTTGTGTCATTTTGTGTCATTGGTTGAACATTTAGGTCATTTTTGTCCCCCCTAGGCTTATTCTAATCCAACTAGGGTTTTTAACCAATCTTGTGCATCCAATATGTGATTTTGTGTCATTGGTTGCACATTTAAGTCATTTTCGTCCTCCCTAGGCTTATTCTAATCCAATTAGGGTTTTCAACCAATCTTGTGCATCCAATATGTGAATTTGTCTCATTTTGTGTCATTGGTTGAACATTTAGGTCATTTAGGTCCTCCCTAGGCTTATTCTAATCCAATTAGCGTTTTTAACCAATCTTGTGGATCCAATATGTGATTTTGTGTCATTTTGTATTATTGGTTGAACATTTAGGTCATTTTCATCCTCCCTAGGCTTATTCTAATCCAATTAGGGTTTTTAACCAATCTTGTGCATATAATAAGTGATTTTGTGTCATTTGTAATCCAATTAGGTCATTTTCGTCCTCGCTAGGCTTATTCTACTCCAATTAGAATTTTTAACCAATCATGTGCATCCAATATGTGATTTTGTGTCATTTTGTGTCATTGGTTGAACATTTAAGTCATTTTCGTCCTCCCTAGGCTTATTCTAATCCAATTAGGGTTTTTATCCAATCTTGTGCATCCAATATGTGATTTTATGTCATTGGTTGCACATTTAGGTCATTTTCGTCCTCCCTAGGCTTATTCTAACCCAATTAGGGTTTTTAACAATTCTTGTGCATCCAATATGTGATTTTGTGTCATTGGTTGAACATTAAGGTCATTTTGGTCCTCCCTATGCTTATTCTAAGCCAATTAGGGTTTTTAACCAATTTTTGTGCATCCAATATGTGATTTTGTGTCATTGGTTGCACATTTAGGTCATTTTTGTCCTCCCTAGGCTTATTGTAATCCAATTAGGGTTTTTAACCAATCTTGTGCATCCAATATGTGATTTTGTGTCATGGTTGAACATTTAGGTCATTTTTGTCCTCCCTAGGCTTATTCTAATCCAATTAGGGTTTTTAACCAATCTTGTGCATGCAATATGTGATTTTGTCTCATTGGTTGCACATTTAGGTCATTTTCGTCCTCCCTAGGCTTATTCTAATCCAATTAGGGTTTTTAACCAATCTTGTGCATATAATAAGTGATTTTATGTCATTGGTAATCCAATTAGGTCATTTTCGTCCTCGCTAGGCTTATTCTAATCCAATTAGGGTTTTTAACCATTCTTATGCATCCAATATGTGATTTTGTGTCATTGGTTGAACATTTAGGTCATTTTGGTCCTCCCTAGGCTTATTCTAATCCAATTATGGTTTTTAACCAATCTTGTTCATATAATAAGTGATTTTGTGTCATTTGTAATCCAATTAGGTCATTTTCGTCCTCGCTAGGCTTATTCTAATCCAATTAGAATTTTTAACCAATCATGTGCATCCAATATTTGATTTTGTGTCAGTTTGTGTTATTGGTTGAACATTTAGGTCATTTTTGTCCCCCCTAGGCTTATTCTAATCCAACTAGGGTTTTTAACAAATCTTGTGCATCCAATATGTGATTTTGTGTCATTGGTTGAACATTAAGGTCATTTTCGTCCTCGCTAGGCTTATTCTAATCCAATTAGGGTTTTTAACCAATCTTGTGCATCCAATATGTGATTTTGTGTCATTGGTTGCACATTTAAGTCATTTTCGTCCTCCCTAGGCTTATTCTAATCCAATTAGGGTTTTCAACCAATCTTGTTCATCCAATATGTGAATTTGTGTCATTTTGTGTCATTGGTTGAACATTTAGGTCATTTAGGTCCTCCCTTGGCTTATTCTAATCCAATTAGTGTTTTTAACCAATCTTGTGGATCCAATATGTGATTTTGTGTCATTTTGTATTATTGGTTGAACATTTAGGTCATTTTCATCCTCCCTAGGCTTATTCTAATCCAATTAGGGTTTTTAACCAATCTTGAGCATATAATAAGTGATTTTGTGTCATTTGTAATCCAATTAGGTCATTTTCGTCCTCGCTAGGCTTATTCTACTCCAATTAGAATTTTTAACCAATCATGTGCATCCAATATGTGATTTTGTGTCATTGGTTGCACATTTAGGTCATTTTCGTCCTCCCTAGGCTTATTCTAATCCAATTAGGGTTTTTAACAATTCTTGTGCATCCAATATGTGATTTTGTGTCATTGGTTGAACGTTAAGGTCATTTTGGTCCTCCCTATGCTTATTCTAAGCCAATTAGGGTTTTTAACCAATCTTTTGCATCCAATATGTGATTTTGTGTCATTGGTTGCACATTTAGGTTATTTTTGTCCTCCCTAGGCTTATTGTAATCCAATTAGGGTTTTTAACCAATCTTGTGCATCCAATATGTGATTTTGTGTCATGGTTGAACATTTAGGTCATTTTTGTCCTCCCTAGGCTTATTCTAATCCAATTAGGGTTTTTAACCAATCTTGTGCATGCAATATGTGATTTTGTCTCATTGGTTGCACATTTAGGTCATTTTCGTCCTCCCTAGGCTTATTCTAATCCAATTAGGGTTTTTAACCAATCTTGTGCATATAATAAGTGATTTTATGTCATTGGTAATCCAATTAGGTCATTTTCGTCCTTGCTAGGCTTATTCGAATCCAATTAGAATTTTTAACCAATCTTATGCATCCAATATGTGATTTTGTGTCATTTTGTGTTATTGGTTGAACATTTAGGTAATTTTCGTCCTCCCTAGGCTTATTCTAATCCAATTAGGGTTTTTAACCAATCTTGTGCATCCAATAAATGATTTTGTGTCATTTTGTGTCATTGGTTGAACATTTAGGTCATTTTCGTCCCCCAAAGGCTTATTCTAATCCAATTAGGGTTTTTAACCAATCTTGTGCATCCAATATGTGAATTTGTGACATGGTTGAACATTTAGGTCA
Organism: Cicer yamashitae; assembly: GCA_037974755.1. NCBI lineage: Eukaryota > Viridiplantae > Streptophyta > Magnoliopsida > Fabales > Fabaceae > Cicer > Cicer yamashitae. Next base: position 142,692 of record JBBPBQ010000006.1, read on the forward strand.
TTTTCGTCCTCCCTAGGCTTATTCTAATCCAATTAGGGTTTTTAACAATTCTTGTGCATCCAATATGTGATTTTGTGTCATTGGTTGAACATTAAGGTCATTTTGGTCCTCCCTATGCTTATTCTAAGCCAATTAGGGTTTTTAACCAATCTTGTGCATCCAATATGTGATTTTGTGTCATTGGTTGCACATTTAGGTCATTTTCGTCCTCCTTAGGCTTATTGTAATCCAATTAGGGTTTTTAACCAATCTTGTGCATCCAATATGTGATTTTGTGTCATGGTTGAACATTTAGGACATTTTCGTCCTCCCTAGGCTTATTCTAATCCAATTAGGGTTTTTAACCAATCTTGTGCATATAATAAGTGATTTTATGTCATTGGTAATCCAATTAGGTCATTTTCGTCCTCGCTAGGCTTATTCTAATCCAATTAGGGTTTTTAACCAATCTTATGCATCCAATATGTGATTTTGTGTCATTTTGTGTCATTGGTTGAACATTTAGGTCATTTTCGTCCTCCCTAGGCTTATTCTAATCCAATTTGGGTTTTTAACCAATCTTGTGCATCCAATATGTGATTTTGTGTCATTGGTTGCACATTTAGGTCATTTTTGTCCTCCCTAGGCTTATCCTAATCCAATTAGGGTTTTTAACAAATCTTGTGCATCCAATATGTGATTTTGTGTCATTTTGTGTCATTGGTTGAACATTTAGGTCATTTTCGTCCTCCCTAGGCTTATTCTAATCCAATTAGGGTTTTTAACCAATGTTGTGCATCCAATATGTGATTTTGTGTCATTTTGTGTCATTGGTTGAACATTTAGGTCATTTTCGTCCTCCCTAGGCTTAATCTAATGCAATTAGGGTTTTTAACCAATCTTGTGCATCCAATATGTGATTTTGTGTCATTGGTTGCACATTTAAGTCATTTTCGTCCTCCCTAGGCTTATTCTAATCCAATTAGGGTTTTTAACCAATCTTGTGCATCCAATATGTGATTTTGTGTCATTTTGTGTCATTGGTTGAACATTTAGGTCATTTTCGTCCTCCCTAGGCCTATTCTAATCTAATTAAGGTCTTTAACCAATCTTGTGCATCCAATATGTGATTTTGTGTCATTGGTTGAACATTTAGGTCATTTTCGTCCTCCCTAGGCTTATTCTAATCCAATTAGGGTTTTTAACCAATCTTGTGCATCCAATATGTGATTTTGTGTCATTGGTTGCACATTTAAGTCATTTTCGTCCTCCCTAGGCTTATTCTAATCCAATTAGGGTTTTCAACCAATCTTGTGCATCCAATATGTGATTTTGTGTCATTGGTTGAACATTTAGGTCATTTTGGTCCTCCCTAGGCTTATTCTAATCCAATTATGGTTTTTAACCAATCTTGTTCATATAATAAGTGATTTTGTGTCATTTGTAATCCAATTAGGTCATTTTCGTCCTCGCTAGGCTTATTCTAATCCAATTAGAATTTTTAACCAAACATGTGCATCCAATATGTGATTTTGTGTCATTTTGTGTTATTGGTTGAACATTTAGGTCATTTTCGTCCTCCCTAGGCTTATTCTAATCCAATTAGGGTTTTTAACCAATCTTGTGCATCCAATATGTTATTTTGTGTGATTTTGTGTCATTGGTTGAACATTTAGGTCATTTTCGTCCCCCCTAGGCTTATTCTAATCCAACTAGGGTTTTTAACAAATCTTGTGCATGCAATATGTGATTTTGTGTCATTGGTTGAACATTAAGGTCATTTTCATCCTCGCTAGGCTTATTCTAATCCAATTAAGGTTTTTAACCAATCTTGTGCATCCAATATGTGATTTTGTGTCATTGGTTGCACATTTAAGTCATTTTCGTCCTCCCTAGGCTTATTCTAATCCAATTAGGGTTTTCAACCAATCTTGTGCATCCAATATGTGAATTTGTGTCATTTTGTGTCATTGGTTGAACATTTAGGTCATTTAGGTCCTCCCTAGGCTTATTCTAATCCAATTAGGGTTTTTAACCAATCTTGTGGATCCAATATGTGATTTTGTGTCATTTTGTATTATTGGTTGAACATTTAGGTCATTTTCATCCTCCTTAGGCTTATTCTAATCCAATTAGGGTTTTTAACCAATCTTGTGCATATAATAAGTGATTTTGCGTTATTGGTAATCCAATTAGGTCATTTTCGTCCTCGCTAGGCTTATTCTAATCCAATTAGGGTTTTTAACCAATCTTATGCATATAATAAGTGATTTTATGTCATTGGTAATCCAATTAGGTCATTTTCGTCCTCGCTAGGCTTATTCGAATCCAATTAGAATTTTTAACCAATCTTATACATCTAATATTTGATTTTGTGTCATTTTGTGTTATTGGTTGAGCATTTAGGTCATTTTCGTCCTCCCTAGGCTTATTCTAATCCAATTAGGGTTTTTAACCAATCTTGTGCATCCAATAAATGATTTTGTGTCATTTTGTGTCATTGGTTGAACATTTAGGTCATTTTCGTCCCCCAAAGGCTTATTCTAATCCAATTAGGGTTTTTAACCAATCTTGTGCATCCAATATGTGATTTTGTGTCATGGTTGAACATTTAGGTCATTTTCGTCCTCCCTAGGCTTATTCTAATCCAATTAGGGTTTTTAACCAATCTTGTGCATATAATAAGTGATTTTATGTCATTGGTAATCCAATTAGGTCATTTTCGTCCTCGCTAGGCTTATTCGAATCCAATTAGAATTTTTAACCAATCTTATGCATCCAATATGTGATTTTGTGTCATTTTGTGTTATTGGTTGAACATTTAGGTCATTTTCGTCCTCCCTAGGCTTATTCTAATCCAATTAGGGTTTTTAACCAATCTTGTGCATCAAATAAATGATTTTGTGTCATTTTGTGTCATTGGTTGAACATTTAGGTCATTTTCGTCCCCCAAAGGCTTATTCTTATCCAATTAGGGTTTTTAACCAGTCTTGTGCATCCAATATGTGATTTTGTGTCATGGTTGAACATTTAGGTCATTTTCGTCCTCCCTAGGCTTATTCTAATCCAATTAGGGTTTTTAACCAATCTTGTGCATGCAATATGTGATTTTGTCTCATTGGTTGCACATTTAGGTCATTTTCGTCCTCCCTAGGCTTATTCTAATCCAATTAGGGTTTTTAACCAATCTTGTGCATATAATAAGTGATTTTATGTCATTGGTAATCCAATTAGGTCATTTTCGTCCTTGCTAGGCTTATTCGAATCCAATTAGAATTTTTAACCAATCTTATGCATCCAATATGTGATTTTGTGTCATTTTGTGTTATTGGTTGAACATTTAGTCATTTTCGTCCTCCCTAGGCTTATTCTAATCCAATTAGGGTTTTTAACCAATCTTGTGCATCCAATAAATGATTTTGTGTCATTTTGTGTCATTGGTTGAACATTTAGGTCATTTTCGTCCCCCAAAGGCTTATTCTAATCCAATTAGGGTTTTTAACCAATCTTGTGCATCCAATATGTGAATTTGTGTCATGGTTGAACATTTAGGTCATTTTCGTCCTCCCTAGGCTTATTCTAATCCAATTAGGGTTTTTAACAATTCTTGTGCATCCCATATGTGATTTTGTGTCATTGGTTGAACATTAAGGTCATTGTGGTCCTCTTTATGCTTATTCTAAGCCAATTAGGGTTTTTAACCAATCTTGTGCATCCAATATGTGATTTTGTGTCATTGGTTGAACATTTAGGTCATTTTCGTCCTCCTTAGGCTTATTCTAATCCAATTAGGGTTTTTAACCAATCTTGTGCATCCAATATGTTATTTTGTGTCATTGGTTGAACATTTAGGTCATTTTCGTCCCCCCTAGGCTTATTCTAATCCAATTAGGGTTTTTAACCAATCTTGTGCATCCAATATGTGATTTTGTGTCATTGGTTACATATTTAGGTCATTTTCGTCCTCCCTAGGCTTATTCTAATCCAATTAGGGTTTTTAACCAATCTTGTGCATATAATAACTGATTTTGTGTCATTGGTAATCCAATTATGTCATTTTCGTCCTCGTTAGGCTTATTCTAATCTAATTAGGGTTTTTAACCAATCTTATGCATCCAATATGTGATTTTGTGTCATTTTGTGTCATTGGTTGAACATTTAGGTCATTTTCGTCCTCCCTAGGCTTATTCTAATCCAATTAGGGTTTTTAACCAATCTTGTGCATATAATAAGTGATTTTATGTCATTGGTAATCCAATTAGGTCATTTTCGTCCTTGCTAGGCTTATTCGAATCCAATTAGAATTTTTAACCAATCTTATGCATCCAATATGTGATTTTGTGTCATTTTGTGTTATTGGTTGAACATTTAGTCATTTTCGTCCTCCCTAGGCTTATTCTAATCCAATTAGGGTTTTTAACCAATCTTGTGCATCCAATAAATGATTTTGTGTCATTTTGTGTCATTGGTTGAACATTTAGGTCATTTTCGTCCCCCAAAGGCTTATTCTAATCCAATTAGGGTTTTTAACCAATCTTGTGCATCCAATATGTGAATTTGTGACATGGTTGAACATTTAGGTCATTTTCGTCCTCCCTAGGCTTATTCTAATCCAATTAGGGTTTTTAACAATTCTTGTGCATCCAATATGTGATTTTGTGTCATTGGTTGAACATTAAGGTCATTTTGGTCCTCCCTATGCTTATTCTAAGCCAATTAGGGTTTTTAACCAATCTTGTGCATCCAATATGTGATTTTGTGTCATTGGTTGCACATTTAGGTCATTTTCGTCCTCCTTAGGCTTATTGTAATCCAATTAGGGTTTTTAACCAATCTTGTGCATCCAATATGTGATTTTGTGTCATGGTTGAACATTTAGGACATTTTCGTCCTCCCTAGGCTTATTCTAATCCAATTAGGGTTTTTAACCAATCTTGTGCATATAATAAGTGATTTTATGTCATTGGTAATCCAATTAGGTCATTTTCGTCCTCGCTAGGCTTATTCTAATCCAATTAGGGTTTTTAACCAATCTTATGCATCCAATATGTGATTTTGTGTCATTTTGTGTCATTGGTTGAACATTTAGGTCATTTTCGTCCTCCCTAGGCTTATTCTAATCCAATTTGGGTTTTTAACCAATCTTGTGCATCCAATATGTGATTTTGTGTCATTGGTTGCACATTTAGGTCATTTTTGTCCTCCCTAGGCTTATCCTAATCCAATTAGGGTTTTTAACAAATCTTGTGCATCCAATATGTGATTTTGTGTCATTTTGTGTCATTGGTTGAACATTTAGGTCATTTTCGTCCTCCCTAGGCTTATTCTAATCCAATTAGGGTTTTTAACCAATCTTGTGCATCCAATATATAATTTTGTGTCATTGGTTGAACATTTAGGTCATTTTCGTCCTCCCTAGGCTTATTCTAATCCAATTAGGGTTTTTAACCAATCTTGTGCATCCAATATGTGATTTTGTGTCATTTTGTGTCATTGGTTGAACATTTAGGTCATTTTCGTCCTCCCTAGGCTTATTCTAATCCAATTAGGGTTTTTAACCAATCTTGTGCATCCAATATGTGATTTTGTGTCATTGGTTTAACATTTAGGTCATTTTCGTCCTCCCTAGGCTTATTCTAATCCAATTAGGATTTTTTAACCAATCTTGTGCATCCAATATGTGATTTTGTGTCATTTTGTGTCATTGGTTGAACATTTAGGTCAATTTCGTCCTCCCTAGGCTTATTCTAATCCAATTAGGGTTTTTAACCAATCTTGTGCATCCAATATGTGATTTTGTGTCATTTTGTGTCATTGGTTGAACATTTAGGTCATTTTGGTCCTCCCTAGGCTTATTCTAATCCAATTAGGGTTTTTAACCAATCTTGTGCATCCAATATGTGATTTTGTGTCATTTTGTGTTATTGGTTGAACATTTAGGTCATTTTCGTCCTCCCTAGGCTTATTCTAATCCAATTAGGGTTTTTAACCAATCTTGTGCATCCAGTATGTGATTTTGTGTCATTTTGTGTTATTGGTTGAACATTTAGGTCATTTTCGTCCTCGCTAGGCTTATTCTAATCCAATTAGAATTTTTAACCAATCTTGTGCATCCAATATGTGATTTTGTGTCATTGGTTGAACATTTAGGTCATTTTGGTCCTCCCTAGGCTAATTCTAATCCAATTATGGTTTTTAACCAATCTTGTTCATATAATAAGTGATTTTGTGTCATTTGTAATCCAATTAGGTCATTTTCGTCCTCGCTAGGCTTATTCTAATCCAATTAGAATTTTTAACCAATCATGTGCATCCAATATGTGATTTTGTGTCATTTTGTGTTATTGGTTGAACATTTAGGTCATTTTTGTTCTCCCTAGGCTTATTCTAATCCAATTAGGGTTTTTAACCAATCTTGTGCATCCAATATGTGATTTTGTGTCATTTTGTGTCATTGGTTGAACATTTAGGTCATTTTCGTCCCCCCTAGGCTTATTCTAATCCAATTAGGGTTTTTAACCAATCTTATGCATCCAATATGTGATTTTGTGTCATTTTGTGTTATTGGTTGAACATTTAGGTCATTTTCGTCCTCGCTAGGCTTATTCTAATCCAATTAGGGTTTTTAACCAATCTTGTGCATCCAATATGTGATTTTGTGTCATTGGTTGAACATTTAGGTCATTTTCGTCCTCCCTAGGCTTATTCTAATCCAATTAGGGTTTCTAACTAATCTTGTGCATATAATAAGTGATTTTGTGTTATTGGTAATCCAATAAGGTCATTTTCGTCCTCGCTAGGCTTATTCTAATCCAATTAGGGTTTTTAACCAATCTTGTGCATCCAATATAAGATTTTGTTTCATTGGTTGAACATTTAGCTCATTTTGGTCCTCCCTAGGCTTATTCTAATCCAATTATGGTTTTTAACCAATCTTGTTCATATAATAAGTGATTTTGTGTCATTTGTAATCCAATTAGGTCATTTTCGTCCTCGCTAGGCTTATTCTAATCCAATTAGAATTTTTAACCAATCATGTGCATCCAATATGTGATTTTGTGTCATTTTGTGTTATTGGTTGAACATTTAGGTCATTTTCGTCCTCCCTAGGCTTATTCTAATCCAATTAGGGTTTTTAACCAATCTTGTGCATCCAATATGTTATTTTGTGTAATTTTGTGTCATTGGTTGAACATTTAGGTCATTTTCGTCCCCCCTAGGCTTATTCTAATCCAACTAAGGTTTTTAACAAATGTTGTGCATCCAATATGTGATTTTGTGTCATTGGTTGAACATTAAGGTCATTTTCGTCCTCGCTAGGCTTATTCTAATCCAATTAGGGTTTTTAACCAATCTTGTGCATCCAATATGTGATTTTGTGTCATTGGTTGCACATTTAAGTCATTTTCGTCCTCCCTAGGCTTATTCTAATCCAATTAGGGTTTTCAACCAATATTGTGCATCCAATATGTGAATTTGTGTCATTTTGTGTCATTGGTTGAACATTTAGGTCATTTAGGTCCTCCCTAGGCTTATTCTAATCCAATTAGCGTTTTTAACCAATCTTGTGGATCCAATATGTGATTTTGTGTCATTTTGTATTATTGGTTGAACATTTAGGTCATTTTCATCCTCCCTAGGCTTATTCTAATCCAATTAGGGTTTTTAACCAATCTTGTGCATATAATAAGTGATTTTGTGTCATTTGTAATCCAATTAGGTCATTTTCGTCCTCGCTAGGCTTATTCTACTCCAATTAGAATTTTTAACCAATCATGTGCATCCAATATGTGATTTTGTGTCATTTTGTGTCATTGGTTGAACATTTAAGTCATTTTCGTCCTCCCTAGGCTTATTCTAATCCAATTAGGGTTTTTATCCAATCTTGTGCATCCAATATGTGATTTTGTGTCATTGGTTGCACATTTAGGTCATTTTCGTCCTCCCTAGGCTTATTCTAATCCAATTAGGGTTTTTAACAATTCTTGTGCATCCAATATGTGATTTTGTGTCATTGGTTGAACATTAAGGTCATTTTGGTCCTCCCTATGCTTATTCTAAGCCAATTAGGGGTTTTAACCAATTTTTGTGCATCCAATATGTGATTTTTTGTCATTGGTTGCACATTTAGGTCATTTTTGTCCTCCCTAGGCTTATTGTAATCCAATTAGGGTTTTTAACCAATCTTGTGCATCCAATATGTGATTTTGTGTCATGGTTGAACATTTAGGTCATTTTTGTCCTCCCTAGGCTTATTCTAATCCAATTAGGGTTTTTAACCAATCTTGTGCATGCAATATGTGATTTTGTCTCATTGGTTGCACATTTAGGTCATTTTCGTCCTCCCTAGGCTTATTCTAATCCAATTAGGGTTTTTAACCAATCTTGTGCATATAATAAGTGATTTTATGTCATTGGTAATCCAATTAGGTCATTTTCGTCCTTGCTAGGCTTATTCGAATCCAATTAGAATTTTTAACCAATCTTATGCATCCAATATGTGATTTTGTGTCATTTTGTGTTATTGGTTGAACATTTAGGTCATTTTCGTCCTCCCTAGGCTTATTCTAATCCAATTAGGGTTTTTAACCAATCTTGTGCATCCAATAAATGATTTTGTGTCATTTTGTGTCATTGGTTGAACATTTAGGTCATTTTCGTCCCCCAAAGGCTTATTCTAATCCAATTAGGGTTTTTAACCAATCTTGTGCATCCAATATGTGATTTTGTCTCATTGGTTGCACATTTAGGTCATTTTCGTCCTCCCTAGGCTTATTCTAATCCAATTAGGGTTTTTAACCAATCTTGTGCATATAATAAGTGATTTTATGTCATTGGTAATCCAATTAGGTCATTTTCGTCCTCGCTAGGCTTATTCTAATCCAATTAGGGTTTTTAACCATTCTTATGCATCCAATATGTGATTTTGTGTCATTGGTTGAACATTTAGGTCATTTTGGTCCTCCCTAGGCTTATTCTAATCCAATTATGGTTTTTAACCAATCTTGTTCATATAATAAGTGATTTTGTGTCATTTGTAATCCAATTAGGTCATTTTCGTCCTCGCTAGGCTTATTCTAATCCAATTAGAATTTTTAACCAAACATGTGCATCCAATATGTGATTTTGTGTCATTTTGTGTTATTGGTTGAACATTTAGGTCATTTTCGTCCTCCCTAGGCTTATTCTAATCCAATTAGGGTTTTTAACCAATCTTGTGCATCCAATATGTTATTTTGTGTGATTTTGTGTCATTGGTTGAACATTTAGGTCATTTTCGTCCCCCCTAGGCTTATTCTAATCCAACTAGGGTTTTTAACAAATCTTGTGCATGCAATATGTGATTTTGTGTCATTGGTTGAACATTAAGGTCATTTTCATCCTCGCTAGGCTTATTCTAATCCAATTAAGGTTTTTAACCAATCTTGTGCATCCAATATGTGATTTTGTGTCATTGGTTGCACATTTAAGTCATTTTCGTCCTCCCTAGGCTTATTCTAATCCAATTAGGGTTTTCAACCAATCTTGTGCATCCAATATGTGAATTTGTGTCATTTTGTGTCATTGGTTGAACATTTAGGTCATTTAGGTCCTCCCTAGGCTTATTCTAATCCAATTAGGGTTTTTAACCAATCTTGTGGATCCAATATGTGATTTTGTGTCATTTTGTATTATTGGTTGAACATTTAGGTCATTTTCATCCTCCTTAGGCTTATTCTAATCCAATTAGGGTTTTTAACCAATCTTGTGCATATAATAAGTGATTTTGCGTTATTGGTAATCCAATTAGGTCATTTTCGTCCTCGCTAGGCTTATTCTAATCCAATTAGGGTTTTTAACCAATCTTATGCGTCCAATATGTGATTTTGTGTCATTTTGTGTCATTGGTTGAACATTTAGGTCATTTTCGTCCTCCCTAGGCTTATTCTAATCCAATTAGGGTTTTTATCCAATCTTGTGCATCCATTATGTGATTTTGTGTCATTGGTTGCACATTTAGGTCATTTTCGTCCTCCCTAGGCTTATTCTAATCCAATTAGGGTTTTTAAC
>JBBPBQ010000006.1:153019-198108 GCA_037974755.1 Cicer yamashitae
TCCAATATGTGATTTTGTGTCATTTTGTGTCATTGGTTGAACATTTAGGTCATTTTCGTCCTCCCTAGGCTTATTCTAATCCAATTAGGGTTTTTATCCAATCTTGTGCATCCATTATGTGATTTTGTGTCATTGGTTGCACATTTAGGTCATTTTCGTCCTCCCTAGGCTTATTCTAATCCAATTAGGGTTTTTAACAATTCTTGTGCATCCAATATGTGATTTTGTGTCATTGGTTGAACATTAAGGTCATTTTGGTCCTCCCTATGCTTATTCTAAGCCAATTAGGGTTTTTAACCAATCTTGTGCATCCAATATGTGATTTTGTGTCATTGGTTGCACATTTAGGTCATTTTCGTCCTCCCTAGGCTTATTGTAATCCAATTAGGGTTTTTAACCAATCTTGTGCATCCAATATGTGATTTTGTGTCATGGTTGAACATTTAGGTCATTTTCGTCCTCCCTAGGCTTATTCTAATCCAATTAGGGTTTTTAACCAATCTTGTGCATATAATAAGTGATTTTATGTCATTGGTAATCCAATTAGGTCATTTTCGTCCTCGCTAGGCTTATTCGAATCCAATTAGAATTTTTAACCAATCTTATGCATTCAATATGTGATTTTGTGTCATTTTGTGTTATTGGTTGAACATTTAGGTCATTTTCGTCCTCCCTAGGCTTATTCTAATCCAATTAGGGTTTTTAACCAATCTTGTGCATCAAATAAATGATTTTGTGTCATTTTGTGTCATTGGTTGAACATTTAGGTCATTTTCGTCCCCCAAAGGCTTATTCTAATCCAATTAGGGTTTTTAACCAATCTTGTGCATCCAATATGTGATTTTGTGTCATTGGTTGAACATTTAGGTCATTTTCGTCCTCCCTAGGCTTATTCTAATCCAATTAGGGTTTTTATCCAATCTTGTGCATCCAATATGTGATTTTGTGTCATTGGTTGCACATTTAGGTCATTTTCGTCCTCCCTAGGCTTATTCTAATCCAATTAGGGTTTTTAACAATTCTTGTGCATCCAATATGTGATTTTGTGTCATTGGTTGAACATTAAGGTCATTTTGGTCCTCCCTATGCTTATTCTAAGCCAATTAGGGTTTTTAACCAATCTTGTGCATCCAATATGTGATTTTGTGTCATTGGTTGCACATTTAAGTCATTTTCGTCCTCCCTAGGCTTATTCTAATCCAATTAGGGTTTTCAACCAATCTTGTGCATCCAATATGTGAATTTGTGTCATTTTGTGTCATTGGTTGAACATTTAGGTCATTTAGGTCCTCCCTAGGCTTATTCTAATCCAATTAGCGTTTTTAACCAATCTTGTGGATCCAATATGTGATTTTGTGTCATTTTGTATTATTGGTTGAACATTTAGGTCATTTTCATCCTCCCTAGGCTTATTCTAATCCAATTAGGGTTTTTAACCAATCTTGTGCATATAATAAGTGATTTTGTGTCATTTGTAATCCAATTAGGTCATTTTCGTCCTCGCTAGGCTTATTCTACTCCAATTAGAATTTTTAACCAATCATGTGCATCCAATATGTGATTTTGTGTCATTTTGTGTCATTGGTTGAACATTTAAGTCATTTTCGTCCTCCCTAGGCTTATTCTAATCCAATTAGGGTTTTTATCCAATCTTGTGCATCCAATATGTGATTTTGTGTCATTGGTTGCACATTTAGGTCATTTTCGTCCTCCCTAGGCTTATTCTAATCCAATTAGGGTTTTTAACAATTCTTGTGCATCCAATATGTGATTTTGTGTCATTGGTTGAACATTAAGGTCATTTTGGTCCTCCCTATGCTTATTCTAAGCCAATTAGGGGTTTTAACCAATTTTTGTGCATCCAATATGTGATTTTTTGTCATTGGTTGCACATTTAGGTCATTTTTGTCCTCCCTAGGCTTATTGTAATCCAATTAGGGTTTTTAACCAATCTTGTGCATCCAATATGTGATTTTGTGTCATGGTTGAACATTTAGGTCATTTTTGTCCTCCCTAGGCTTATTCTAATCCAATTAGGGTTTTTAACCAATCTTGTGCATGCAATATGTGATTTTGTCTCATTGGTTGCACATTTAGGTCATTTTCGTCCTCCCTAGGCTTATTCTAATCCAATTAGGGTTTTTAACCAATCTTGTGCATATAATAAGTGATTTTATGTCATTGGTAATCCAATTAGGTCATTTTCGTCCTTGCTAGGCTTATTCGAATCCAATTAGAATTTTTAACCAATCTTATGCATCCAATATGTGATTTTGTGTCATTTTGTGTTATTGGTTGAACATTTAGGTAATTTTCGTCCTCCCTAGGCTTATTCTAATCCAATTAGGGTTTTTAACCAATCTTGTGCATCCAATAAATGATTTTGTGTCATTTTGTGTCATTGGTTGAACATTTAGGTCATTTTCGTCCCCCAAAGGCTTATTCTAATCCAATTAGGGTTTTTAACCAATCTTGTGCATCCAATATGTGAATTTGTGACATGGTTGAACATTTAGGTCATTTTCGTCCTCCCTAGGCTTATTCTAATCCAATTAGGGTTTTTAACAATTCTTGTGCATCCAATATGTGATTTTGTGTCATTGGTTGAACATTAAGGTCATTTTGGTCCTCCCTATGCTTATTCTAAGCCAATTAGGGTTTTTAACCAATCTTGTGCATCCAATATGTGATTTTGTGTCATTGGTTGAACATTTAGGTCATTTTGGTCCTCCCTAGGCTTATTCTAATCCAATTATGGTTTTTAACCAATCTTGTTCATATAATAAGTGATTTTGTGTCATTTGTAATCCAATTAGGTCATTTTCGTCCTCGCTAGGCTTATTCTAATCCAATTAGAATTTTTAACCAATCATGTGCATCCAATATTTGATTTTGTGTCAGTTTGTGTTATTGGTTGAACATTTAGGTCATTTTCGTCCTCCTTAGGCTTATTCTAATCCAATTAGGGTTTTTAACCAATCTTGTGCATCCAATATGTTATTTTGTGTCATTGGTTGAACATTTAAGTCATTTTCGTCCCCCCTAGGCTTATTCTAATCCAACTAGGGTTTTTAACAAATCTTGTGCATCCAATATGTGATTTTGTGTCATTGGTTGAACATTATGGTCATTTTGGTCCTCCCTATGCTTATTCTAAGCCAATTAGGGTTTTTAACCAATCTTGTGCATCCAATATGTGATTTTGTGTCATTGGTTGAACATTTAGGTCATTTTGGTCCTCCCTAAGCTTATTCTAATCCAATTATGGTTTTTAACCAATCTTGTTCATATAATAAGTGATTTTGTGTCATTTGTAATCCAATTAGGTCATTTTCGTCCTCGCTAGGCTTATTCTAATCCAATTAGAATTTTTAACCAATCATGTGCATCCAATATTTGATTTTGTGTCAGTTTGTGTTATTGGTTGAACATTTAGGTCATTTTCGTCCTCCTTAGGCTTATTCTAATCCAATTAGGGTTTTTAACCAATCTTGTGCATCCAATATGTTATTTTGTGTCATTGGTTGAACATTTAGGTCATTTTCGTCCCCCCTAGGCTTATTCTAATCCAACTAGGGTTTTTAACAAATCTTGTGCATCCAATATGTGATTTTGTGTCATTGGTTGAACATTAAGGTCATTTTCGTCCTCGCTAGGCTTATTCTAATCCAATTAGGGTTTTTAACCAATCTTGTGCATCCAATATGTGATTTTGTGTCATTGGTTGCACATTTAAGTCATTTTCGTCCTCCCTAGGCTTATTCTAATCCAATTAGGGTTTTCAACCAATCTTGTTCATCCAATATGTGAATTTGTGTCATTTTGTGTCATTGGTTGAACATTTAGGTCATTTAGGTCCTCCCTAGGCTTATTCTAATCCAATTAGTGTTTTTAACCAATCTTGTGGATCCAATATGTGATTTTGTGTCATTTTGTATTATTGGTTGAACATTTAGGTCATTTTCATCCTCCCTAGGCTTATTCTAATCCAATTAGGGTTTTTAACCAATCTTGAGCATATAATAAGTGATTTTGTGTCATTTGTAATCCAATTAGGTCATTTTCGTCCTCGCTAGGCTTATTCTACTCCAATTAGAATTTTTAACCAATCATGTGCATCCAATATGTGATTTTGTGTCATTGGTTGCACATTTAGGTCATTTTCGTCCTCCCTAGGCTTATTCTAATCCAATTAGGGTTTTTAACAATTCTTGTGCATCCAATATGTGATTTTGTGTCATTGGTTGAACATTAAGGTCATTTTGGTCCTCCCTATGCTTATTCTAAGCCAATTAGGGTTTTTAACCAATCTTGTGCATCCAATATGTGATTTTGTGTCATTGGTTGCACATTTAGGTCATTTTCGTCCTCCCTAGGCTTATTGTAATCAAATTAGGGTTTTTAACCAATCTTGTGCATCCAATATGTGATTTTGTGTCATGGTTGAACATTTAGGTCATTTTCGTCCTCCCTAGGCTTATTCTAATCCAATTAGGGTTTTTAACCAATCTTGTGCATGCAATATGTGATTTTGTCTCATTGGTTGCACATTTAGGTCATTTTCGTCCTCCCTAGGCTTATTCTAATCCAATTAGGGTTTTTAACCAATCTTGTGCATATAATAAGTGATTTTATGTCATTGGTAATCCAATTAGGTCATTTTCGTCCTCCCTAGGCTTATTCTAATCCAATTAGGGTTTTTAACCAATCTTGTGCATCCAATATGTGATTTTGTGTCATTGGTTGCACATTTATGTCATTTTCGTCCTCCCTAGGCTTATTCTAATCCAATTAGGGTTTTTAACCAATCTTGTGCATCCAATATGTGATTTTGTGTCATTGGTTGCACATTTAGGTCATTTTCGTCCTCCCTAGGCTTATTCTAATCCAATTAGGGTTTTTAACCAATCTTGTGCATCCAATATGTGATTTTGTGTCATTGGTTGAACATTTAGGTTATTTTCGTCGTCCCCAGGCTTATTCTAATCCAATTAGGATTTTAATCCAATGTTGTGCATCCCATATGCGATTTTGTGTCATTGGTTGAACATTTAGGTCATTTTCGTCCTCCCTAGGCTTATTCTAATCCAATTAGGGTTTTTAACCAATCTTGTGCATCCAATATGTGATTTTGTGTCATTGGTTGCACATTTAGGTCATTTTTGTCCTCCCTAGGCTTATTCTAATCCAATTAGGGTTTTTAACCAATCTTGTGCATAAAATAAGTGATTTTCTGTCATTGGTAATCCAATAAGTTCATTTTCGTCGTCCCCAGGCTTATTCTAATCCAATTAGGATTTTAATCCAATGTTGTGCATCCCATATGCGATTTTGTGTCATTGGTTGAACATTTAGGTCATTTTCGTCCTCCCTAGGCTTATTCTAATCCAATTAGGGTTTTTAACCAATCTTGTGCATCCAATATGTGATTTTGTGTCATTGGTTGCACATTTAGGTCATTTTTGTCCTCCCTAGGCTTATTCTAATCCAATTAGGGTTTTTAACCAATCTTGTGCATCCAATATGTCATTTTGTGTCATTGGTTGAACATTTAGGTCATTTTCGTCCTCCCTAGGCTTATTCTAATCCAATTAGGGTTTTTAACTAATCTTGTGCATCCAATATGTGATTTTGTGTCATTTTGTGTCATTGGTTGAACATTTAGGTCATTTTCGTCCTCCATAGACTTATTCTAATCCAATTAGGGTTTTTAACCAATCTTGTGCATCCAATATGTGATTTTGTGTCATTGGTTGAACATTTAGGTCATTTTCGTCCTCCCTAGGCTTATTCTAATCCAATTAGGGTTTTTAACCAATCTTGTTCATATAATAAGTGATTTTGTGTCATTTGTAATCCAATTAGGTCATTTTCGTCCTCGCTAGGCTTATTCTAATCCAATTAGAATTTTTAACCAATCATGTGCATCCAATATGTGATTTTGTGTCATTTTGTGTTATTGGTTGAACATTTAGGTCATTTTCGTCCTCCCTAGGCTTATTCTAATCCAATTAGGGTTTTTAACCAATCTTGTGCATCCAATATGTTATTTTGTGTAATTTTGTGTCATTGGTTGAACATTTAGGTCATTTTCGTCCCCCCTAGGCTTATTCTAATCCAACTAAGGTTTTTAACAAATGTTGTGCATCCAATATGTGATTTTGTGTCATTGGTTGAACATTAAGGTCATTTTCGTCCTCGCTAGGCTTATTCTAATCCAATTAGGGTTTTTAACCAATCTTGTGCATCCAATATGTGATTTTGTGTCATTGGTTGCACATTTAAGTCATTTTCGTCCTCCCTAGGCTTATTCTAATCCAATTAGGGTTTTCAACCAATATTGTGCATCCAATATGTGAATTTGTGTCATTTTGTGTCATTGGTTGAACATTTAGGTCATTTAGGTCCTCCCTAGGCTTATTCTAATCCAATTAGCGTTTTTAACCAATCTTGTGGATCCAATATGTGATTTTGTGTCATTTTGTATTATTGGTTGAACATTTAGGTCATTTTCATCCTCCCTAGGCTTATTCTAATCCAATTAGGGTTTTTAACCAATCTTGTGCATATAATAAGTGATTTTGTGTCATTTGTAATCCAATTAGGTCATTTTCGTCCTCGCTAGGCTTATTCTACTCCAATTAGAATTTTTAACCAATCATGTGCATCCAATATGTGATTTTGTGTCATTTTGTGTCATTGGTTGAACATTTAAGTCATTTTCGTCCTCCCTAGGCTTATTCTAATCCAATTAGGGTTTTTATCCAATCTTGTGCATCCAATATGTGATTTTGTGTCATTGGTTGCACATTTAGGTCATTTTCGTCCTCCCTAGGCTTATTCTAATCCAATTAGGGTTTTTAACAATTCTTGTGCATCCAATATGTGATTTTGTGTCATTGGTTGAACATTAAGGTCATTTTGGTCCTCCCTATGCTTATTCTAAGCCAATTAGGGGTTTTAACCAATTTTTGTGCATCCAATATGTGATTTTTTGTCATTGGTTGCACATTTAGGTCATTTTTGTCCTCCCTAGGCTTATTGTAATCCAATTAGGGTTTTTAACCAATCTTGTGCATCCAATATGTGATTTTGTGTCATGGTTGAACATTTAGGTCATTTTTGTCCTCCCTAGGCTTATTCTAATCCAATTAGGGTTTTTAACCAATCTTGTGCATGCAATATGTGATTTTGTCTCATTGGTTGCACATTTAGGTCATTTTCGTCCTCCCTAGGCTTATTCTAATCCAATTAGGGTTTTTAACCAATCTTGTGCATATAATAAGTGATTTTATGTCATTGGTAATCCAATTAGGTCATTTTCGTCCTTGCTAGGCTTATTCGAATCCAATTAGAATTTTTAACCAATCTTATGCATCCAATATGTGATTTTGTGTCATTTTGTGTTATTGGTTGAACATTTAGGTAATTTTCGTCCTCCCTAGGCTTATTCTAATCCAATTAGGGTTTTTAACCAATCTTGTGCATCCAATAAATGATTTTGTGTCATTTTGTGTCATTGGTTGAACATTTAGGTCATTTTCGTCCCCCAAAGGCTTATTCTAATCCAATTAGGGTTTTTAACCAATCTTGTGCATCCAATATGTGAATTTGTGACATGGTTGAACATTTAGGTCATTTTCGTCCTCCCTAGGCTTATTCTAATCCAATTAGGGTTTTTAACAATTCTTGTGCATCCAATATGTGATTTTGTGTCATTGGTTGAACATTAAGGTCATTTTGGTCCTCCCTATGCTTATTCTAAGCCAATTAGGGTTTTTAACCAATCTTGTGCATCCAATATGTGATTTTGTGTCATTGGTTGAACATTTAGGTCATTTTGGTCCTCCCTAGGCTTATTCTAATCCAATTATGGTTTTTAACCAATCTTGTTCATATAATAAGTGATTTTGTGTCATTTGTAATCCAATTAGGTCATTTTCGTCCTCGCTAGGCTTATTCTAATCCAATTAGAATTTTTAACCAATCATGTGCATCCAATATTTGATTTTGTGTCAGTTTGTGTTATTGGTTGAACATTTAGGTCATTTTTGTCCCCCCTAGGCTTATTCTAATCCAACTAGGGTTTTTAACAAATCTTGTGCATCCAATATGTGATTTTGTGTCATTGGTTGAACATTAAGGTCATTTTCGTCCTCGCTAGGCTTATTCTAATCCAATTAGGGTTTTTAACCAATCTTGTGCATCCAATATGTGATTTTGTGTCATTGGTTGCACATTTAAGTCATTTTCGTCCTCCCTAGGCTTATTCTAATCCAATTAGGGTTTTCAACCAATCTTGTTCATCCAATATGTGAATTTGTGTCATTTTGTGTCATTGGTTGAACATTTAGGTCATTTAGGTCCTCCCTTGGCTTATTCTAATCCAATTAGTGTTTTTAACCAATCTTGTGGATCCAATATGTGATTTTGTGTCATTTTGTATTATTGGTTGAACATTTAGGTCATTTTCATCCTCCCTAGGCTTATTCTAATCCAATTAGGGTTTTTAACCAATCTTGAGCATATAATAAGTGATTTTGTGTCATTTGTAATCCAATTAGGTCATTTTCGTCCTCGCTAGGCTTATTCTACTCCAATTAGAATTTTTAACCAATCATGTGCATCCAATATGTGATTTTGTGTCATTGGTTGCACATTTAGGTCATTTTCGTCCTCCCTAGGCTTATTCTAATCCAATTAGGGTTTTTAACAATTCTTGTGCATCCAATATGTGATTTTGTGTCATTGGTTGAACATTAAGGTCATTTTGGTCCTCCCTATGCTTATTCTAAGCCAATTAGGGTTTTTAACCAATCTTTTGCATCCAATATGTGATTTTGTGTCATTGGTTGCACATTTAGGTCATTTTTGTCCTCCCTAGGCTTATTGTAATCCAATTAGGGTTTTTAACCAATCTTGTGCATCCAATTTGTTATTTTGTGTCATTGGTTGAACATTTACGTCATTTTCGTCCCCCAAAGGCTTATTCTAATCCAATTAGGGTTTTTAACCAATCTTGTGCATCCAATATGTGAATTTGTGTCATGGTTGAACATTTAGGTCATTTTCGTCCTCCCTAGGCTTATTCTAATCCAATTAGGGTTTTTAACAATTCTTGTGCATCCCATATGTGATTTTGTGTCATTGGTTGAACATTAAGGTCATTGTGGTCCTCTTTATGCTTATTCTAAGCCAATTAGGGTTTTTAACCAATCTTGTGCATCCAATATGTGATTTTGTGTCATTGGTTGAACATTTAGGTCATTTTCGTCCTCCTTAGGCTTATTCTAATCCAATTAGGGTTTTTAACCAATCTTGTGCATCCAATATGTTATTTTGTGTCATTGGTTGAACATTTAGGTCATTTTCGTCCCCCCTAGGCTTATTCTAATCCAATTAGGGTTTTTAACCAATCTTGTGCATCCAATATGTGATATTGTGTCATTGGTTACACATTTAGGTCATTTTCGTCCTCCCTAGGCTTATTCTAATCCAATTAGGGTTTTTAACCAATCTTGTGCATATAATAACTGATTTTGTGTCATTGGTAATCCAATTATGTCATTTTCGTCCTCGTTAGGCTTATTCTAATCTAATTAGGGTTTTTAACCAATCTTATGCATCCAATATGTGATTTTGTGTCATTTTGTGTCATTGGTTGAACATTTAGGTCATTTTCGTCCTCCCTAGGCTTATTCTAATCCAATTTGGGTTTTTAACCAATCTTGTGCATCCAATATGTGATTTTGTGTCATTGGTTGCACATTTAGGTCATTTTTGTCCTCCCTAGGCTTATTCTAATCCAATTAGGGTTTTTAACCAATCTTGTGCCTCCAATATGTGATTTTGTGTCATTTTGTGTCTTTGGTTGAACATTTAGGTCATTTTCGTCCTCCCTAGGCTTATTCTAATCCAATTAGGGTTTTTATCCAATCTTGTGCATCCAATATGTGATTTTGTGTCATTGGTTGCACATTTATAATATTTTCGTCCTCCCTAGGCTTATTCTAATCCAATTAGGGTTTTTAACCAATCTTGTGCATCCAATATGTGATTTTGTGTCATTTTGTGTTATTGGTTGAACATTTAGGTCATTTTCATCCTCCCTAGGCTTATTCTAATCCAATTAAGGTTTTTAACCAATCTTATGCATCCAATATGTGATTTTGTGTCATTGGTTGAACATTTAGGTCATTTTCGTCCTCCCTAGGCTTATTCTAATCCAATTAGGGTTTTTAACCAATCTTGTGCATCCAATATGTGAATTTGTGTCATGGTTGAACATTTAGGTCATTTTCGTCCTCCCTAGGCTTATTCTAATCCAATTAGGGTTTTTAACAATTCTTGTGCATCCCATATGTGATTTTGTGTCATTGGTTGAACATTAAGGTCATTTTGGTCCTCTTTATGCTTATTCTAAGCCAATTAGGGTTTTTAACCAATCTTGTGCATCCAATATGTGATTTTGTGTCATTGGTTGAACATTTAGGTCATTTTCGTCCTCCTTAGGCTTATTCTAATCCAATTAGGGTTTTTAACCAATCTTGTGCATCCAATATGTTATTTTGTGTCATTGGTTGAACATTTAGGTCATTTTCGTCCTCCCTAGGCTTATTCTAATCCAATTAGGGTTTTTAACCAATCTTGTGCATCCAATATGTGATTTTGTGTCATTGGTTAAACATTTAGGTCATTTTCGTCCCCCTTAGGCTTATTCTAATCCAATTAGGGTTTTTAACCAATCTTGTGCATCCAATATGTGATTTTGTGTCATTGGTTGAACATTTAGGTCATTTTCTTCCTCCCTAGGCTTATTCTAATCCAATTAGGGTTTTTATCCAATCTTGTGCATCCAATATGTGATTTTGTGTCATTGGTTGAACATTTAGATCATTTTCGTCCTCCCTAGGCTTATTCTAATCCAATTAGGGTTTTTAACCAATCTTGTGCATCCAATATGTGATTTTGTGTCATTTTGTGTCGTTGGTTGAACATTTAGGTCATTTTCGTCCTCCCTAGGCTTATTCTAATCCAATTAGGGTTTTTAACCAATCTTGTGTATCCAATATGTGTGTCATTTTGTGTCATTGGTTGAACATTTAGGTCATTTTCGTCCACCCTAGGCTTATTCTAATCCAATTAGGGTTTTTAACCAATCTTGTGCATCCAATATGTGATTTTGTGTCATTGGTTGAACATTTAGGTCATTTTTGTCCTCCCTAGGCTTATTCTAATCCAATTAAGGTTTTTAACCAATCTTGGGAATCCAATATGTGATTTTGCGTCATTGGTTGAACATTTAGGTCATTTTCGTCCTCCCTAGGCTTATTCTAATCCAATTAGGGTTTTTAACCAATCTTGTGCATCCAATATGTGATTTTGTGTCATTTTGTGTCATTGGTTGAACATTTAGGTCATTATGGTCCCCCCTAGGCTTATTCTAATCCAATTAGGGTTTTTAACCAATCTTGTGCATCCAATATGTGATTTTGTGTCATATTGTGTCATTGGTTGAACATTTAGGTCATTTTCGTCCTCCCTAGGCTTATTCTAATCCAATTAGGGTTTTTAACCAATCTTGTGCATCCAATATGTGATTTTGTGTCATTGGTTGCACATTTAGGTCATTTTCGTCCTCCCTAGGCTTATTCTAATCCAATTAGGGTTTTTAACCAATCTTGTGCATCCAATATGTGATTTTGTGTCATTGGTTGAACATTTAGGTTATTTTCGTCGTCCCCAGGCTTATTCTAATCCAATTAGGATTTTAATCCAATGTTGTGCATCCCATATGCGATTTTGTGTCATTGGTTGAACATTTAGGTCATTTTCGTCCTCCCTAGGCTTATTCTAATCCAATTAGGGTTTTTAACCAATCTTGTGCATCCAATATGTGATTTTGTGTCATTGGTTGCACATTTAGGTCATTTTTGTCCTCCCTAGGCTTATTCTAATCCAATTAGGGTTTTTAACCAATCTTGTGCATAAAATAAGTGATTTTCTGTCATTGGTAATCCAATAAGTTCATTTTCGTCGTCCCCAGGCTTATTCTAATCCAATTAGGATTTTAATCCAATGTTGTGCATCCCATATGCGATTTTGTGTCATTGGTTGAACATTTAGGTCATTTTCGTCCTCCCTAGGCTTATTCTAATCCAATTAGGGTTTTTAACCAATCTTGTGCATCCAATATGTGATTTTGTGTCATTGGTTGCACATTTAGGTCATTTTTGTCCTCCCTAGGCTTATTCTAATCCAATTAGGGTTTTTAACCAATCTTGTGCATCCAATATGTCATTTTGTGTCATTGGTTGAACATTTAGGTCATTTTCGTCCTCCCTAGGCTTATTCTAATCCAATTAGGGTTTTTAACTAATCTTGTGCATCCAATATGTGATTTTGTGTCATTTTGTGTCATTGGTTGAACATTTAGGTCATTTTCGTCCTCCCTAGGCTTATTCTAATCTAATTAGGGTTTTTAACCAATCTTGTGCATCCAATATGTGATTTTGTGTCATTTTTTGTCATTGGTTGAACATTTAGGTCATTTTCGTCCTCCCTAGGCTTATTCTAATCCAATTAGGGTTTTTAACCAATCTTGTGCATCCAATATGTGATTTTGTGTCATTGGTTAAACATTTAGGTCATTTTCGTCCCCCTTAGGCTTATTCTAATCCAATTAGGGTTTTTAACCAATCTTGTGCATCCAATATGTGATTTTGTGTCATTGGTTGAACATTTAGGTCATTTTCTTCCTCCCTAGGCTTATTCTAATCCAATTAGGGTTTTTATCCAATCTTGTACATCCAATATGTGATTTTGTGTCATTGGTTGAACATTTAGGTCATTTTCGTCCTCCCTAGGCTTATTCTAATCCAATTAGGGTTTTTAACCAATCTTGTGCATCCAATATGTGATTTTGTGTCATTTTGTGTCATTGGTTGAACATTTAGGTCATTTTCGTCCTCCCTAGGCTTATTCTAATCCAATTAGGGTTTTTAACCAATCTTGTGCATCCAATATGTGATTTTGTGTCATTTTGTGTCATTGGTTGAACATTTAGGTCAGTTTAGTCCTCCCTAGGCTTATTCTAATCCAATTAGGTTTTTAACCAATCTTGTGCATCCAATATGTGATTTTGTGTCATTGGTTGAACATTTAGGTCATTTTCGTCCTCCCTAGGCTTATTCTAATCCAATTAGAGTTTTTAACCAATCTTGTGCGTCCAATATGTGATTTTGCGTCATTTTGTGTCATTAGTTGAACATTTAGGTCATTTTCGTCCTCCCTAGGCTTATTCTAATCCAATTAGGGTTTTTAACCAATCTTGTGCATCCAATATGTGATTTTGTGTCATTTTGTGTCATTGGTTGAACATTTAGGTCATTTTCGTTCTCCCTAGGCTTATTCTAATCCAATTAGGGTTTTTAACCAAACTAGTGCACCCAATACGTCATTTTGTGTCATTGGTTGAACATTTAGGTCATTTTCGTCCTCCCTAGGCTTATTCTAATCCAATTAGGGTTTTTAACCAATCTTGTGCATCCAATATGTGATTTTGTGTCATTTTGTGTCATTGGTTGAACATTTAGGTCATTTTCGTCCTCCCTAGGCTTATTCTAATCCTATTAGGGTTTTTAACCAATCTTTTGCATCCAATATGTGATTTTATGTCATTTTGTGTCATTGGTTGAACATTTAGGTCATTATCGTCTTCCCTAGGCTTATTCTAATCCAGTTAGGGTTTTCAACCAATCTTGTGCATCCAATATGTGATTTTGTGTCGTTTTGTGTCATTGGTTGAACATTTAGGTCATTTTCGTCCTCCTTAGGCTTATTCTAATCCAATTAAGGTTTTTAACCAATCTTGTGCATCCAATGTGTGATTTTGTGTCATTTTGTGTCATTGGTTAAACATTTAGGTCATTTTCGTCCTCCCTATGCTCTTTTAAATCCAATTAAGGTTTTTAACCAATCTTGTGCATCCAATATGTGATTTTGTGTCATTGGTTGAACATTTAGGTCATTTTCGTCCTCCCTAGGCTTATTCTAATCCAATTAGGGTTTTTAACCAATCTTGTGCATCCAATATGTGATTTTGTGTCATTTTGTGTCATTGGTTGAACATTTAGGTCATTTTCGTCCTCGCTAGCTTATTCTAATCCAATTAAGGTTTTTAACCAATCTTGTGCATCCAATGTGGGATTTTGTGTCATTTTTTGTCATTGGTTGAACATTTAGGTCATTTTCGTCCTCCCTAGGCTTATTCTAATCCAATTAGGGTTTTTAACCAATCTTGTGCATCCAATATGTGATTTTGTGTCATTTTGTGTCATTGGTTAAACATTTAGGTCATTTTCGTCCTCCCTAGGCTTATTCTAATCCAATTAGGGTTTTTAACCAATCTTGTGCATCCAATATGTGATTTCGTGTCATTTTGTGTCATTGGTTGAACATTTAGGTCATTTTCGTCCTGCATAGGCTTATTCTAATCCAATTAAGGTTTTTAACCAATCTTGTGCATCCAATATGTGATTTTGTGTCATTGGTTGAACATTTAGGTCATTTTCGTCCTCCCTAGGCTTATTCTAATCCAATTAGGGTTTTTAATCAATCTTGTGCATCCAATATGTGATTTTGTGTCATTTTGTGTCATTGGTTGAACATTTAGGTCATTTTCGTCCTCCTTAGTCTTATTCTAATCCAATTAGGGTTTTTAACCAATCTTGTGCATTCAATATGTGATTTTGTGTCATTGGTTGCACATTTATGTCATTTTCGTCCTCCCTAGGCTTATTCTAATCCAATTATGGTGTTTAACCAATCTTGTGCATATAATAAGTGATTTTGTGTCATTGGTAATCCGATAAGTTCATTTTCGTCCTCGCTACACTTATTCTAATCCAATTAGGGTTTTTAACCAATCTTGTGCATCCAATATTTGACTTTGTGTCATTGGTTGAACATTTAGGGCATTTTGGTCTGCCCTAGATTTATTCTAATCCAATTAGGGTTTTTAACCAATCTTGTGCATCCAATATGTGATTTTGTGTCATTGGTTGCACATTTAGGTCATTTTCGTCCTCCCTAGGCTTATTCTAATCCAATTAGGGTTTTTAACCAATCTTGTGTATCCAATATGTGATTTAGTGTCATTGGTTGAACATTTAGGCAAATTTCATCCTCCCCAGGCTTATTCTAATCCAATTAGGATTTTATCCAATTTTGTGCATCCCATATGTGATTTTGTGTCAATTTGTGTCATTGGTTGAACATTTATTTCATTTTAGTCCTCCCTAGGTTTATTCTAATCCAATTAGGGTTTTTAACCAATCTTGTGCATCCAATATGTGATTTTGTGTCATTGGTTGCACATTTAGGTCATTTTCGTCCTCCATAGGTTTATTCTAATCCAATTAGGGTTTTTAACCAATCTTGTGCATATAATAACTGATTTTGTGTCATTGGTAATCCAATTATGTCATTTTCGTCCTCGTTAGACTTATTCTAATCCAATTAGGGTTTTTAACCAATCTTATGCATCCAATATGTGATTTTGTGTCATTGGTTGAACATTTAGGTCATTTTCGTCCTCCCTAGGCTTATTCTAATCCAATTAAGGTTTTTAACCAATCTTGTGCATCCAATATGTGATTTTGTGTCATTTTTTGTCATTGGTTGAACATTTAGGTCATTTTTGTCCTCCCTAGGCTTATTCTAATCCAATTAGGGTTTTTAACAAATCTTGTGCATCCAATATGTGATTTTGTGTCATTTTGTGTCATTGGTTGAACATTTAGGTCATTTTCGTCCTCCCTTGGTTTATTTTAATCCAATTAGGGTTTTTAACCAATCTTGTGCATCATATATGTGATTTTGTGTCATTGGTTGCACATTTAGGTCATTTTCGTCCTCCCTAGGCTTATTCTAATCCAATTAGGTTTTTTAACCAATCTTGTGCATATAATAAGTGATTTTTTGTCATTGGTAATTCAATTAGGTCATTTTCGTCCTCGCGAGGCTTATTCTAATCCAATTAGAATTTTTAACCAATCTAATGCATCCAATATGTGATTTTGTGTCATTTTGTGTCATTGGTTGAACATTTAGGTCATTTTCGTCCTCCCTAGGCTTATTCTAATCCAATTAGGGTTTTTAACCAATCTTGTGCATCCAATATGTGATTTTGTGTCATTGGTTGCACATTTAGGTCATTTTCGTCCTCCCTAGGCTTATTCTAATCCAATTAGGGTTTAACCAATCTTGTGCATATAATAAGTGATTTTTTGTCATTGGTAATCCACTAAGTTCATTTTCTTCCTCGCTAGACTTATTCTAATCCAATTAGGGTTTTTAACCAATCTTGTGCATCCAATATGTGACTTTGTGTCATTGGTTGAACATTTACGTCATTTTGGTCCTCCCTAGGCTTATTCTAATCCAATTAGGGTTTTTAACCAATCTTGTGCATCCAATATGTGATTTTGTGTCATTGGTTGCACATTTAGGTCATTTTCGTCCTCCCTAGGCTTATTCTAATCCAATTAGGATTTTTAACCAATCTTGTGCATATAATAAGTGATTTTATGTCATTGGTAATCCAATTAGGTCATTTTCGTCCTCGTTAGGCTTATTCTGATCCAATTAGGGTTTTTAACCAATCTTATGCATCCAATATGTGATTTTGTGTCATTTTGTGTCATTGGTTGAACATTTAGGTCATTTTCGTCCTCGCTAGGCTTATTCTAATCCAATTAGGGTTTTTGACCAATCTTATGCATCCAATATGTGATTTTGTGTCATTTTGTGTCATTGGTTGAACATTTAGGTCATTTTCGTCCTCCCTAGGTTTAATTTAAACCAATTTGGATTTTTAACCAATCTTGTGCATCCAATATGTGATTTTGTGTCATTTTGTGTCATTGGTTGAACATTTAGGTCATTTTCGTCCTCCCTAGGCTTATTCTAATCCAATTAGGGTTTTTAACCAATCTTGTGCATCCAATATGTGATTTTGTGTCATTGGTTGCACACTTAGGTCATTTTTGTCCTCCCTAGGCTTATTCTAATCCAATAAGGGTTTTTAACCAATCTTGTGCATATTATAACTGATTTTGTGTCATTGGTAATCCAATTAGGTCATTTTCGTCCTCGATAGGCTTATCCTAATCCAATTAGGTTTTTTAACCAATCTTATGCATCCAATATGTGATTTTGTGTCATTTTGTGTCATTGGTAATCCAATTAGGTTATTTTCGTCCTCCCTATGCTTATTCTAATACAATTAGGGTTTTTAACCAATCTTGTGCATCCAATATGTGATTTTGTGTCATTGGTTGCACATTTAGGTCATTTTCGTCCTCCCTAGGCTTATTCTAATCCAATTAGGGTTTTTAACCAATCTTGTGCATATAATAACTGATTTTGTGTCATCGGTTATCCAATTATGTCATTTTAATTCTCGCTAGGCTTATTCTAATCCAATTAGGGTTTTTAACCAATCTTATGCATCCAATATGTGATTTTGTGTTATTTTATGTCATTGGTTGAACATTTAGGTCATTTTCGTCCTCCCTAGGCTTATTCTAATCCAATTTGTGTTTTTAACCTATCTCGTGCATCCAATATGTTATTTTGTGTCATTGGTTGCACATTTAGGTCATTTTTGTCCTCCCTAGGCTTATTCTAATCCAATCATGGTTTTTAACCAATCTTGTGCATATAATAAGTGATTTTGTGTCATTGGTAATCCAATTATGCCATTTTCGTTCTCGCTAGGCTTATTCTAATCCAATTAGGGTTTTTACTCAATCTTATGCATCCAATATGTGATTTTGTATCATTGGTTGAACATTTAGGTCATTTTCGTCCTCCCTAGGCTTATTCTAATCCAATTAGGGTTTTTAACCAATCTTGTGCATATAATAAGTGATTTTGTGTCATTGGTAATTCAATTAGGTCATTTTCGTCCTCACTAGGCTTATTCTAATCCAATTAGGGTTTTTAACCAATCTTGTGCATCCAATATGTGATTTTGTGTCATTTTGTGTCATTGGTTGAACATTTTGGTCATTTTCGTCCTCCCGAGGCTTATTCTAATCCATTTAGGGTTTTTAACCAATCTTGTGCATCCAATATGTGATTTTGTGTCATTGGTTGATCATTTAGGTCATTTTCGTCCTCCCTAGGCTTATTCTAATCCAATTAGGGTTTTTAACCAATCTTGTGCATATAATAACTGATGTTGTGTCATTGGTAATCCAATTATGTCATTTTCGTCCTCGTTAGGCTTATTCTAATCCAATTAGGGTTTTTAACCAATCTTGTGCATCCAATATGTGATTTTGTGTCATTTTGTATCATTGGTTGAACATTTAGGTCATTTTCGTCCTCCCTAGGCTTATTCTAATCCAATTAGGGTTTTTAACCAATCTTGTGCATATAATAAGTGATTTTGTGTCATTGGTAGTTCAATTAGGTCATTTTCGTCCTCACTAGGCTTATTCTAATCCAATTAGGGTTTTTAACCAATCTTGTGCATCCAATATGTGATTTTGTGTCATTTTGTATCATTGGTTGATTATTTAGGTCATTTTTGTCCTCCCTAGGCTTATTCTAATCCAATTAGGGTTTTTAACCAATCTTTTCCATCCAATATGTGATTTTGTGTCATTGGTTGAACATTTAGGTCATTTTCGTCCTCCCTAGGCTTATTCTAATCCAATTAGGGTTTTTAACCAATCTTGTGCATCCAATATGTGATTTTGTGTCATTTTGTATCATTGGTTGAACATTTAGGTCATTTTCGTCCTCCCTAGGCTTATTCTAATCCAATTAGGGTTTTTAACCAATCTTGTGCATATAATAAGTGATTTTGTGTCATTGGTAATTCAATTAGGTCATTTTCGTCCTCGCTAGGCTTATTCTAATCCAATTAGAATTTTTAACCAATCTAATGCATCCAATATGTGATTTTGTGTCATTTTGTGTCATTGGTTGAACATTTAGGTCATTTTCGTACTCCCTAGGCTTATTCTAATCCAATTAGGGTTTTTAACCAATCTTGTGCATCCAATATGTGATTTTGTGTCATTGGTTGCACATTTAGGTCATTTTCGTCCTCCCTAGGCTTATTCTAATCCAATTAGGGTTTGTAACCAATCTTGTGCATATAATAAGTGATTTTATGTCATTGGTAATCCAATTAGGTCATTTTTGTCCTCGCTAGGCTTATTCTAATCCAATTAGGGTTTTTAACCAATCTTATGCATCCAATATGTGATTTTGTGTCATTTTGTGTCATAGGTTGAACATTTAGGTCATTTTCGTCCTCCCCAGGCTTATTCTAATCCACTTAGGATTTTTATCCAATCTTTTGCATCCAATATGTGATTTTGTGTCAATTTGTGTCATTGGTTGAACATTTAGGTCATTTTCGTCCTCCCTAGGCTTATTCTAATCCAATTAGGGTTTTTAACCAATCTTGTGCATCCAATATGTGATTTTGTGTCATTGGTTGCACATTTAGGTCATTTTCGTCCTCCCTAGGCTTATTCTAATCCAATTAGGGTTTTTAACCAATCTTGTGCATCCAGTATGTGATTTTGTGTCATTGGTTGAACATTTAGGTCATTTTCGTCCTCCGTAGGCTTATTCTAATCTAATTAGCGTTTTTAACCAATCTTGTGTATATAATAAGTGATTTTGTGTCATTGGTAATCCAATTAGGTCATTTTTGTCCTCCATAGGCTTATTCTAATCCAATTAGGGTTTTTAACCAATCTTTTGCATCCAATATGTGATTTTGTGTCATTGGTTGAACATTTAGGTCATTTTTTCCTCCCTAGGCTTATTCTAATCCAATTAGGGTTTTTAACCAATCTTGTGCATCCAATATGTGATTTTGTGTCATTGGTTGCACATTTAGGTCATTTTCGTCCTCCCTAGGCTTATTCTAATCCAATTAGGGTTTTTAACCAATCTTGTGCATATAATAAGTGATTTTGTGTCATTGGTAATCCAATTAGGTCATTTTCGTCCTCGCTAGGCTTATTCTAATCCAATTAGGGTTTTTAACCATTCTTGTGCATCCAATATGTGATTTTGTGTCATTTTGGGTCAGTGGTTGAACATTTAGGTCATTTTCGTCCTCCCTAGGCTTATTCTAATCCAATTAGGGTTTTTAACCAATCTTGTGCATCCAATATGTGACTTTGTGTCATCGGTTGCACATTTAGGTCATTTTCGTCCTCCCTAGGCTTATTCTAATCCAATTAGGGTTTTTAACCAATCTTGTGCATCCAATATGTGATTTTGTGTCATTGGTTGCACATTTAGGTCATTTTCGTCCTCCCTAGGCTTATTCTAATCCAATTAGGGTTTTTAACCAATCTTGTGCATATAATAAGTGATTTTGTGTCATTGGTAATCCAATTAGGTCATTTTCGTCCTCGCTAGGCTTATTCTAATCCAATTAGGGTTTTTAACCAATCTTGTGCATCTAATATGTGATTTTGTGTCATTTTGTGTCATTGGTTGAAAATTTAGGTTATTTTCGTCCTCCCTAGGCTTATTCTAATCCAATTAGGGTTTTTAACCAATCTTGTGCATCCAATATGTGATTTTGTGTCATTGGTTGCACATTTAGGTCATTTTCGTCCTCCCTAGGCTTATTCTAATCCAATTAGGGTTTTTAACCAATCTTGTGCATCCAATATGTGATTTTGTGTCATTGGTTGAATATTTAAGTCATTTTCGTCCTCCCTAGGCTTGTTCTAATCCAATTAGGGTTTTTAACCAATCTCGGGCATCCAATATGAGATTGTGTCATTGGTTGCACATTTAGGTCATTTTCGTCCTCCCTAGTTTTATTCTAATCCAATTAGGGTTTTTAACCAATCTTGTGCATATAATAAGTGATTTTGTGTCATTGGTAATCCAATTAGGTCATTTTCGTCCTCGCTAGGCTTATTCTAATCCAACTAGGGTTTCTAACCAATCTTATGCATCCAATATGTGATTTTGTGTAATTTTGTGTCATTGGTAATCCAATTAGGTCATTTTCGTCCTCGCTAGGCTTATTCTAATCCAATTAGGGTTTTTAACCAATCTTGTGCATCCAATATGTGATTTTGTGTCAGTGGTTGCACATTTAGGTCATTTTCGTCCTCCCTAGGCTTATTCTAATCCAATTAGGGTTTTTAACCAATCTAGTGCATATAATAAGTGATTTTGTGTCATTTTGTGTCATTAGTTGAATATGTAGGTCATTTTTGTCCTCCCTAGGCTTGTTCTAATCCAATTAGGGTTTTTAACCAATCTTGGGCATCCAATATGTGATTTTGTGTCATTGGTTGCACATTTAGATCATTTTTGTCCTCCCTAGGCTTATTCTAATCCAATTAGGGTTTTTAACCAATCTTGCGAATATAATAAATGATTTTTTGTCATTGGTAATCCAATTAGGTCATTTTTGTCCTCGCTAGGCTTATTCTAATCCAATTAGGGTTTTTAATCAATCTTGTGCATATAATAAGTCATTTGGTGTCATTGGTAATCCAATTAGGTCATTTTCGTCCTCTCTAGGCTTATTCTTATCCAATTAGGGTTTTTCACCAATCTTATGCATCCAATATGTGATTTTGTGTCATTTTGTGTCATTGGTAATCCAATTAGGTCATTTTCGTCCTCGCTAGGCTTATTGTAATCCAATTAGGGTTTTTAACCAATCTTGTGCATCCAATATGTGATTTTGTGTCATTGGTTGCACATTTAGGTCATTTTCGTCCTCCCTAGGCTTATTCTAATCCAATTAGGGTTTTTAACCAATCTTGTGCATCCAATATGTGATTTTGTGTCATTGGTTGCACATTTAGGTCATTTTCGTCCTCCCTAGGCTTATTCTAATCCAATTAGGGTTTTTAACCAATCTGGTGCATCCAATATGTGATTTTGTGTCATTGGTTGAACATTTAGGTCATTTTCGTCCTCCCTAGGCTTATTCTAATCCAATTAGGGTTTTTAACCAATCTTGTGCATCCAATATGTGATTTTGTGTCATTTTGTATCATTGGTTGAATATTTAGGTCATTTTCGTCCTCCCTAGGCTTATTCTAATCCAATTAGGATTTTTAACCAATCTTGTGCATATAATAAGTGATTTTGTGTCATTGGTAGTTAAATTAGGTCATTTTCGTCCTCACTAGGCTTATTCTAATCCAATTAGGGTTTTTAACCAATCTTGTGCATCCAATATGTGATTTTGTGTCATTTTGTGTCATTGGTTGAACATTTTGGTCATTTTCGTCCTCTCGAGGCTTATTCTAATCCATTTAGGGTTTTTAACCAATCTTGTGCATCCAATATGTGATTTTGTGCCATTGGTTGCACATTTAGGTCATTTTCGTCCTCCCTAGGCATATTCTAATCCAATTAGGGTTTTTAACCAATCTTGTGCATCCAATATGTGATTTTGTGTCATTGGTTGAACATTTAGGCAAATTTCGTCCTCCCCAGGCTTATTCTAATCCAATTAGGATTTTTATCCAATCTTGTGCATCCCATATGTGATTTTGTGTCGATTTGTGTCATTCGTTGAACATTTAGGTCATTTTCGTCCTCCTTAGGCTTGTTCTAATCCAATTAGGGTTTTTAACCAATCTTGTGCATCCAATATGTGATTTTGTGTCATTGGTTGCACATTTAGGTCATTTTCGTCCTCCCTAGGCTTATTCTAATCCAATTATGGTTTTTAACCAATCTTGTGCATATAATAACTGATTTTTTGTCATTGGTAATCCAATTATGTCATTTTAGTCCTCGCTAGGCTTATTCTAATCCAATCAGGGTTTTTAACCAATCTTGTGCATCCAATATGTGATTTTGTGTCATTTTGTGTCATTGGTTGAACATTTAGGTCATTTTCGTCCTCCCTAGGCTTATTTTAATCCAATTAGGGTTTTTAACCAATCTTGTGCATCCAATATGTGATTTTGTGTCATTGGTTGCACATTTAGGTCATTTTCGTCCTCCCTATGCTTATTCTAATCCAATTAGGGTTTTTAACCAATCTTGTGCATATAATAAGTGATTTTATGTCATTGGTAATCCAATTAGGTCATTTTCGTCCTCGCTAGGCTTATTCTAATCCAATTAGGGTTTTTGACCAATCTTATGCATCCAATATGTGATTTTGTGTCATTTTGTGTCATTGGTTGAACATTTAGGTCATTTTCGTCCTCCCTAGGCTTATTTTAAACAATTTGGGTTTTTAACCAATCTTGTGCATCCAATATGTGATTTTGTGTCATTTTGTGTCATTGGTTGAACATTTAGGTCATTTTCGTCCTCCCTAGGCTTATTCTAATCCAATTAGGGTTTTTAACCAATCTTGTGCATCCAATATGTGATTTTATGTCATTGGTTGCACATTTAGGTCATTTTCGTCCTCCCTAGGCTTATTCTAATCGAATTAGGGTTTTTAACCAATCTTGTGCATATAATAAGTGATTTTATGTCATTGGTAATCCAATTAGGTCATTTTCGTCCTCGCTAGGCTTATTCTAATCCAATTAGGGTTTTTGACCAATCTTATGCATCCAATATGTGATTTTGTGTCATTTTGTGTCATTGGTTGAACATTTAGGTCATTTTCGTCCTCCCTAGGCTTATTTTAAACCAATTTGGGTTTTTAACCAATCTTGTGCATCCAATATGTGATTTTGTGTAATTGGTTGTACATTTAGGTCATTTTCGTCCTCCCTAGGCTTATTCTAATCCAATTAGGGTTTGTAACCAATCTTGTGCATATAATAAGTGATTTTACGTCATTGGTAATCCAATTAGGTCATTTTCATCCTCGCTAGGCTTATTCTAATCCAATTAGGGTTTTTAACCAATCTTATGCATCCAATATGTGATTTTGTGTCATTGGTTGAACATTTAGGTCTTTTTCGTCCTCCATAGGCTTATTTTAAACCAATTTGGGTTTTTAACCAATCTTGTGCATCCAATATGTGATTTTGTGTCATGGTTGAACATTTAGGTCATTTTCGTCCTCCCTAGGTTTATTCTAATCCAATTAGGGTTTTTAACCAATCTTGTGCATGCAATATGTAATTTTGTGTCATTGGTTGCACATTTAGGTCATTTTTGTCCTCCCTAGGCTTCTTCTAATCCAATTAGGGTTTTTAACCAATCTTGTGCATATAATAAGTGATTTTATGTCTTTGGTAATCCAATTAGGTCATTTTGGTCCTCCCTATGCTTATTCTAATCCAATTAGGGTTTTTGACCAATCTTGTGCATATAATATGTGATTTTGTGTTATTGGTAATCCAATTAGGTCATTTTCGTCCTCGCTAGGCATATTCTAATCCAATTAGGGTTTTTAACCAATCTTGTGCATCCAATATGTGATTTTGTGTCATTGGTTGAACGTTTAGGTCATTTTCGTCCTCCCTAGGCTTATTCTAATCCAATTAGGGTTTTTAACCAATCTTGTGCATATAATAAGTGATTTTATGTCAATTGTAATCCAATTAGGTCATTTTTGTCCTCGCTAGGCTTATTCTAATCCAATTAGGGTTTTTAACCAATCTTATGCATCCAATATGTGATTTTGTGTCATTTTGTGTCATAGGTTGAACATTTAGGTCATTTTCGTCCTCCCCATGCTTATTCTAATCCACTTAGGATTTTTATCCAATCTTGTGCATCCAATATGTGATTTTGTGTCAATTTGTGTCATTGGTTGAACATTTAGGTCATTTTCGTCCTCCCTAGGCTTATTCTAATCCAATTAGGGTTTTTAACCAATCTTGTGCATCCAATATGTGATTTTGTGTCATTGGTTGCACATTTAGGTCATTTTCGTCCTCCCTAGGCTTATTCTAATCCAATTAGGGTTTTTAACCAATCTTGTGCATATAATAAGTGATTTTATGTCATTAGTAATCCAATTAGGTCATTTTTGTCCTCGCTAGGCTTATTTTAATCCAATTAGGGTTTTTAACCAATCTTATGCTTCCAATATGTGATTTTGTGCCATTTTGTGTCATTGGTTGAACATTTAGGTCATTTTCGTCCTCCCTAGGCTTATTTTAAACCAATTTGGGTTTTTAACCAATCTTGTGCATCCAATATGTGATTTTGTGTCATTGGTTGTACATTTAGGTCATTTTCGTCCTCCCTAGGCTTATTCTAATCCAATTAGGGTTTGTAACCAATCTTGTGCATATAATAAGTGATTTTATGTCATTGGTAATCCAATTAGGTCATTTTCATCCTCGCTAGGCTTATTCTAATCCAATTAGGGTTTTTAACCAATCTTATGCATCCAATATGTGATTTTGTGTCATTTTGTGTCATTGGTTGAACATTTAGGTCATTTTCGTCCTCCCTAGGCTTATTTTAAACTAATTTGGGTTTTTAACCAATCTTGTGCATCCAATATGTGATTTTGTGTCATGGTTGAACATTTAGGTCATTTTCGTCCTCCCTAGGCTTATTCTAATCCAATTAGGGTTTTTAACCAATCTTGTGCATGCAATATGTGATTTTGTGTCATTGGTTGCACATTTAGGTCATTTTCGTCCTCCATAGGCTTTTACTAATCCAATTAGGGTTTTTAACCAATCTTGTGCATCCAATATGTGATTTTGTGTCAATTTGTGTCATTGGTTGAACATTTAGGTCATTTTCGTCCTCCCTAGGCTTATTCTAATCCAATTAGGGTTTTTAACCAATCTTGTGCATCCAATATGTGATTTTGTGTCATTGGTTGCACATTTAGGTCATTTTCGTCCTCCCTAGGCTTATTGTAATCAAATTAGGGTTTTTAACCAATCTTGTGCATCCAATATGTGATTTTGTGTCATGGTTGAACATTTAGGTCATTTTCGTCCTCCCTAGGCTTATTCTAATCCAATTAGGGTTTTTAACCAATCTTGTGCATCCAATATGTGATTTTGTGTCATTGGTTGCACATTTAGGTCATTTTCGTCCTCCCTAGGCTTATTCTAATCCAATTAGGGTTTTTAACCAATCTTGTGCATATAATAAGTGATTTTATGTCATTGGTATTCCAATTAGGTCATTTTCGTCCTCGCTAGGCTTATTCTAATCCAATTGGGGTTTTTAACCTATCTTATGCATCCAATATGTGATTTTGTGTCATTTGTTGCACATCTAGGTCATTTTTGTCCTCCCTAGGCTTATTCTAATCTAATTAGGAATTTTAACCAATCTTGTGCATCCAATATGTGATTTTGTGTCATTGGTTGCACATTTAGGTCATTTTTGTCCTCCCTAGGCTTATTCTAATCCAATTAGGGTTTTTAACCAATCTTGTGCATCCAATATGTGATTTTGTGTCATTCGTTGCACATTTAGGTCATTTTCGTCCTCCCTAGGCTTATTCTAATCCAATTAGGGTTTTTAACCAATCTTGTGCATCCAATATGTGATTTTGTGTCATTGGTTGAACATTTAGGTTATTTTCGTCGTCCCCAGGCTTATTCTAATCCAATTAGGATTTTAATCCAATGTTGTGCATCCCATATGCGATTTTGTGTCATTGGTTGAACATTTAGGTCATTTTCGTCCTCCCTAGGCTTATTCTAATCCAATTAGGGTTTTTAACCAATCTTGTGCATCCAATATGTGATTTTGTGTCATTGGTTGCACATTTAGGTCATTTTTGTCCTCCCTAGGCTTATTCTAATCCAATTAGGGTTTTTAACCAATCTTGTGCATAAAATAAGTGATTTTCTGTCATTGGTAATCCAATAAGTTCATTTTCGTCGTCCCCAGGCTTATTCTAATCCAATTAGGATTTTAATCCAATGTTGTGCATCCCATATGCGATTTTGTGTCATTGGTTGAACATTTAGGTCATTTTCGTCCTCCCTAGGCTTATTCTAATCCAATTAGGGTTTTTAACCAATCTTGTGCATCCAATATGTGATTTTGTGTCATTGGTTGCACATTTAGGTCATTTTTGTCCTCCCTAGGCTTATTCTAATCCAATTAGGGTTTTTAACCAATCTTGTGCATCCAATATGTCATTTTGTGTCATTGGTTGAACATTTAGGTCATTTTCGTCCTCCCTAGGCTTATTCTAATCCAATTAGGGTTTTTAACCAATCTTGTGCTTCCAATATGTGATTTTGTGTCATTTTGTGTCATTGGTTGAACATTTAGGTCATTTTCGTCCTCCCTAGGCTTATTCTAATCCAATTAGGGTTTTTAACCAATCTTGTGCATCCAATATGTGATTTTGTGTCATTGGTTGCACATTTAGTTCATTTTTGTCCTCCCTAGGCTTATTCTAATCCAATTAGGGTTTTTAACCAATCTTGTGCATATAATAAGTGATTTTGTGTCATTGGTAATCCAATTAGGTCATTTTCGTCCTCGCTAGGCTTATTCTAATCCAATTAGGATTTTTAACTAATCTTGTGCATCCAATATGTGATTTTGTGTCATTTTGTGTCATTGGTTGAACATTTAGGTCATTTTCGTCCTCCCTAGGCTTATTCTAATCCAATTAGGGTTGTTAACCAATCTTGTGCATCCAATATGTGATTTTGTGTCATTTTGTGTCATTGGTTGAACATTTAGGTCATTTTCGTCCTCCCTAGGCTTATTCTAATCCAATTAGGGTTTTTAACCAATCTTGTGCATCCAATATGTGATTTTGTGTCATTGGTTGCACATTTAGGTCATTTTCGTCCTCCCTAGGCTTATTCTAATCCAATTAGGGTTTAACCAATCTTGTGCATATAATAAGTGATTTTTTGTCATTGGTAATCCACTAAGTTCATTTTCTTCCTCGCTAGACTTATTCTAATCCAATTAGGGTTTTTAACCAATCTTGTGCATCCAATATGTGACTTTGTGTCATTGGTTGAACATTTACGTCATTTTGGTCCTCCCTAGGCTTATTCTAATCCAATTAGGGTTTTTAACCAATCTTGTGCATCCAATATGTGATTTTGTGTCATTGGTTGCACATTTAGGTCATTTTCGTCCTCCCTAGGCTTATTCTAATCCAATTAGGGTTTTTAACCAATCTTGTGCATATAATAAGTGATTTTCTGTCATCGGTAATCCAATTAGGTGATTTTCGTCCTCGCTAGGCTTATTCTAATCCAATTAGGGTTTTTAACCAATCTTGTGCATCCAATATGTGATTTTGTGTCATTGGATGCACATTTAGGTCATTTTCGTCCTCCCTAGGCTTATTCTAATCCAATTAGGGTTTTTAACCAATCTTGTGCATCCAATATGTGATTTTGTGTCATTGGTTGCACATTTAGGTCATTTTCGTCCTCCCTAGGCTTATTCTAATCCAATTAGGGTTTTTAACCAATCTTGTGCATCCAATATGTGATTTTGTGTCATTGGTTGAATATTTAGGTCATTTTGGTCCTCCCTATGCTTATTCTAATCCAATTAGGGTTTTAACTAATCTTGTGCATCCAATATGTGATTTTGTGTCAATGGTTGCACATTTAGGTCATTTTCGTCCTCCCTAGGCTTATTCTAATCCAATTAGGGTTTTTAACCAATCTTGTGCATATAATAAGTGATTTTTTGTCATTGGTAATCCATTAAAGTTCATTTTTTTCCTCCCTAGACTTATTCTAATCCAATTAGGGTTTTTAACCAATCTTGTGCATCCAATATGTGATTTTGTGTCATTGGTTGCACATTTAGGTCATTTTCGTCCTCCCTAGGCTTATTCTAATCCAATTAGGGTTTTTAACCAATCTTGTGCATCCAATATGTGATTTTGTGTCATTGGTTGAACATTTATGTCATTTTCGTCCTCCCCAGGCTTATTCTACTCCAATTAGGATTTTAATCCAATGTTGTGCATCCCATATGCGATTTTGTGTCAATTTGTGTCATTGGTTGAACATTTAGGTCATTTTCGTCCTCCCTAGGCTTATTCTAATCCAATTAGGGTTTTTAACCAATCTTGTGCATCCAATATGTGATTTTGTGTCATTGGTTGCACATTTAGGTCATTTTCGTCCTCCCTAGGCTTATTCTAATCCAATTAGGGTTTTTAACCAATCTTGTGCATCCAATATGTGATTTTTTGTCATTGGTTGCACATTTAGGTCATTTTCGTCCTCCCTAGGCTTATTCTAATCCAATTAGGGTTTTTAACCAATCTTGTGCATCCAATATGTGATTTTGTGTCATTGGTTGCACATTTAGGTCATTTTCGTCCTCCCTAGGCTTATTCTAATCCAATTAGCGTTTTTAACCAATCTTGTGCATCCAATATGTGATTTTGTGTCATTGGTTGCACATTTAGGTCATTTTCGTCCTCCTTAGGCTTATTCTAATCCAATTAGGGTTTTTAACCAATCTTGTGCATCCAATATGTGATTTTGTGTCATTGGTTGCACATTTAGGTAATTTTCGTCCTCCCTAGGCTTATTCTAATCCAATTAGGGTTTTTAACCAATGTTGTGCATCCAATATGTGATTTTGTGTCATTGGTTGATCATTTAGGTCATTTTCCTCCTCCCTAGGATTATTCTAATCCAATTAGGGTTTTTAACCAATCTTGTGCATCCAATATGTGATTTTGTGTCATTGGTTGCACATTTAGGTCATTTTAATCCTCCCTAGGCTTATTCTAATCCAATTAGGGTTTTTAACCAATCTTGTGCATCCAATATGTGATTTTGTGTCATTGGTTGCACATTTAGGTCATTTCCGTCCTCCCTAGGCTTATTCTAATCCAATTAGGGTTTTTAACCAATCCTGTGCATCCATTATGTGATTTTGTGTCATTGGTTGCACATTTAGGTCATTTTCGTACTCCCTAGGCTTATTCTAATCCAATTAGGGTTTTTAACCAATCTTGTGCATCGAATATGTGATTTAGTGTCATTGGTTGCACATTTAGGTCATTTTCGTCCTCCTAGGCTTATTCTAATCCAATTAGGATTTTTAACCAATCTTGTGCATCCAATATGTGATTTTGTGTCATTTTGTGTCATTGGTTGAACATTTAGGTCATTTTCGTCCTCCCTAGGCTTATTCTAATCCAATTAGGGTTTTTAACCAATCTTGTGCATCCAATATGTGATTTTGTGTCATTGGTTGCACATTTAGGTCATTTTTGTCCTCCCTAGGCTTATTCTAATCCAATTTGGGTTTTTAACCAATCTTGTGCATCCAATATGTGATTTGGTGTCATTGGTTGCACATTTAGGTCATTTTTGTCCTCCCTAGGCTTATTCTAATCCAATTAGGGTTTTTAACAAATCTTGTGCATCCAATATGTGATTTTGTGTCATTTTGTGTCATTGGTTGAACATTTAGGTCATTTTCGTCCTCCCTAGGCTTATTCTAATCCAATTAGGGGTTTTAACCAATCTTGTGCATCCAATATGTGATTTTGTGTCATTTTGTGTCATTGTTGAACATTTAGGTCATTTTCGTCCTCCCTAGGCTTATTCAAATCCAATTAGGGTTTTTAACCAATCTTGTGCATCCAATATGTGATTTTGTGTCATTTTGTGTCATTGGTTGAACATTTAGGTCATTTTCGTCCTCCCTAGGCTTATTCTAATCCAATTAGGGTTTTTAACCAATCTTGTCCATCCAATATGTGATTTTGTGTCATTGGTTGAACATTTAGGTCATTTTCGTCCTCCCTAGGCTTATTCTAATCCAATTAGGGTTTTTAACCAATCTTGTGCATCCAATATGTGATTTTGTGTCATTTTGAGTCATTGGTTGAACATTTAGGTTATTTTCGTCCTCCCTAGGCTTATTCTAATCCAATTAGTGTTTTTAACCAATCTTGTGCATGCAATATGTGATTTTGTGTCATTATGTGTCATTGGTTGAACATTTAGGTCATTTTCGCCCTCCCTATGCTTATTCTAATCCAATTAGGGTTTTTAACCAATCTTGTGCATCCAATATGTGATTTTGTGTCATTTTGTGTCATTGGTTGAACATTTAGGTCTATTTCGTCCTCCCTAGGCTTATTCTAATCCATTTACGGTTTTTAACCAATCTTGTGCATCCAATATGTGATTTTGTGTCATTTTGTGTCATTGGTTGAACATTTAAGTGATTTTCGTCCTCCCTAGGCTTATTCTAATCCAATTAGGGTTTTTAACCAATCTTGTGCATCCAATATGTGATTTTGTGTCATTGGTTGCACATTTAGGTCATTTTCGTCCTCCCTAGGCTTATTCTAATCCAATTAGGGTTTTTAACCAATCTTGTGCATATAATAAGTGATTTTGTGTCATTAGTAATCCAATTAGGTCATTTTCGTCCTCGCTAGGCTTATTCTAATCCAATTAGGGTTTTTAATCAATCTTTTGCATCCAATATGTGATTTTGTGTCATTGGTTGCACATTTAGGTCAATTTCGTCCTCCCTAGGCTTATTCTATTCCAATTAGCGTTTTTAACCAATCTTGTGCATATAATAAGTGATTTTGTGTCATTGGTAATCCAATTAGGTCATTTTCGTCCTCCATAGGCTTATTCTAATCCAATTAGGGTTTTTAACCAATCTTTTGCATCCAATATGTGATTTTGTGTCATTGGTTCAACAATTAGGTCATTTTAGTCCTCGCTAGGCTTATTCTAATCCAATTAGGGTTTTTAACCAATCTTGTGCATATAATAAGTGATTTTGTGTCATTGGTAATCCAATTAGGTCATTTTCGTCCTCGCTAGGCTTATTCTAATCCAATTAGGGTTTTTAACCAATCTTGTGCATCCAATATGTGAGTTTGTGTCATTGGTTGCACATTTAGGTCATTTTCGTCCTCCCTAGGCTTATTCTAATCCAATTAGGGTTTTTAACTAATCTTGTGCATATAATAATTTATTTTGTGTCATTGGTAATCCAATTAGGTCATTTTCGTCCTCGCTAGGCTTATTCTAATCCAATTAGGGTTTTTAACCAATCTTGTGCATCCAATATGTGATTTTGTGTCATTGGTTGCACATTTAGGTCATTTTCGTCCTCTCTAGGCTTATTCTAATCCAATTAGGGTTTTTAACCAATCTTGTGCATATAATAAGTGATTTTGTGTCATTGGTAATCCAATTAGGTCATTTTCGTCCTCGCTAGGCTTATTCTAATCCAATTAGGGTATTTAATCAATCTTGTGCACCCAATATGAGATTTATTGTCATTTTGTGTCATTGGTTGAACTTTTAGGTCATTTTCGTCCTCCCTAGGCTTCTTCTAATCCAATTAGGGTTTTTAACCAATCTTGTGCATCCAATATGTGATTTTGTGTCATTGGTTGCACATTTAGGTCATTTTCGTCCTCCCTAGGCTTATTCTAATCCAATTAGGGTTTTTAACCAATCTTGTGCATCCAATATGTGATTTTGTGTAATTTTGTGTCATTGGTTGAATATTTAGGTCATTTTCGTCCTCCCTAGGATTATTCTAATCCAATTAGGGTTTTTAACCAATCTTGTGCATCTAATATGTGATTTTGTGTCATTTTGTGTCATTGGTTGAACATTTAGGTCATTTTCGTCCGCCCTAGGCTTATTCTAATCCAATTAGGGTTTTTAACCAATCTTGTGCATCCAATATGTGATTTTGTGTCATTGGTTGCACATTTAGGTCATTTTCGTCCTCCCTAGGCTTATTCTAATCCAATTAGGGTTTTTAACCATTCTTGTGCATCGAATATGTGATTTAGTGTCATTGGTTGCACATTCAGGTAATTTTCGTCCTCCTAGGCTTATTCTGATCCAATTTGGGTTTTTAACCAATCTTGTGCATCCAATATGTGATTTTGTGTCATTTTGTGTCATTGGTTGAACATTTAGGTCATTTTCGTCCTCCCTAGGCTTATTCTAATCCAATTAGGGTTTTTAACCAATCTTGTGCATCCAATATGTGATTTTGTGTCATTGGTTGCACATTTAGGTCATTTTCATCCTCCCTATGCTTATTCTAATCCAATTAGGGTTTTTAACCAATCTTGTGCATCCAATATGTGATTTTGTGTCATTGGTTGCACATTTAGGTCATTTTCGTCCTCACTAGGCATATTCTAATCCAATTAGGGTTTTTAACCAATCTTGTGCATATAATAAGTGATTTTGTGTCATTGGTAATCCAATTAGGTCATTTTCGTCCTCCCTAGGCTTATTCTAATCCAATTAGGGTTTTTAACCAATCTTGTGCATCCAATATGTGATTTTGTGTCATTGGTTGCACATTTAGGTCATTTTTGTCCTCCCTAGGCTTATTCTAAGCCAATTAGGGTTTTTAACCAATCTTGTGCATATAATAAGTGATTTTCTGTCATCGGTAATCCAATTAGGTGATTTTTGACCTCGCTAGGCTTATTCCAAACCAATTAGGGTTTTTAACCAATCTTGTGCATCCAATATGTGATTTTGTGTCATTGGTTGCACATTTAGGTAATTTTCGTCCTCCCTAGGCTTATTCTAATCCAATTAGGGTTTTTAACCAATCTTGTGCATCCAATATGTGATTTTGTGTCATTGGTTGCACATTTAGGTCATTTTCGTCCTCCCTAGCCTTATTCTAATCCAATTAGGGTTTTTAACCAATCTTGTGCATATAATAAGTGATTTTGTGTCATTGGTAATTCATTTAGGTCATTTTCGTCCTCGCTAGGCTTATTCTAATCCAATTAGAATTTTTAACCAATCTAATGCATCCAATATGTGATTTTGTGTCATTTTGTGTCATTGGTTGAATATTTAGGTCATTTTCGTCCTCCCTAGGCTAATTCTAATCCAATTAGGGTTTTTAACCAATCTTGTGCATCCAATATGTGATTTTGTGTCATTGGTAGTTCAATTAGGTCATTTTCGTCCTCACTAGGCTTATTCTAATCCAATTAGGGTTTTTAACCAATCTTGTGCATATAATAAGTGATTTTGTGTCATTGGTAGTTCAATTAG
Source organism: Cicer yamashitae (assembly GCA_037974755.1). Classification (NCBI taxonomy): domain Eukaryota; kingdom Viridiplantae; phylum Streptophyta; class Magnoliopsida; order Fabales; family Fabaceae; genus Cicer; species Cicer yamashitae. The sequence continues at coordinate 186,979 of JBBPBQ010000006.1, forward strand.
GTCATTTTCGTCCTCACTAGGCTTATTCTAATCCAATTAGGGTTTTTAACCAATCTTGTGCATCCAATATGTGATTTTGTGTCATTTTGTGTCATTGGTTGAACATTTTGGTCATTTTCGTCCTCCCGAGGCTTATTCTAATCCATTTAGGGTTTTTAACCAATCTTGTGCATCCAATATGTGATTTTGTGTCATTGGTTGATCATTTAGGTCATTTTCGTCCTCCCTAGCCTTATTCTAATCCAATTAGGGTTTTTAACCAATCTTGTGCATATAATAACTGATGTTGTGTCATTGGTAATCCAATTATGTCATTTTCGTCCTCGTTAGGCTTATTCTAATCCAATTAGGGTTTTTAACCAATCTTGTGCATCCAATATGTGATTTTGTGTCATTTTGTATCATTGGTTGAACATTTAGGTCATTTTCGTCCTCCCTAGGCTTATTCTAATCCAATTAGGGTTTTTAACCAATCTTGTGCATATAATAAGTGATTTTGTGTCATTGGTAGTTCAATTAGGTCATTTTCGTCCTCACTAGGCTTATTCTAATCCAATTAGGGTTTTTAACCAATCTTGTGCATCCAATATGTGATTTTGTGTCATTTTGTATCATTGGTTGATTATTTAGGTCATTTTTGTCCTCCCTAGGCTTATTCTAATCCAATTAGGGTTTTTAACCAATCTTTTCCATCCAATATGTGATTGTGTCATTGGTTGAACATTTAGGTCATTTTCGTCCTCCCTAGGCTTATTCTAATCCAATTAGGGTTTTTAACCAATCTTGTGCATCCAATATGTGATTTTGTGTCATTTTGTATCATTGGTTGAACATTTAGGTCATTTTCGTCCTCCCTAGGCTTATTCTAATCCAATTAGGGTTTTTAACCAATCTTGTGCATATAATAACTGATTTTGTGTCATTGGTAGTTAAATTAGGTCATTTTCGTCCGCACTAGGCTTATTCTAATCCAATTAGGGTTTTTAACCAATCTTGTGCATCCAATATGTGATTTTGTGTCATTTTGTATCATTGGTTGAACATTTTGGTCATTTTCGTCCTCTCGAGGCTTATTCTAATCCAATTAGGGTTTTTAACCAATCTTGTGCATCCAATATGTGATTTGGTGTCATTGGTTGCACATTTAGGTCATTTTCGTCCTCGCTAGGCTTATTCTAATCCAATTAGGGTTTTTAACCTATCTTGTGCATATAATAACTGATGTTGTGTCATTGGTAATCCAATTATGTCATTTTCGTCTTCGTTAGGCTTATTCTAATCCAATTAGGGTTTTTAATTAATCTTGTGCATCCAATATGTGGTTTTGTGTCATTTTGTTTCATTGGTTGAACATTTAGGTCATTTTCGTCCTCCCTAGGCTTATTCTAATCCAATTAGGGTTTTTAACCAATCTTGTGCATCCAATATGTAATTTTGTGTCATTGGTTGCACATTTAGGTCATTTTCGTCCTCCCTAGGCTTATTCTAATCCAATTAGGGTTTTTAACCAATCTTGTGCATCCAATATGTGATTTTGTGTCATTTTGTATCATTGGTTGAATATTTAGGTCATTTTCGTCCTCCCTAGGCTTATTCTAATCCAATTAGGGTTTTTAACCAATCTTGTGCATATAATAAGTGATTTTGTGTCATTGGTAGTTAAATTAGGTCATTTTCGTCCTCACTAGGCTTATTCTAATCCAATTAGGGTTTTTAACCAATCTTGTGCATCCAATATGTGATTTTGTGTCATTTTGTGTCATTGGTTGAACATTTTGGTCATTTTCGTCCTCTCGAGGCTTATTCTAATCCATTTAGGGTTTTTAACCAATCTTGTGCATCCAATATGTGATTTGGTGTCATTGGTTGCACATTTAGGTCATTTTCGTCCTCCTTAGGCTTATTCTAATCCAATTAGGGTTTTTAACCTATCTTGTGCATATAATAAGTGATTTTGTGTCATTGGTAATCCAATTATTTCATTTTCGTCCTCGTTAGGCTTATTCTAATCCAATTAGGGTTTTTAACCAATCTTATGCATCCAATATGTGATTTTGTGTCATTTTGTGTCATTGGTTGAACATTTAGGTCATTTTCGTCCTCCCTAGGCTTATTCTAATCCAATTTGGGTTTTTAACCAATCTTGTGCATCCATTATGTGATTTTGTGTCATTGGTTGAACATTTAGGTCATTTTCGTCCTCCCTAGGCTTATTCTAATCCAATTAGGGTTTTTAACCAATCTTGTGCATCCAATATGTGATTTTGTGTCATTGGTTGCACATTTAGGTCATTTTCGTCCTCTCTAGGCTTATTCTAATCCAATTAGTGTTTTTAACCAATCTTGTGCATCCAATATGTAATTTTGTGTCATTTTGTGTCATTGGTTGAACATTTAGGTCATTTTCGTCCTCCCTAGGCTTATTCTAATCCAATTAGGGTTTTTAACCAATCTTGTGCATCCAATATGTGATTTTGTGTCATTTTGTGTCATTGGTTGAACATTTAGGTCATATTCGTCCTCCCTAGGCTTATTCTAATCCAATTAAGGTTTTTAACCAATCTTGTGCATCCAATATGTGATTTTGTGTCATTTTGTGTCATTGGTTGAACATTTAGGTCATTTTCGTCCTCCCTAGGCTTATTCTAATCCAATTAGGGTTTTTAACCAATCTTGTGCATCCAATATGTGATTTTGTGTCATTTTGTGTCATTGGTTGAACATTTAGGTCATTTTCGTCCTCCCTAGGCTTATTCTAATCCAATTAGGGTTTTTAACCAATCTTGTGCATCCAATATGTGATTCTGTGTCATTGGTTGAACATTTAGGTCATTTTCGTCCTCCCTAGGCTTTTCTAATCCAATTAGGGTTTTTAACCAATCTTGTGCATCCAATATGTGATTTTGTGTCATTTTGTGTCATTGGTTGAACATTTAGGTCATTTTCGTCCTCCCTAGGCTTATTCTAATCCAATTAGGGTTTTTAACCAATCTTGTGCATCCAATATGTGATTTTGTGTCATTGTGTGTCATTGGTTGAACATTTAGGTCATTTTCGTCCTCCCTAGGCTTATTCTAATCCAATTAGGGTTTTTAACCAATCTTGTGCATCCAATATGTGATTTTGTGTCATTGGTTGCACATTTAGGTCATTTTCGTCCTCCCTAGGCTTATTCTAATCCAATTAGGGTTTTTAACCATTCTTGTGCATCGAATATGTGATTTAGTGTCATTGGTTGCACATTCAGGTAATTTTCGTCCTCCTAGGCTTATTCTGATCCAATTTGGGTTTTTAACCAATCTTGTGCATCCAATATGTGATTTTGTGTCATTTTGTGTCATTGGTTGAACATTTAGGTCATTTTCGTCCTCCCTAGGCTTATTCTAATCCAATTAGGGTTTTTAACCAATCTTGTGCATCCAATATGTGATTTTGTGTCATTGGTTGCACATTTAGGTCATTTTCATCCTCCCTATGCTTATTCTAATCCAATTAGGGTTTTTAACCAATCTTGTGCATCCAATATGTGATTTTGTGTCATTGGTTGCACATTTAGGTCATTTTCGTCCTCACTAGGCATATTCTAATCCAATTAGGGTTTTTAACCAATCTTGTGCATATAATAAGTGATTTTGTGTCATTGGTAATCCAATTAGGTCATTTTCGTCCTCCCTAGGCTTATTCTAATCCAATTAGGGTTTTTAACCAATCTTGTGCATCCAATATGTGATTTTGTGTCATTGGTTGCACATTTAGGTCATTTTTGTCCTCCCTAGGCTTATTCTAAGCCAATTAGGGTTTTTAACCAATCTTGTGCATATAATAAGTGATTTTCTGTCATCGGTAATCCAATTAGGTGATTTTTGACCTCGCTAGGCTTATTCCAAACCAATTAGGGTTTTTAACCAATCTTGTGCATCCAATATGTGATTTTGTGTCATTGGTTGCACATTTAGGTAATTTTCGTCCTCCCTAGGCTTATTCTAATCCAATTAGGGTTTTTAACCAATCTTGTGCATCCAATATGTGATTTTGTGTCATTGGTTGCACATTTAGGTCATTTTCGTCCTCCCTAGCCTTATTCTAATCCAATTAGGGTTTTTAACCAATCTTGTGCATATAATAAGTGATTTTGTGTCATTGGTAATTCATTTAGGTCATTTTCGTCCTCGCTAGGCTTATTCTAATCCAATTAGAATTTTTAACCAATCTAATGCATCCAATATGTGATTTTGTGTCATTTTGTGTCATTGGTTGAATATTTAGGTCATTTTCGTCCTCCCTAGGCTAATTCTAATCCAATTAGGGTTTTTAACCAATCTTGTGCATCCAATATGTGATTTTGTGTCATTGGTAGTTCAATTAGGTCATTTTCGTCCTCACTAGGCTTATTCTAATCCAATTAGGGTTTTTAACCAATCTTGTGCATATAATAAGTGATTTTGTGTCATTGGTAGTTCAATTAGGTCATTTTCGTCCTCACTAGGCTTATTCTAATCCAATTAGGGTTTTTAACCAATCTTGTGCATCCAATATGTGATTTTGTGTCATTTTGTGTCATTGGTTGAACATTTTGGTCATTTTCGTCCTCCCGAGGCTTATTCTAATCCATTTAGGGTTTTTAACCAATCTTGTGCATCCAATATGTGATTTTGTGTCATTGGTTGATCATTTAGGTAATTTTCGTCCTCCCTAGGCTTATTCTAATCCAATTAGGGTTTTTAACCAATCTTGTGCATATAATAACTGATGTTGTGTCATTGGTAATCCAATTATGTCATTTTCGTCCTCGTTAGGCTTATTCTAATCCAATTAGGGTTTTTAACCAATCTTGTGCATCCAATATGTGATTTTGTGTCATTTTGTATCATTGGTTGAACATTTAGGTCATTTTCGTCCTCCCTAGGCTTATTCTAATCCAATTAGGGTTTTTAACCAATCTTGTGCATATAATAAGTGATTTTGTGTCATTGGTAGTTAAATTAGGTCTTTTTCGTCCTCACTAGGCTTATTCTAATCAAATTAGGGTTTTTAACCAATCTTGTGCATCCAATATGTGATTTTGTGTCATTTTGTATCATTGGTTGAACATTTTGGTCATTTTCGTCCTCTCGAGGCTTATTCTAATCCAATTAGGGTTTTTAACCAATCTTGTGCATCCAATATGTGATTTGGTGTCATTGGTTGCACATTTAGGTCATTTTCGTCCTCGCTAGGCTTATTCTAATCCAATTTGGGTTTTTAACCTATCTTGTGCATATAATAACTGATTTTTTGTCATTGGTAATCCTATTATGTCATTATCGTCCTCATTAGGCTTATTCTAATCCAATTAGGGTTTTTAACCAATCTTATGCATCCAATATGTGATTTTGTGTCATTTTGTGTCATTGGTTGAACATTTAGGTCATTTTCGTCCTCCCTCGGCTTATTCTAATCCAATTTGGGTTTTTAACCAATCTTGTGCATCCAATATGTGATTTGGTGTCATTGGTTGCACATTTAGGTCATTTTTGTCCTCCCTAGGCTTATTCTAATCCAATTAGGGTTTTTAACAAATCTTGTGCATCCAATATGTGATTTTGTGTCATTTTGTGTCATTGGTTGAACATTTAGGTCATTTTCGTCCTCCCTAGGCTTATTCTAATCCAATTAGGGTTTTTAACCAATCTTGTGCATCCAATATGTGATTTTGTGTCATTGGTTGAACATTTAGGTCATTTTCGCCTTGCTAGGTTTATTCTAATCCAATTAGGGTTTTTAACCAATCTTGTGCATCCAATATGTGATTTTGTGTCATTTTGTGTCATTGGTTGAACATTTAGGTCATTTTCGTCCTCCCTAGGCTTATTCTAATCCAATTAGGGTTTTTAACCAATCTTGTGCATCCAATATGTGATTTTGTGTCATTGGTTGATCATTTAGGTCATTTTCGTCGTCCCTAGGCTTATTCTAATCCAATTAGGGTTTTTAACCAATCTTGTGCATCCAATATGTGATTTTGTGTCATTTTGTGTCATTGGTTGAACATTTAGGTCATTTTCGTCCTCCCTAGGCTTATTCTAATCCAATTAGGGTTTTTAACCAATCTTGTGCATCCAATATGTGATTTTGTGTCATTGGTTGAACATTTAGGTCATTTTCGTCCTCCATAGACTTATTGTAATCCAATTAGGCTTTTTAACCAATCTTGGTCATCCAATATGTGATTTTGTGTCATTTTGTGTCATTGGTTGAACATTTAGGTCATTTTCGTCCTCTCTAGGCTTATTCTAATCCAATTAGGGTTTTTAACCAATCTTGTGGAACCAATATGTGATTTTGTGTCATTGGTTGAACATTTAGGTCATTTTCGTCCTCCCTAGGCTTATTCTAATCCAATTAGGGTTTTTAACCAATCTTGTGCATCCAATATGTGATTTTGTGTCATTGGTTGCACATTTAGGTCATTTTCGTCCTCCCTAGGCTTATTCTAATCTAATTAGGGTTTTTAACCAATCTTGTGTATCCAATATGTGATTTAGTGTCATTTTGTGTCATTGGTTGAACATTTAGGTCATTTTCGTCCTCCCTAGGCTTATTCTAATCCAATTAGGGTTTTTAACCAATCTTGTGCATCCAATATGTGATTTTGTGTCATTGGTTGCACATTTAGGTCATTTTCATCCTCCCTAGGCTTATTCTAATCCAATTAGGGTTTTTAACCAATCTTGTGCATCCAATATGTGATTTTGTGTCATTTTGGGTCACTGGTTGAACATTTAGGTCATTTTCGTCCTCCCTAGGCTTATTCTAATCCAATTAGGGTTTTTAACCAATCTTGTGCATCCAATATGTGATTTTGTGTCATTGGTTGCACATTTAGGTCATTTTCGTCCTCCCTAGGCTTATTCTAATCCAATTAGGGTTTTTAACCAATCTTGTGCATATAATAAGTTATTTTATTTCATTGGTAACCCAATTAGGTCATTTTCGTACTCGCTAGGCTTATTCTAATCCAATTAGGGTTTTTAACCAATCTTGTGCATCCAATACGTGATTTTGTGTCATTTTGTGTCATTGGTTGAACATTTAGGTCATTTTCGTCCTCCCTAGGCTTATTCTAATCCAATTAGGGTTTTTAACCAATCTTGTGCATCCAATATGTGATTTTGTGTCATTTTGTATCATTGGTTGAACATTTAGGTCATTTTCGTCCTCCCTAGGCTTATTCTAATCCAATTAGGGTTTTTAACAAATCTTGTGCATCCAAAATGTTATTTTGTGTCATTGGTTGAACATTTAGGTCATTTTCGTCCTCCCTAGGCCTATTCTAATCCAATTTGGGTTTTTAACCAATCTTGTGCATCCAATATGTGATTTTGTGTCATTTTGTGTCATTGGTTGAGCATTTAGGTCATTTTCGTCCTCCCTAGGCTTATTCTAATCCAATTATGGTTTTTAACCAATCTTGTGCATCCAATATGTGATTTTGTGTCATTTTGTGTCAATGGTTGAACATTTAGGTCATTTTCGTCCTCCCTAGGCTTATTCTAATCCAATTAGGGTTTTTAACCAATCTTGTGCATCCAATATGTGATTTTGTGTCATTGGTTGCACATTTAGGTCATTTTCGTCCTCCCTAGGCTTATTCTAATCCAATTAGGGTTTTTAACCAATCTTGTGCATCCATCCAATATGTGATTTTGTGTCATTTTGTGTCATTGGTTGAACATTTAGGTCATTTTCGTCCTCCCTAGGCTTATTCTAATCCAATTAGGGTTTTTAACCAATCTTGTGCATCCAATATGTGATTTTGTGTCATTGGTTGCACATTTAGGTCATTTTCGTCCTCCCTAGGCTTATTCTAATCCAATTAGGTTTTTTAACCAATCTTGTGCATCCAATATGTGATTTTGTGTCATTTTGTGTCATTGGTTGAACATTTAGGTCATTTTCGTCCTCCCTAGGCTTATTCTAATCCAATTAGGGTTTTTAACCAATCTTGTGCATCCAATATGTGATTTTGTGTCCTTTTGTGTCATTGGTTTAACATTTAGGTCATTTTCCCCCTCCCTAGGCTTATTCTAATCCAATTAAGGTTTTTAACCAATCTTGTGCATCGAATGTGTGATTTTGTGTCATTTTGTGTCATTGGTTGAACATTTAGGTCATTTTCGTCCTCCCTAGGCTTATTCTAATCCAATTAGGGTTTTTAACCAATCTTGTGCATCCAATATCTGATTTTGTGTAATTTTGTGTCATTGGTTGAACATTTAGGTCATTTTCGTCCTCCCTAGGCTTATTCTAATCCAATTAGGGTTTTTAACCTATCTTTGGTGTCCAATATGTGATTTTGTGTCATTGGGTAAACATTTAGGTCATTTTCGTCCTCCCTAGGCTTATTCTAGTCCAATTAGGGTTTTTAACCAATCTTGTGCATCCAATATGTGATTTTGTGTCATTTTGTGTCATTGGTTGAACATTTAGGTCATTTTCGTCCTCCCTAGGCTTATTCTAATCCAATTAGGGTTTTTAACCAATCTTGTGCATCCAATATGTGATTTTGTGTCATTTTGTGTCATTGGTTGAACATTTAGGTCATTTTCGTCCTCCCAAGGCTTATTCTAATCCAATTAGGGTTTTAAACCAATCTTCTACATCCAATATGTGATTTTGTGTCATTGGTTGAACATTTAGGTCATTTTCGTCCTCCCTAGGCTTATTCTAATCCAATTAGGGTTTTTAACCAATCTTGTGCATCCAATATGTGATTTTGTGTCATTGGTTGCACATTTAGGTCATTTTCGTCCTCCCTAGGCTTATTCTAATCCAATTAGGGTTTTTAACCAATCTTGTGCATATAATAAGTGATTTTATTTCATTGGTAACCCAATTAGGTCATTTTCGTCCTCGCTAGGCTTATTCTAATCCAATTAGGGTTTTTAACCAATCTTGTGCATCCGATATGTGATTTTGTGTCATTTTGTGTCATTGGTTGAACATTTAGGTTATTTTCGTCCTCCTTAGGCTTATTCTAATCCAATTAGGGTTTTTAACCAATCTTGTGCATCCAATATGTGCTTTTGTGTCATTTGTGTAATTGGTTGAACATTTAGGTCTTTTTCGTCCTCCCTAGGCTTATTCTAATCCAATTAGGGTTTTTAATCAATCTTTGTCATCCAATATGTGATTTTGTGTCATTGGTTGAACATTTAGGTCATTTTCGTCCTCCCTAGGCTTATTCTAATCCAATTAGGGTTTTTAACCAATCTTGTGCATCCAATATGTGATTTTGTGTCATTTTGTATCATTGGTTGAACATTTAGGTCATTTTCGTCCTCCCTAGGCTTATTCTAATCCAATTAGGGTTTTTAACCAATCTTGTGCATATAATAACTGATTTTGTGTCATTGGTAGTTAAATTAGGTCATTTTCGTCCGCACTAGGCTTATTCTAATCCAATTAGGGTTTTTAACCAATCTTGTGCATCCAATATGTGATTTTGTGTCATTTTGTATCATTGGTTGAACATTTTGGTCATTTTCGTCCTCTCGAGGCTTATTCTAATCCAATTAGGGTTTTTAACCAATCTTGTGCATCCAATATGTGATTTGGTGTCATTGGTTGCACATTTAGGTCATTTTCGTCCTCGCTAGGCTTATTCTAATCCAATTAGGGTTTTTAACCTATCTTGTGCATATAATAACTGATTTTTTGTCATTGGTAGTTCAATTAGGTCATTTTCGTCCTCACTAGGCTTATTCTAATCCAATTAGGGTTTTTAACCAATCTTATGCATCCAATATGTGATTTTGTGTCATTTTGTGTCATTGGTTGAACATTTAGGTCATTTTCGTCCTCCCTCGGCTTATTCTAATCCAATTTGGGTTTTCAACCAATCTTGTGCATCCAATATGTGATTTGGTGTCATTGGTTGCACATTTAGGTCATTTTTGTCCTCCCTAGGCTTATTCTAATCCAATTAGGGTTTTTAACAAATCTTGTGCATCCAATATGTGATTTTGTGTCATTTTGTGTCATTGGTTGAACATTTAGGTCATTTTCGTCCTCCCTAGACTTATTCTAATCGAATTAGGGTTTTTAACCAATCTTGTGCATCCAATATGTGATTTTGTGTCATTGGTTGCACATTTAGGTCATTTTCGTCCTCCCTAGGCTTATTCTAATCCAATTAGGGTTTTTAACCAATCTTGTGCATATAATAAGTGATTTTGTGTCATTGGTAGTTCAATTAGGTCATTTTCGTCCTCACTAGGCTTATTCTAATCCAATTAGGGTTTTTAACCAATCTTGTGCATCCAATATGCGATTTTGTGTCATTTTGTATCATTGGTTGATTATTTAGGTCATTTTCGTCCTCCCTAGGCTTATTCTAATCCAATTAGGGTTTTTAACCAATCTTGTGCATATAATAAGTGATTTTGTGTCATTGGTAGTTAAATTAGGTCATTTTCGTCCTAACTAGGCTTGTTCTAATCCAATTAGGGTTTTTAACCAATCTTGTGCATCCAATATGTGATTTTGTGTCATTTTGTGTCATTGGTTGAACATTTTGGTCATTTTCGTCCTCTCGAGGCTTATTCTAATCCATTTAGGGTTTTTAACCAATCTTGTGCATCCAATATGTGATTTGGTGTCATTGGTTGCACATTTAGGTCATTTTCGTCCTCCCTAGGCTTATTCTAATCCAATTACGGTTTTTAACCTATCTTGTGCATATATTAAGTGATTTTGTGTCATTGGTTGAACATTTAGGTCATTTTCGTCCTCCCCAGGCTTATTCTAATCCAATTAGGATTTTAATCCAATCTTGTGCATCCCATATGTGATTTTGTGTCAATTTGTGTCATTGGTTGAACATTTAGGTCATTTTCGTCCTCCCTAGGCTTATTCTAATTCAATTTGGGTTTTTAACCAATCTTGTGCATCCAATATGTGATTTTGTGTCATTGGTTGCACATTTAGGTCATTTTTGTCCTCCCTAGGCTTATTCTAATCCAATTAGGGTTTTTAATCAATCTTATGCATCCAATATGTGATTTTGTGTCATTTTGTGTCATCGGTTGATCATTTAAGTCATTTTCGTCCTCCCTAGGCTTATTCTAATCCAATTAGGGTTTTTAACCA
>JBBPBQ010000006.1:211184-272226 GCA_037974755.1 Cicer yamashitae
GGCAAATTTCGTCCTCCCCAGGCTTATTCTAATCCAATTAGGATTTTTATCCAATCTTGTGCATCCCATATGTGATTTTGTGTCGATTTGTGTCATTCGTTGAACATTTAGGTCATTTTCGACCTCCTTAGGCTTGTTCTAATCCAATTAGGGTTTTTAACCAATCTTGTGCATCCAATATGTGATTTTGTGTCATTGGTTGCACATTTAGGTCATTTTTGTCCTCCCTAGGCTTATTCTAATCCAATTAGGGTTTTTAATCAATCTTGTGCATCCAATATGTGATTTTGTGTCATTTTGTGTCATTGGTTGATCATTTAGGTCATTTTCGTCCTCCCTAGGCACATTCTAATCCAATTAGGGTTTTTAACCAATCTTGTGCATATAATAACTGATTTTGTGTCATTGGTAATCCAATTATGTCATTTTCGTCCTCGTTAGGCTTATTCTAATCCAATTAAGGTTTTTAACCAATCTTATGCATCCAATATGTGATTTTGTGTCATTTTGTGTCATTGGTTGAACATTTAGGTCATTTTCGTCCTCCCTAGGCTTATTCTAATCCAATTTCGGTTTTTAACCAATCTTGTGCATCCAATATGTGATTTTGTGTCATTGGTTGAACATTTTGGCAAATTTCGTCCTCCCCAGGCTTATTCTAATCCAATTAGGATTTTTATCCAATCTTGTGCATCCCATATGTGATTTTGTGTCGATTTGTGTCATTCGTTGAACATTTAGGTCATTTTCGAGCTCCTTAGGCTTGTTCTAATCCAATTAGGGTTTTTAACCAATCTTCTGCATCCAATATGTGATTTTGTGTCATTGGTTGCACATTTAGGTCATTTTCGTCCTCCCTAGGCTTATTCTAATCCAATTATGGTTTTTAACCAATCTTGTGCATATAATAACTGATTTTTTGTCATTGGTAATCCAATTATGTCATTTTCGTCCTCATTAGGCTTATTCTAATCCAATTAGGGTTTTTAACCAATCTTATGCATCTAATATGTGATTTTGTGTCATTTTGTGTCATTGGTTGAACATTTAGGTCATTTTCGTCCTCCCTCGGCTTATTCTAATCCAATTTGGGTTGTTAACCAATCTTGTGCATCCAATATGTGACTTTGTGTCATTGGTTGCACATTTAGGTCATTTTTGTCCTCCCTAGGCTTATTCTAATCCAATTAGGGTTTTTAACAAATCTTGTGCATCCAATATGTGATTTTGTGTCATTTTGTGTGATTGGTTGAACATTTAGGTCATTTTCATCCTCCCTAGGCTTATTCTAATCCAATTAGGGTTTTTAACCAATCTTGTGCATCCAATATGTGATTTTGTGTCATTGGTTGCACATTTAGGTCATTTTCGTCCTCCCTAGGCTTATTCTAATCCAATTAGGGTTTTTAACCAATCTTGTGCATATAATAAGTGATTTTGTGTCATTGGTAGTTCAATTAGGTCATTTTCGTCCTCACTAGGCTTATTCTAATCCAATTAGGGTTTTTAACCAATCTTGTGCATCCAATATGCGATTTTGTGTCATTTTGTATCATTGGTTGATTATTTAGGTCATTTTCGTCCTCCCTAGGCTTATTCTAATCCAATTAGGGTTTTTAACCAATCTTGTGCATATAATAAGTGATTTTGTGTCATTGGTAGTTAAATTAGGTCATTTTCGTCCTAACTAGGCTTGTTCTAATCCAATTAGGGTTTTTAACCAATCTTGTGCATCCAATATGTGATTTTGTGTCATTTTGTGTCATTGGTTGAACATTTTGGTCATTTTCGTCCTCTCGAGGCTTATTCTAATCCATTTAGGGTTTTTAACCAATCTTGTGCATCCAATATGTGATTTGGTGTCATTGGTTGCACATTTAGGTCATTTTCGTCCTCGCTAGGCTTATTCTAATCCAATTAGGGTTTTTAACCTATCTTGTGCATATAATAAGTGATTTTGTGTCATTGGTTGAACATTTAGGTCATTTTCGTCCTCCCTAGGCTTATTCTAATCCAATTAGGATTTTAATCCAATCTTGTGCATCCCATATGTGATTTTGTGTCAATTTGTATCATTGGTTGAACATTTAGGTCATTTTCGTCCTCCCTAGGCTTATTCTAATCCAATTTGGGTTTTTAACCAGTCTTGTGCGTCCAATATGTGATTTTGTGTCATTTTGTGTCATTGGTTGATCATTTAGGTCATTTTCGTCCTCCCTAGGCTTATTCTAATCCAATTAGGGTTTTTAACCAATCTTGTGCATATAATAACTGATTTTGTGTCATTGGTAATCCAATTATGTCATTTTCGTCCTCGTTAGGCTTATTCTAATCCAATTAAGGTTTTTAACCAATCTTATGCATCCAATATGTGATTTTGTGTCATTTTGTGTCATTGGTTGGACATTTAGGTCATTTTCGTCCTCCCTAGGCTTATTCTAATCCAATTTCGGTTTTTAACCAATCTTGTGCATCCAATATGTGATTTTGTGTCATTGGTTGAACATTTTGGCAAATTTCGTCCTCCCCAGGCTTATTCTAATCCAATTAGGATTTTTATCCAATCTTGTGCATCCCATATGTGATTTTGTGTCGATTTGTGTCATTCGTTGAACATTTAGGTCATTTTCGACCTCCTTAGGCTTGTTCTAATCCAATTAGGGTTTTTAACCAATCTTCTGCATCCAATATGTGATTTTGTGTCATTGGTTGCACATTTAGGTCATTTTCGTCCTCCCTAGGCTTATTCTAATCCAATTATGGTTTTTAACCAATCTTGTGCATATAATAACTGATTTTTTGTCATTGGTAATCCAATTATGTCATTTTCGTCCTCATTAGGCTTATTCTAATCCAATTAGGGTTTTTAACCAATCTTATGCATCTAATATGTGATTTTGTGTCATTTTGTGTCATTGGTTGAACATTTAGGTCATTTTCGTCCTCCCTCGGCTTATTCTAATCCAATTTGGGTTGTTAACCAATCTTGTGCATCCAATATGTGACTTTGTGTCATTGGTTGCACATTTAGGTCATTTTTGTCCTCCCTAGGCTTATTCTAATCCAATTAGGGTTTTTAACAAATCTTGTGCATCCAATATGTGATTTTGTGTCATTTTGTGTGATTGGTTGAACATTTAGGTCATTTTCATCCTCCCTAGGCTTATTCTAATCCAATTAGGGTTTTTAACCAATCTTGTGCATCCAATATGTGATTTTGTGTCATTGGTTGCACATTTAGGTCATTTTCGTCCTCCCTAGGCTTATTCTAATCCAATTAGGGTTTTTAACCAATCTTGTGCATATAATATCTGATTTTGTGTCATTGGTAATCCAATTATGTCATTTTCGTCCTCGTTAGGCTTATTCTAATCCAATTAGGGTTTTTAACCAATCTTATGCATCCAATATGTGATTTTGTGTCATTTTGTGTCATTGGTTGAACATTTAGGTCATTTTCGTCCTCCCTAGGCTTATTCTAATCCAATTAGGGTTTTTAACCAATCTTGTGCATCCAATATGTGATTTTATGTCATTGGTTGAACATTTAGGTCATTTTCGTCCTCCCTAGGCTTATTCTAATCCAATTAGGGTTTTTAACCAATCTTGTGCATGCAATATGTGATATTGTGTCATTGGTTGAACATTTAGGTCATTTTCGTCCTCCCTAGGCTTATTCTAATCCAATTAGGGTTTTTAACCAATCTTGTGCATCCAATATGTGATTTTGTGTCATTGGTTGCACATTTAGGTCATTTTCGTCCTCCCTAGGCTTATTCTAATCCAATTAGGGTTTTTAACCAATCTTGTGCATCCAATATGTGATTTTGTGTCATTTTGTGTCATTGGTTGAACATTTAGGTCATTTTCGTCCTCCCTAGGCTTATTTTAATCCAATTAGGGTTTTTAACCAATCTTGTGCATCCAATATGTGATTTTGTGTCATTGGTTGCACATTTAGGTCATTTTCATCCTCACTAGGCTTATTCTAATCCAATTAGGGTTTTTAACCAATCTTGTGCATCCAATATGTGATTTTGTGTCATTTTGTGTCATTGGTTGAACATTTTGGTCATTTTCGTCCTCTCGAGGCTTATTCTAATCCATTTAGGGTTTTTAACCAATCTTGTGCATCCAATATGTGATTTGGTGTCATTGGTTGCACATTTAGGTCATTTTCGTCCTCGCTAGGCTTATTCTAATCCAATTAGGGTTTTTAACCTATCTTGTGCATATAATAAGTGATTTTGTGTCATTGGTTGAACATTTAGGTCATTTTCGTCCTCCCTAGGCTTATTCTAATCCAATTAGGATTTTAATCCAATCTTGTGCATCCCATATGTGATTTTGTGTCAATTTGTATCATTGGTTGAACATTTAGGTCATTTTCGTCCTCCCTAGGCTTATTCTAATCCAATTTGGGTTTTTAACCAGTCTTGTGCGTCCAATATGTGATTTTGTGTCATTTTGTGTCATTGGTTGATCATTTAGGTCATTTTCGTCCTCCCTAGGCTTATTCTAATCCAATTAGGGTTTTTAACCAATCTTGTGCATATAATAACTGATTTTGTGTCATTGGTAATCCAATTATGTCATTTTCGTCCTCGTTAGGCTTATTCTAATCCAATTAAGGTTTTTAACCAATCTTATGCATCCAATATGTGATTTTGTGTCATTTTGTGTCATTGGTTGAACATTTAGGTCATTTTCGTCCTCCCTAGGCTTATTCTAATCCAATTTCGGTTTTTAACCAATCTTGTGCATCTAATATGTGATTTTGTGTCATTGGTTGCACATTTAGGCAAATTTCGTCCTCCCCAGGCTTATTCTAATCCAATTAGGATTTTTATCCAATCTTGTGCATCCCATATGTGATTTTGTGTCGATTTGTGTCATTCGTTGAACATTTAGGTCATTTTCGTCCTCCTTAGGCTTGTTCTAATCCAATTAGGGTTTTTAACCAATCTTGTGCATCCAATATGTGATTTTGTGTCATTGGTTGCACATTTAGGTCATTTTCGTCCTCTCTAGGCTTATTCTAATCCAATTTCGGTTTTTAACCAATCTTGTGCATATAATAAGTGATTTTGTGTCATTGGTAATCCAATAAGTTCATTTTCGTCGTCGCAAGACTAATTCTAATCCAATTAGGGTTTTTAACCAATCTTGTGCATCCAATATGTGACTTTGTGTCATTGGTTGAACATTTATGTCATTTTGGTCCTCCCTAGACTTATTCTAATCCAATTAGGGTTTTTAACCATTCTTGTGCATATAATAACTGATTTTGTGTCATTGGTAATCCAATTATGTCATTTTCGTCCTCGTTAGGCTTATTCTAATCCAATTAGGGTTTTTAACCAATCTTATGCGTCCAATATGTGATTTTGTGTCATTTTGTGTCATAGGTTGAACATTTAGGTCATTTTCGTCCTCCCTAGGCTTATTCTAATCCAAATTTGGTTTTTAACCAATCTTGTGCATCCAATATGTGATTTTGTGTCATTGGTTGCACATTTAGGTCATTTTTGTCCTCCCTAGGCTTATTCTAATCCAATTAGGGTTTTTAACCAATATTTTGCATCCAATATGTGATTTTGTGTCATTGGTTGAACATTTAGGTCATTTTCGTCCTCCCTAGGCTTATTCTAATCCAATTAGGGTTTTTAACCAATCTCTTGCTTCCAATATGTGATTTTCTGTCATTGGTTGAACATTTAGGCAAATTTCGTCCTCCCCAAGCTTATTCTAATCCAATTAGGATTTTTATCCAATCTTGTGCATCCCATATGTGATTTTGTGTCAATTTGTGTCATTGGTTGAACATTTAGGTCATTTTCGTCCTCCCTAGGCTTATTCTAATCCAATTAGGGTTTTTAACCAATCTTGTGCATCCAATATGTGATTTTGTGTCATTGGTTGCACATTTAGGTCATTTTCGTCCTCCCTAGGCTTATTCTAATCCAATTAGGGTTTTTAACCAATCTTGTGAATTCAAAATGTGATTTTGTGTCATTGGTTGCACATTTATGTCATTTTCGTCCTCCCTAGGTTTATTCTAATCCAATTAGGGTCTTTATCCAATCTTGTGCATATAATAAGTGATTTTGTGTCATTGGTAAACCAATAAGTTCATTTTCGTCCTCGCTAGACTTATTCTAATCCAATTAGGGTTTTTAACCAATCTTGTGCATCCAATATGTGACTTTGTGTCATTGATTGAACATCTAGGTCATTTTGGTCCTCCCTATATTTATTCTAATCCAATTAGGGTTTTTGACCAATCTTGTGCATCCAATATGTGATTTTGTGTCATTGGTTGCACGTTTAGGTCATTTTCATCCTCCCTAGGCTTATTCTAATCCAATTAGGGTTTTTAACCAATCTTGTGCATCCAATATGTGATTTTGTGTCATTGGTTGAACATTTAGGCAAATTTCGTCCTCCCCAGGCTTATTCTAATCCAATTAGGATTTTTATCCAATCTTGTGCATCCCATATGTGATTTTGTGTCAATTTGTGTCATTGGTTGAACATTTAGGTCATTTTCGTCCTCCCTAGGCTTATTCTAATCCAATTAGGGTTTTTAACCAATCTTGTGCATATAATAACTGATTTTGTGTCATTGGTAATCCAATTATGTCATTTTCGTCCTCGTTAGGCTTATTCTAATCCAATTAGGGTTTTTAACCAATCTTATGCATCCAATATGTGATTTTGTGTCATTTTGTGTCATTGGTTGAACATTTAGGTCATTTTCGTCCTCCCTAGGCTTATTTTAATCCAATTAGGGTTTTTAACCAATCTTGTGCATCCAATATGTGATTTTGTGTCATTGGTTGCACATTTAGGTCATTTTCGTCCTCCCTATGCTTATTCTAATCCAATTAGGGTTTTTAACCAATCTTTGCATATAATAAGTGATTTTGTGTCATTGGTTGCACATTTAGGTCATTTTCGTACTCGCTAGGCTTCTTCTAATCCAATTAGAGTTTTTAACCAATCTTGTGCATCCAATATGTGATTTTGTGTCATTGGTTGCACATTTAGGTCATTTTCGTCCTCCCTAGGCTTATTCTAATCCAATTAGGGTTTTTAACCAATCCTGTGCATATAATAAGTGATTTTGTGTCATTGGTTGCACATTTAGGTCATTTTCGTCCTCCCTATGCTTATTCTAATCCAATTAGGGTTTTTAACCAATCTTGTGCATCCAATATTTGATTTTGTGTCATTGGTTGAACATTTAGGTCATTTTCGTCCTCCCTACGCTTATTCTAATCCAATTTGGGTTTTTAACCAATCTTGTGCATCCAGTATGTGATTTTGTGTCATTGGTTGAACATTTAGGTCATTTTCGTCCTCCGTAGGCTTATTCTAATCTAATTAGCGTTTTTAACCAATCTTGTGTATATAATAAGTGATTTTGTGTCATTGGTAATCCAATTAGGTCATTCTTGTCCTCCATAGGCTTATTCTAATCCAATTAGGGTTTTTAACCAATCTTTTGCATCCAATATGTGATTTTGTGTCATTGGTTGAACATTTAGGTCATTTTTTCCTCCCTAGGCTTATTCTAATCCAATTAGGGTTTTTAACCAATCTTGTGCATCCAATATGTGATTTTGTGTCATTGGTTGCACATTTAGGTCATTTTCGTCCTCCCTAGGCTTATTCTAATCCAATTAGGGTTTTTAACCAATCTTGTGCATATAATAAGTGATTTTGTGTCATTGGTAATCCAATTAGGTCATTTTCGTCCTCGCTAGGCTTATTCTAATCCAATTACGGTTTTTAACCATTCTTGTGCATCCAATATGTGATTTTGTGTCATTTTGGGTCAGTGGTTGAACATTTAGGTCATTTTCGTCCTCCCTAGGCTTATTCTAATCCAATTAGGGTTTTTAACCAATCTTGTGCATCCAATATGTGATTTTGTGTCATTGGTTGCACATTTAGGTCATTTTCGTCCTCCCTAGGCTTATTCTAATCCAATTAGGGTTTTTAACTAATCTTGTGCATATAATAAGTGATTTTATGTCATTGGTAATCCAATTAGGTCATTTTCGTTCTCGCTAGGCTTATTCTAATCCAATTAGGGTTTTTAACCAATCTTATGCATCAAATATGTGATTTTGTGTCATTTTTTGTCATTGGTTGAACATTTAGGTAATTTTCGTCCTCCCTAGGCTTATTTTAATCCAATTTGGATTTTTAACCAATCTTGTGCATCCAATATGTGATTTTGTGTCATTGGTTGCACATTTAGGTCATTTTCGTCCTCCCTAGGCTTATTCTAATCCAATTAGGGTTTTTAACCAATCTTGTGCATCCAATATGTGATTTTTTGTCATTGGTTGCACATTTAGGTCATTTTCGTCCTCCCTAGGCTTATTCTAATCCAATTAGGGTTTTTAACCAATCTTGTGCATCCAATATGTGATTTTGTGTCATTGGTTGCACATTTAGGTCATTTTCGTCCTCCCTAGGCTTATTCTAATCCAATTAGGGTTTTTAACCAATCTTGTGCATATAATAAGTGATTTTATGTCATTGGTAATCCAATTAGGTCATTTTCGTCCTCGCTAGGCTTATGCTAATCCAAGTAGAATTTTTAACCAATCTTATGCATCCAATATGTGATTTTGTGTCATTTTGTGTTATTGGTTGAACATTTAGGCCATTTTCGTCCTCCCTAGGCTTATTCTAATCTAATTAGGGTTTTTAACCAATCTTATGCATCCAATATGTGATTTTGTGTCATTGGTTGCACATTGACGTCATTTTCGTCCTCCCTAGGCTTATTCTAATCCAATTAGGGTTTTTAACCAATCTTGTGCATCCAATATGTGATTTTGTGTCATTGGTTGCACATTTAGGTCATTTTCGTCCTCCCTAGGCTTATTCTAATCCAATTAGGGTTTTTAACCAATCTTGTGCATATAATAAGTGATTTTGTGTCATTGTTAATTCAATTAGGTCATTTTCGTCCTCGCTAGGCTTATTCTAATCCAATTAGAATTTTTAACCAATCTAATGCATCCAATATGTGATTTTGTGTCATTTTGTGTCATTGGTTGAACATTTAGGTCATTTTCGTCCTCCCTAGGCTTATTCTAATCCAATTAGGGTTTTTAACCAATCTTGTGCATCCAATATGTGATTTTGTGCTATTTTGTGTCATTGGTTGAACATTATTTCATTTTCGTCCTCCCTAAGCTTATTCTAATTCAATTAGGATTTTTAATCAATCTTGTGCATCCAATATGTGATTTTGTGTCATTGGTTGAACGTTTAGGTCATCTTCGTCCTCCCTAGGCTTATTCTAATCCAATTAGGGTTTTTAACCAATCTTGTGCATCCAATATGTGATTTTGTGTCATTTTGTGTCATTGGTTGAACATTTAGGTCATTTTCGTCCTCCCTAGGCTTATTCTAATCCAATTAGGACTTTTAACCAATCTTGTGCATCCAATATGTGATTTCGTGTCATTTTGTGTCATTGGTTGAACATTTAGGTCATTTTTGTCCTCCCTAGGCTTATTCTAATCCAATTTGGGTTCTTAAACAATCTTGTGCATCCAATATGTGATTTTGTGTCATTGGTTGAACATTTAGGTCATTTTCGTCCTCCCTAGGCTTATTCTAATCCAATTAGGGTTTTTAACCAATCTTGTGCATCCAATATGTGATTTTGTGTCATTTTGTGTCATTGGTTGGACATTTAGGTCATTTTTGTCCTCCCTGGGCTTATTCTAATCCAGTTAGGGATTTTAACCAATCTTGTGCATCCAATATGTGATTTTGTGTCATTGGTTGAACATTTAGGTCATTTTCGTCCTCCCTAAGCTTATTCTAATCCAATTAGGGTTTTTAACCAATCTTGTGCATCCAATATGTGATTTTGTGTCATTTTGTGTCATTGGTTTAACATTTAGGTCATTTTCGTCCTCCCTAGGATTATTCTAATCCAATTAGGGTTTTTAACCAGTCTTGTGCATCCAATATGTGATTTTGTGTCATTTTGTGTCATTGGTTGAACATTTAGGTCATTTACGTCCTCCCTAGGCTTATTCTAATCCAATTAGGGTTTTTAACCAATTTTGTGCATCCAATATGTGATTTTGTTACATTGGTTGAACATTTAGGTCATTTTCGTCCTCCCTAGGCTTATTCTAATCCAATTAGGGTTTTTAACCAATCTTGTGCATCCAATATGTGATTTTGTGTCATTGGTTGCACATTTAGGTCATTTTCGTCCTCCCTAGGCTTATTCTAATCCAATTAGGGTTTTTAACCAATCTTGTGCTTCCAATATGTGATTTTGTGTCATTGGTTGAACATTTAGGCAAATTTCGTCATCCCCAGGCTTATTCTAATCCAATTAGGATTTTTATCCAATCTTGTGCATCCCATATGTGATTTTGTGTCAATTTGTGTCATTGGTTAAACATTTAGGTCATTTTCGTCCTCCCTAGGCTTATTCTAATCCAATTAGGGTTTTTAACCAATCTTGTGCATCCAATATGTGATTTTGTGTCATTGGTTCCACATTTAGGTCATTTTCGTCCTCCCTAGGCTTATTCTAATCCAATTAGGGTTTTTAACCAATCTTGTGCATATAAAAACTGATTTTGTGTTATTGGTAATCCAATTATGTCATTTTCGTCCTCGTTAGGCTTATTCTAATCCAATTAGGGTTTTTAACCAATCTTATGCATCCAATATGTGATTTTGTGTCATTTTGTGTCATTGGTTGAACATTTAGGTCATTTTCGTCCTCCCTAGACTTATTCTAATCCAATTAGGGTTTTTAACCAATCTTGTGCATATAATAAGTGATTTTGTGTCATTTTGTGTCATTGGTTGAACATTTTGGTCATTTTCGTCCTCTCGAGGCTTATTCTAATCCATTTAGGGTTTTTAGACAATCTTGTGCATCCAATATGTGATTTGGTGTCATTGGTTGCACATTTAGGTCATTTTCGTCCTCCCTAGGCTTATTCTAATCCGATTAGGGTTTTTAACCAATCTTGTGCATCCAATATGTGATTTTGTGTCATTTTGTGTCATTGGTTGAACATTTAGGTCATTTTCGTCCTCCCTAGGCTTATTCTTATCCAATTAGGGGTTTTAACCAATCTTGTGCATCCAATATGTGATTTTATGTCATTTTGTGTCATTGGTTGAACAATTAGGTCATTTTCGTCCTCCCTAGGCTTATTCTAATCCGATTAGGGTTTTTAACCAATCTTGTGCATCAAATATGTGATTTTGTGTCATTGGTTGAACATTTAGGTCATTTTCGTCCTCCCTAGGCTTATTCTATTCCAATTAGGGTTTTTAACCAATCTTGTGCATCCAATATGTGATTTTGTGTCATTGGTTGAACATTTAGGTCATTTTCATCCTCCATAGGCTTATTCTAATCCAATTAGGGTTTTTAACCAATCTTGTTCATCCAATATGTGATTTTGTGTCATTGGTTGACTATTTAGGTCATTTTCATCCTCCCTAGGCTTATTCTAATCCAATTAGGGTATTTAACCAATCTTGTGCATCCAATATGTGATTTTGTGTCATTGTTTAAACATGTAGGTCATTTTCGTCCTCCCTAGGCTTATTCTAATCCAATTAGGGTTTTTAACCAATCTTGTGCATCCAATATGTGATTTTGTGTCATTGGTTGAACATTTAGGTCATTTTCGTCCTCCCTAGGCTTATTCTAATCCAATTAGGGTTTTTAATCAATTTTGTGCATCCAATATGTGATTTTGTGTCATTGGTTGAACATTTAGGTCATTTTCGTCCTCCCTAGGCTTATTCTAATCCAATTAGGGTTTTTAACCAATCTTGTGCATCCAATATGTGATTTTGTGTCATTTTGTATCATTGGTTGAACATTTAGGTCATTTTTGTCCTCCCTAGACTTATTCTAATCCAATTAGGGTTTTTAACCAATCTTTTGCATCCAATATGTGATTTTGTGTCATTGGTTGAACATTTAGGTCATTTTCGTCCTCCCTAGGCTTATTCTAATCCAATTAGAATTTTTAACCAATCTAATGCATCCAATATGTGATTTTGTGTCATTTTGTGTCATTGGTTGAATATTTAGGTCATTTTCGTCCTCCCTAGGCTAATTCTAATCCAATTAGGGTTTTTAACCAATCTTGTGCATCCAATATGTGATTTTGTGTCATTGGTAGTTCAATTAGGTCATTTTCGTCCTCACTAGGCTTATTCTAATCCAATTAGGGTTTTTAACCAATCTTGTGCATATAATAAGTGATTTTGTGTCATTGGTAGTTCAATTAGGTCATTTTCGTCCTCACTAGGCTTATTCTAATCCAATTAGGGTTTTTAACCAATCTTGTGCATCCAATATGTGATTTTGTGTCATTTTGTGTCATTGGTTGAACATTTTGGTCATTTTCGTCCTCCCGAGGCTTATTCTAATCCATTTAGGGTTTTTAACCAATCTTGTGCATCCAATATGTGATTTTGTGTCATTGGTTGATCATTTAGGTAATTTTCGTCCTCCCTAGGCTTATTCTAATCCAATTAGGGTTTTTAACCAATCTTGTGCATATAATAACTGATGTTGTGTCATTGGTAATCCAATTATGTCATTTTCGTCCTCGTTAGGCTTATTCTAATCCAATTAGGGTTTTTAACCAATCTTGTGCATCCAATATGTGATTTTGTGTCATTTTGTATCATTGGTTGAACATTTAGGTCATTTTCGTCCTCCCTAGGCTTATTCTAATCCAATTAGGGTTTTTAACCAATCTTGTGCATATAATAAGTGATTTTGTGTCATTGGTAGTTCAATTAGGTCATTTTCGTCCTCACTAGGCTTATTCTAATCCAATTAGGGTTTTTAACCAATCTTGTGCATCCAATATGTGATTTTGTGTCATTTCGTGTCATTGGTTGAACATTTAGGTCATTTTCGTCCTCCCTAGGCTTATTCTAATCCAATTAGGGTTTTTAACCAATCTTGTGCATCCAATATGTGATTTTGTGTCATTTTGTGTCATTGGTTGAACATTTAGGTCACTTTCGTCCTCGCTAGCTTATTCTAATCCAATTAAGGTTTTTAACCAATCTTGTGCATCCAATGTGTGATTTTGTGTCATTTTTTGTCATTGGTTGAACATTTAGGTCATTTTCGTCCTCCCTAGGCTTATTCTAATCCAATTAGGGTTTTTAACCAATCTTTTGCATCCAATATGTGATTTTGTGTCATTTTGTGTCATTGGTTGAACATTTAGGTCATTTTCGTCATCCCTAGGCTTATTCTAATCCAATTAGGGTTTTTAACCAATCTTGTGCATCCAATATGTGATTTTGTGTCATTGGTTGCACATTTAGGTCATTTTCGTCCTCCCTAGGCTTATTCTAATCCAATTAGGGTTTTTAACCAATCTTGTGCATATAATAAGTGATTTTGTGTCATTGGTAAACCAATTAGGTCATTTTCGTTCTCGCTAGGCTTATTCTAATCCAATTAGGGTTTTTAACCAATCTTATGCATCCAATATGTGATTTTGTGTCATTTTGTGTCATTGGTAATCCAATTAGGTCATTTTCGTCCTCGCTAGGCTTATTGTAATCCAATTAGGGTTTTTAAACAATCTTGTGCATCCAATATGTGATTTTGTGTCATTGGTTGCACATTTAGGTCATTTTCGTCCTCCCTAGGCTTATTCTAATCCAATTAGGGTTTTTAACCAATCTTGTGCATCCAATATGTGATTTTGTATCATTTTGTGTCATTGGTTGAACATTTAGGTCCTTTTCGTCCTCCCTAGACTTATGCTAATCCAATTAGGGTTTTTAACCAATCTTGTGCATCCAATAAGTGATTTTGTGTCATTGGTTGCACATTTAGATCATTTTCGTCCTCCCAAGGCTTGTTCCAACCCAATTAGGGTTTTTAACCAATCTTGTGCATCCAATATGTGATTTTGTGTCATTTTGTGTGATTGGTTGAACATTTAGGTCATTTTCATCCTCCCTAGGCTTATTCTAATCCAATTAGGGTTTTTAACCAATCTTGTGCATCCAATATGTGATTTTGTGTCATTGGTTGCACATTTAGGTCATTTTCGTCCTCCCTAGGCTTATTCTAATCCAATTAGGGTTTTTAACCAATCTTGTGCATCCAATATGTGATTTTGTGTCATTGGTTGAACATTTAGGCAAATTTCGTCCTCGCTAGGCTTATTCTAATCCAATTAAGATTTTTAACCAATCTTATGCATCCAATATGTGATTTTGTGTCATTGGTTGCACATTTAGGTCATTCTCGTCCTCCCTAGGCTTATTCTAATCCAATTAGGGTTTTTAACCAATCTTGTGCATCCAATATGTGATTTTGTGTCATTGGTTGCACATTTAGGTCATTTTCGTCCTCCCTAGGCTTATTCTAATCCAATTAGGGTTTTTAACCAACCTTGGGCATATAATAAGTGATTTTTTGTCGTTGGTAAACCAATAAGTTCATTTTCGTTCTCGCTAGACCTATTCTAATCCAATTAGGGTTTTTAACCAATCTTGTGCATCCAATATGTGACTTTGTGTCATTGGTTGAACATTTAGGTCATTTAGGTCCTCCCTAGGCTTATTCTAATCCAATTAAGGTTGTTAACCAATCTTGTTCTTATAATAAGTGATTTTGTGTCATTTGTAATCTAATTAGGTCATTTTCGTCCTCGCTAAACTTATTCTAATCCAATTAGGGTTTTTAACCAATCATGTGCATCCAATATGTGATTTTGTGTCATTGGTAATCCAATAAGTTCATTTTCGTCCTCGCTAGACTTATTCTAATCCAATTGGGGTTTTTAACCAATCTTGTGCATCCAATATGTGATTTTGTGTCATTGGTTGCACATTTAGGTCATTTTCGTCCTCCCTAGGCTTATTCTAATCCAATTAGGGTTTTTAACCAATCTTGTGCATCCAATATGTGATTTTGTGTCATTGGTTGCACATTTAGGTCATTTTCGTCCTCCCTAGGCTTATTCTAATCCAATTAGGGTTTTTAACCAATCTTGTGCATATAATAAGTGATTTTTTGTCATTGGTAATCCAATTAGATCATTTTCGTCCTCCCTAGGCTTATTCTAATCCAATTAGGGTTTTTAACCAATCTTGTGCATCCAATATGTGATTTTGTGTCATTGGTTGCACATTTAGGTCATTTTCGTCCTCCCTAGGCTTATTCTAATCCGATTAGGGTTTTTAACCAATCTTGTGCATCCAATATGTGATTTTGTGTCATTTTGTGTCATTGGTTGAACATTTAGGTCATTTTCGTCCTCCCTAGGCTTATTTTAATCCAATTAGGGTTTTTAACCAATCTTGTGCATCCAATATGTGATTTTGTGTCATTGGTTGCACATTTAGGTCATTTTCATCCTCACTAGGCTTATTCTAATCCAATTAGGGTTTTTAACCAATCTTGTGCATCCAATATGTGATTTTGTGTCATTTTGTGTCATTGGTTGAACATTTTGGTCATTTTCGTCCTCTCGAGGCTTATTCTAATCCATTTAGGGTGTTTAACCAATCTTGTGCTTCCATTATGTGATTTGGTGTCATTGGTTGCACATTTAGGTCATTTTCGTCCTCCCTAGGCTTATTCTAATCCAATTAGGGTTTTTAACCTATCTTGTGCATATAATAAGTGATTTTGTGTCATTTGCAATCCAATTAGGTCATTTTCGTCCTCGCTAAACTTATTCTAATCCAATTAGGTTTTTTAACCAATCTTGTGCATCCAATATGTGATTTTGTGTCATATTTTGTCATTGGTTGAACATTTAGGTCATTTCGTCCTCCCTAGGCTTATTCTAAACCAATTAGGGTTTTTAACCAATCTTGTGTCATTGGTTGTACATTTAGGTCATTTTCGTCCTCCCTAGGCTTATTCTAATCCAATTAGGGTTTTTAACCAATCTTGTGCATCCAATATGTGATTTTGTGTCATTTTGTGTCATTGGTTGAACATTTAGGTCATTTTCGTCCTCCCTAGGCTTATTTTAATCCAATTAGGGTTTTTAACCAATCTTGTGCATCCAATAAGTGATTTTGTGTCATTGGTTGCACATTTAGGTCATTTTCGTCCTCCCTAGGCTTATTCTAATCCAATTAGGGTTTTTAACCAATCTTGTGCATCCAATATGTGATTTTGTGTCATTGGTTGAACATTTAGGTCATTTTGGTCCTCCCTATGCTTATTCTAATCCAATTAGGGTTTTAACCAATCTTGTGCATCCAATATGTGATTTTGTGTCATTGGTTGCACATATACGTCATTTTCGTCCTCCCTAGGCCTATTGTAATCCAATTAGGGTTTTTAACCAATCTTGAGCATCCAATATGTGATTTTTTGTCATTGGTTGCACATTTATGTCATTTTCGTCCTCCGTAGGCTTATTCTAATCCAATTAGGGTTTTTAACCAATCTTGTGCATCCAATATGTGATTTTGTGTCATTGGTTGCACATTTAGGTCATTTTCGTCCTCCCTAGGCTTATTCTAATCCAATTAGGGTTTTTAACCAATCTTGTGCATATAATAAGTGATTTTCTGTCATTGGTAATCCAATAAGTTCATTTTCTTCCTCGCTAGACTTATTCTAATCCAATTAGGGTTTTTAACCAATCTTGTGCATCCAATATGTGACTTTGTGTCATTGGTTGAACATTTAGGTCATTTTGGTCCTCCCTAGGCTTATTCTAATCCAATTAGGGTATTTAACCAATCTTTTGTATCCAATATGTGATTTTGTGTCATTGGTTGCACATTTAGGTCATTTTCGTCCTCCCTAGGCTTATTCTAATCCAATTAGGGTTTTTAACCAATCTTGTGCATATAATAAGTGATTTTATGTCATTGGTAATCCAATTAGGTCATTTTCGTCCTCGCTAGGCTTATTCTAATCCAATTAGGGTTTTTAACCAATCTTGTGCATCCAATATGTGATTTTGTGTCATTGGTTGCAAATTTTGGTCATTTTCGTCTTCCCTAGGCTTATTCTAATCCAATTAGGGTTTTTAACCAATCTTGTGCATATAATAAGTGATTTTTTGTCATTGGTAATCCAATAAGTTCATTTTCTTCCTCGCTAGACTTATTCTAATCCAATTAGGGTTTTTAACCAATCTTGTGCATCCAATATGTGACTTTGTGTCATTGGTTGAACATTTAGGTCATTTTGGTCCTCCCTAGGCTTATTCTAATCACATTAGGGTTTTTAACCAATCTTGTGCATCCAATATGTGATTTTGTGTCATTGGTTGCACATTTAGGTTATTTTCGTCCTCCGTAGGCTTATTCTAATCCAATTAGGATTTTTAACCAATCTTGTGCATCCAATATGTGATTTTGTGTCATTGGTTGAACATTTAGGTCATTTTCGTCCTCCCCAAGCTTATTCTAATCCAATTAGGATTTTTATCGAATCTTGTGCATCCAATATGTGATTTGGTGTCAATTTGTGTCATTGGTTAAACATTTAGGTCATTTTCGTCCTCCCTAGGCTTATTCTAATCCAATTAGGGTTTTTAACCAATCTTGTGCATCCAATATGTGATTTTGTGTCATTGGTTGCACATTTAGGTCATTTTCGTCCTCCCTAGGCTTATTCTAATCCAATTAGGGTTTTTAACCAATCTTGTGCATATAATAAGTGATTTTTTCTCATTGGTAATCCAATTAGGTCATTTTCGTCCTCCCTAGGCTTATTCTCACCTAATTTGGGTTTTTAACCAATCTTGTGCATCCAATATGTGATTTTATGTCATTTTGTGTCATTGGTTGAACATTTTGGTCATTTTCGTCCTCCCTAGGCTTATTCTAATCCATTTAGGGTTTTTAACCAATCTAGTGTATCCAATATGTGATTTTGTGTCATTGGTTGCACATTTAGGTCATTTTCGTCCTCCCTAGGCTTATTCTAATCCAATTAGGGTTTTTAACCAATCTTGTGCATCCAATATGTGATTTTGTGTCATTGGTTGAACATTTAGGTCATTTTCGTCTTCCCAAGGCTTATTCTAATCCAATTAGGATTTTTATCCAATCTTGTGCATCCAATATGTGATTTTGTGCCAATTTGTGTCATTGGTTGAACATTTAGGTCATTTTCGTCCTCCCTAGGCTTATTCTAATCCAATTAGGGTTTTTAACCAATCTTGTGCATCCAATATGTGATTTTGTGTCATTGGTTGCACATTTAGGTCATTTTCGTCCTCCCTAGGCTTATTCTAATCCAATTAGGGTTTTTAACCAATCTTGTGCATATAATAAGTGATTTTATGTCATTGGTAATCCAATTAGGTCATTTTCGTCCTCCCTAGGCTTATTCTAATTCCATTAGGGTTTTTAACCAATCTTGTGCATCCAATATGTGATTTTGTGTCATTGGTTGAACACTTAGGTCATTTTCGTCCTCCCTAGGCTTATTCTAATCCAATTAGGGTTTTTAACTAATCTTGTGCATCCAATATGTGATTTTGTGTCATTGGTTGCACATTTAGGTCATTTTCGTCCTCCCTAGGCTTATTCTAATCCAATTAGGGTTTTTAACCAATCTTGTGCATATAATAAGTGATTTTATGTCATTGGTAATCCAATTAGGTCATTTTCGTCCTCCCTAGGCTTATTCTAATCCAATTAGGGTTTTTAACCAATCTTGTGCATCCAATATGTGATTTTGTGTCATTGGTTGCACATTTATGTCATTTTCGTCCTCCCTAGGCTTATTCTAATCCAATTAGGGTTTTTAACCAATCTTGTGCATATAATAAGTGATTTTTTGTCATTGGTAATCCAATTAGGTCATTTTCGTCCTCCCTAGGCTTATTCTCACCCAATTTGGGTTTTTAACCAATCTTGTGCATCCAATATGTGATTTTGTGTCATTTTGTGTCATTGGTTGAACATTTAGGTCATTTTCGTCCTCCCTAGGCTTATTCTAATCCAATTAGGGTTTTTAACCAATCTTGTGCATCCAATATGTGATTTTGTGTCATTTTGTGTCATTGGTTGAACATTTAGGTCATTTTCGTCTTCCCTTGGCTTATTCTAATCCAATTAGGGTTTTTAACCAATCTTGTGCATCCAATATGTGATTTTGTGTCATTGGTTGCACATTTAGGTCATTTTCGTCCTCCCTAGGCTTATTCTAATCCAATTAGGGTTTTTAACCAATCTTGTGCATATAATAAGTGATTTTTTGTCATTGGTAATCCAATTAGGTCATTTTTGTCCTCGCTAGGCTTATTCTAATCCAATTAGGGTTTTTAACCAATCTTGTGCATCCAATATGTGATTTTGTGTCATTGGTTGAACATTTAGGTCATTTTCGTCCTCCCTAGGCTTATTCTAATCCAATTAGGATTTTTATCCAATCTTGTGCATCCCATATGTGATTTTGTGTCAATTTGTGTCATTGGTTGAACATTTAGGTCATTTTCGTCCTCCCTAGGCTTATTCTAATCCAATTAGGGTTTTTAACCAATCTTGTGCATCCAATATGTGATTTTGTTTCATTGGTTGCACATTTAGGTCATTTTCGTCCTCCCTAGGCTTATTCTAATCCAATTAGGGTTTTTAACCAATCTTGTGCATATAATAAGTGATTTTATGTCATTGGTGATCCAATTAGGTCATTTTCGTCCTCGCTAGGCTTATTCTAATCCAATTAGGGTTTTTGACCAATCTTATGCATCCAATATGTGATTTTGTGTCATTTTGTGTCATTGGTTGAACATTTAGGTCATTTTCGTCCTCGCTTGACTTATTCTAATCCAATTAGGGTTTTTAACTAATCTTGTGCATCCAATATGTGACTTTGTGTCATTGGTTGAACATTTAGGTCATTTTCGTCCTCCCTAGGCTTATTCTAATCCAATTAGGGTTTTTAACCAATCTTGTGCATATAATAAGTGATTTTTTGTCATTGGTAATCCAATTAGGTCATTTTCGTCCTCCCTAGGCTTATTCTAATCCAATTAGGGTTTTTAACCAATCTTGTGCATCCAATATGTGATTTTGTGTCATTTTGTTTCATTGGTTGAACATTTAGGTCATTTTCGTCCTCCCTAGGCTTATTTTAATCCA
Organism: Cicer yamashitae; assembly: GCA_037974755.1. Classification (NCBI taxonomy): domain Eukaryota; kingdom Viridiplantae; phylum Streptophyta; class Magnoliopsida; order Fabales; family Fabaceae; genus Cicer; species Cicer yamashitae. Next base: position 231,324 of record JBBPBQ010000006.1, read on the forward strand.
ATTATGGTTTTTAGCCAATCTTATGCTTCCAATATGTGATTTTGTGTCATTGGTTGCACACTTAGGTCATTTTCGTCCTCCCTAGGCTTATTCTAATCCAATTAGGGTTTTTAACCAATCTTGTGCATATAATAAGTGATTTTTTGTCATTGGTAAACCAATAAGTTCATTTTCGTCCTCGCTAGACTTATTCTAATCCAATTAGGGTTTTTAACTAATCTTGTGTATCCAATATGTGACTTTGTGTCATTGGTTGTACATTTAGGTCATTTTGGTCCTCCTTAGGCTTATTCTAATCCAATTAGGGTTTTTAACCAATCTTGTGCATCCAATATGTGATTTTGTGTCATTGGTTGCACATTTAGGTCATTTTCGTCCTCCCTAGGCTTATTCTAATCCAATTAGGGTTTTTAACCAATCTTGTGCATATAATAAGTGATTTTTTGTCATTGGTAATCCAATAAGTTCATTTTCTTCCTCGCTAGACTTATTCTAATCCAATTAGGGTTTTTAACCAATCTTGTGCATCCAATATGTGACTTTGTGTCATTGGTTGAACATTTAGGTCATTTTGGTCCTCCCTAGGCTTATTGTAATCCAATTAGGGTTTTTAACCAATCTTGTGCATCCAATATGTGATTTTGTGTCATTGGTTGCACATTTAGGTCATTTTCGTCCTCCCTAGGCTTATTCTAATCCAATTAGGGTTTTTAACCAATCTTGTGCATATAATAAGTGATTTTTTGTCATTGGTAATCCAATAAGTTCATTTTCTTCCTCGCTAGACTTATTCTAATCCAATTAGGGTTTTTAACCAATCTTGTGCATCCAATATGTGACTTTGTGTCATTGGTTCAACATTTAGGTCATTTTGGTCCTCCCTAGGCTTATTCTAATCCAATTAGGGTTTTTAACCAATCTTGTGCATCAAATATGTGATTTTGTGTCATTGGTTGCACATTTAGGTCATTTTCGTCCTCCCTAGGCTTATTGTAATCCAATTAGAGTTTTTAACCAATCTTATGCATCCAATATGTGATTTTGTGTCATTGGTTGCACATTTAGGTCATTTTCGTCCTCCCTAGGCTTATTCTAATCCAATTAGGGTTTTTAACCAATCTTGTGCATATAATAAGTGATTTTATGTCATTGGTAATCCAATTAGGTCATTTTCGTCCTCGCTAGGCTTATTCTAATCCAATTAGAATTTTTAACCAATCTTATGCATCCAATATGTGATTTTGTGTCATTTTGTGTCATTGGTTGAACATTTAGGTCATTTTCGTCCTCCCTAGGCTTATTCTAATCCAATTAGGGTTTTTAACCAATCTTGTGCATATAATAAGTGATTTTTTGTCATTGGTAATCCAATTAGGTCATTTTCGTCCTCGATAGGCTAATTCTAATCCAATTAGGGTTTTTAACGAATCTTGTGCATCCAATATGTGATTTTGTGTCATTTTGTGTCATTGGTTTAACATTTATGTCATTTCGTCCTCCCTAGGCTTATTCTAATCCATTTAGGGTTTTTAACCAATCTTGTGCATCCAATATGTGATTTTGTGTCATTGGTTGCACATTTAGGTCATTTTCGTCCTCCCTAGGCTTATTCTAATCCAATTAGGGTTTTTAACCAATCTTGTGCATATAATAAGTTATTTTTTGTCATTGGTAATCCAATTAGGTCATTTTCGTCCTCGATAGGCTTATTCTAATCCAATTAGGGTTTTTAACCAATCTTGTGCATCCAATATGTGATTTTGTGTCATTTTGTGTCATTGGTTGAACATTTAGGTCATTTTCGTCCTCCCTAGGCTTATTCTAATCCAATTAGGGTTTTTAACCAATCTTGTGCATCCAATATGTGATTTTGTGTCATTGGTTGCACATTTAGGTTATTTTCGTCGTCCCTAGGCTTATTCTAATCCAATTAGGGTTTTTAACCAATCTTGTGCATATAATAAGTGATTTTTTGTCATTGGTAATCCAATAAGTTCATTTTCTTCCTCGCAAGACTTAGTCTATTCCAATTAGGGTTTTTAACCAATCTTGTGCATCCAATATCTGAGTTTGTGTCATTGGTTGAACATTTAAGTCATTTTGGTCCTCCCTAGGCTTATTCTAATCCAATTAGGGTTTTTAACCAATCTTGTGCATCCAATATGTGATTTTGTGTCATTGGTTGCACATTTAGGTCATTTTCGTCCTCCCTAGGCTTATTCTAATCCAATTAGGGTATTTAACCAATCTTGTGCATATAATAAGTGATTTTATGTCATTGGTAATCCAATTAGGTCATTTTCGTCCTCGCTAGGCTTATTCTAATCCAATTAGAATTTTTAACCAATCTTATGCATCCAATATGTGATTTTGGGTCATTTTGTGTTATTGGTTGAACATTTAGCTCATTTTCGTCCTCCCTAGGCTTATTCTAATCCAATTAGGGTTTTTAACCAATCTTGTGCATCCAATATGTGATTTTGTGTCATTGGTTGCACATTTAGGTCATTTTCGTCCGCCCTAGGCTTATTCTAATCCAATTAGGGTTTTTAACCAATCTTGTGCATCCAATATGTGATTTTGTGTCATTGGTTGAACATTTAGGTCATTTTCGTCCTCCCCAGGCTTATTCTAATCCAATTAGGATTTTTATCCAATCTTGTCAATCCAATATGTGATTTTGTGTCAATTTGTGTCATTGGTTGAACATTTAGGTCATTTTCGTCCTCCCTAGGCTTATTCTAATCCAATTAGGGTTTTTAACCAATCTTGTGCATCCAATATGTGATTTTGTGTCATTGGTTGCACATTTAGGTCATTTTCGTCCTCCCTAGGCTTATTCTAATCCAATTAGGGTTTTTAACCAATCTTGTGCATATAATAAGTGATTTTGTGTCATTGGTAATCCAATAAGTTCATTTTCGTCCTCGCTAGACTTATTCTTATCCAATTAGGGTTTTTAACCAATCTTGTGCATCCAATATGTGACTTTGTGTCATTGGTTGAAAATTTAGGTCATTTATGTCCTCCCTAGGCTTATTCTAATCCAATTAGGGTTTTTAACCAATCTTGTGCATCCAATATGTGATTTTGTGTCATTGGTTGCACATTTAGGTCATTTTCGTCCTCCCTAGGCTTATTCTAATCCAATTAGGGTTTTTAACCAATCTTGTGCATATAATAAGTGATTTTATGTCATTGGTAATCCAATTAGGTCATTTTCGTCCTCGCTAGGCTTATTCTAATCCAATTAGGGTTTTTAACAAATCTTATGCATCCAATATGTGATTTTGTGTCATTGGTTGAACATTTAGGTCATTTTCGTCCTCCCTCGGCTTATTCTAATCCAATTAGGGTTTTTAATCAATCTTATGCATCCAATATGTGATTTTGTGTCATTGGTTGCACATTTAGGTCATTTTCGTCCTCCCTAGGCTTATTCTAATCCAATTAGGGTTTTTAACCAATCTTGTGCATCCAATATGTGATTTTGTGTCATTGGGTGAACATTTAGGTCATTTTCGTCCTCCCTAGGCTTATTCTAATCAATTTAGGGTTTTTAACCAATCTTGTGCATCCAATATGTGATTTTGTGTCATTGGTTGCACATTTAGGTCATTTTCGTCCTCCCTAGGCTTATTCTAATCCAATTAGGGTTTTTAACCAATCTTGTGCATATAATAAGTGATTTTGTGTCATTGGTAATCCAATTAGGTCATTTTCGTCCTCGCTAGGCTTATTCTAATCCAATTAGGGTTTTAATCAATCTTGTGCATCCAATATGAGATTTATTGTCATTTTGTGTCATTGGTTGAACATTTAGGTCACTTTCGTCCTCCCTAGGCTTCTTCTAATCCAATTAGGGTTTTTAACCAATCTTGTGCATCCAATATGTGATTTTGTGTCATTGGTTGCACATTTAGGTCATTTTCGTCCTCCCTAGGCTTATTCTAATCCAATTAGGGTTTTTAACCAATCTTGTGCATATAATAAGTGATTTTATGTCATTGGTAATCCAATTAGGTCATTTTCGTCCTCGCAAGGCTTATTCTAATCCAATTAGGGTTTTTAACCAACCTTGTGCATCCAATATGTGATTTTGTGTCATTGGTTGCACATTTAGGTCATTTTCGTCCTCCCTAGGCTTATTCTAATCCAATTAGGGTTTTTAACCAATCTTGTGCATATAATAAGTGATTTTTTGTCATTGGTAATCCAATTAGGTCATTTTCGTCCTCCCTAGGCTTATTCTCACCCAATTTGGGTTTTTAACCAATCTTGTGCATCCAATATGTGATTTTGTGTCATTTTTTGTCATTGGTTGAACATTTTGGTCATTTTCGTCCTCGCTAGGCTTATTCTAATCCATTTAGGGTTTTTAACCAATCTTGTGCATCCAATATGTGATTTTGTGTCATTGGTTGCACATTTAGGTCATTTTCGTCCTCCCTAGGCTTATTCTAATCCAATTAGGGTTTTTAACCAATCTTATGCATCCAATATGTGATTTTGTGTCATTGGTTGCACATTTAGGTCATTTTCGTCCTCCCTAGGCTTATTCTAATCCAATTAGGGTTTTTAACCAATCTTGTGCGTATAATAAGTGATTTTTTGTCATTGGTAATCCAATTAGGTCATTTTCATCCTCCCTAGGCTTAATCTAATCCAATTAGGGTTTTTAACCAATATTGTGCATCCAATATGTGATTTTGTGTCATTTTGTGTCATTGGTTGAACATTTAGGTCATATTCGTCCTCCCTAGGCTTATTCTAATCCAATTAGGGTTTTTAACCAATCTTATGCATCCAATATGTGATTTTGTGTCATTGGTTGCACATTTAGGTCAATTTCGTCCTCTCTAGGCTTATTCTAATCCAATTAGGGTTTTTAACCAATCTTGTGCATATAATAAGTGATTTTTTGTCATTGGTAAACCAATAAGTTCATTTTCGTCCTCGCTAGACTTATTCTAATCCAATTAGGGTTTTTAACCAATCTTGTGCATCCAATATGTGACTTTGTGTCATTGGTTGAACATTTAGGTCATTTAGGTCCTCCCTAGGTTTATTCTCATCCAATTAGGATTTTTAACCAATCTTGTGCATCCAATATGTGATTTTGTGTCATTGGTTGAAAATTTAGGTCATTTTCGTCCTCCCCAGGCTTATTCTAATCCAATGAGGGTTTTTAACCAATCTTGTGCATATAATAAGTGATTTTATGTCATTGGTAATCCAATTAGGTAGTTTTCGTCCTCGCTTGGCTTATTCTAATCCAATTAGGGTTTTTAACCAATCTTATGCATCCAATATGTGATTTTGTGTCATTTTGTGTCATTGGTTGAACATTTAGGTCATTTTCGTCCTCCCTAGGCTTATTTTAAACCAATTTGGGTTTTTAACCAATCTTGTGCATCCAATATGTGATTTTCTGTCATTGGTTGCACATTTAGGTCATTTTCGTTCTCCCTAGGCTTATTCTAATCCAATTAGGGTTTTTAACGAATCTTGTGCATCCAATATGTGATTTTGTGTCATTGGTTGAACATTTAGGTCATTTTCGTCCTCCCTAGGCTTATTCTAATCCAATTATGGTTTTTAACCAATCTTATGCATCCAATATGTGATTTTGTGTCATTGGTTGCACATTTAGGTCATTTTCGTCCTCCCTAGGCTTATTCTAATCCAATTAGGGTTTTTAACCAATCTTGTGCATATAATAAGTGATTTTTTGTCATTGGTAAACCAATAAGTTCATTTTCGTCCTCGCTAGACTTATTCTAATCCAATTAGGGTTTTTAACCAATGTTGTGCATCCAATATGTGACTTTGTGTCATTGGTTGAACATTTAGGTCATTTAGGTCCTCCCTAGGCTTATTCTAATCCAATTAGGATTTTTAACCAATCTTGTGCATCCAATATGTGATTTTGTGTCATTGGTTGAAAATTTAGGTCATTTTCGTCCTCCTCAGGCTTATTCTAATCCAATTAGGGTTTGTAACCAATCTTGTGCATATAATAAGTGATTTTATGTCATTGGTAATCCAATTAGGTAGTTTTCGTCCTCGCTAGGCTTATCCTAATCGAATTAGGGTTTTTAACCAATCTTATGCATCCAATATGTGATTTTGTGTCATTTTGTGTCATTGGTTGAACATTTAGGTCATTTTCGTCCTCCCTAGGCTTATTTTAATCCAATTTGGGTTTTTAACCAATCTTGTGCATCCAATATGTGATTTTGTGTCATTGGTTGAACATTTAGGTCATTTTCGTCCTCCCCAGGCTTATTCTAATCCAATTAGGATTTTTATCCAATCTTGTGCATCCAATATGTGATTTTGTGTCAATTTGTGTCATTGGTTGAACATTTAGGTCATTTTCGTCCTCCCTAGGCTTATTCTAATCCAGTTAGGGTTTTTAACCAATCTTATGCATCCAATATGTGATTTTGTGTCATTGGTTGCACAATTAGGTCATTTTCGTCCTCCCTAGGCTTATTCTAATCCAATTATGGTTTTTAACCAATCTTGTGCATATAATAAGTGATTTTTTGTCATTGGTAATCCAATTAGGTCATTTTCATCCTCCCTAGGCTTATTCTAATCCAATTAGGGTTTTTAACCAATATTGTGCATCCAATATGTGATTTTGTGTCATTTTGTGTCATTGGTTGAACATTTAGGTCATATTCGTCCTCCCTAGGCTTATTCTAATCCAATTAGGGTTTTTAACCAATCTTATGCATCCAATGTGTGATTTTGTGTCATTGGTTGCACATTTAGGTCATTTTCGTCCTCCCTAGGCTTATTCTAATCCAATTAGGGTTTTTAACCAATCTTGTGCATATAATAAGTGATTTTTTGTCATTGGTAAACCAATAAGTTCATTTTCGTCCTCGCTAGACTTATTCTAATCCAATTAGGGTTTTTAACCAATCTTGTGCATCCAATATGTGACTTTGTGTCATTGGTTGAACATTTAGGTCATTTAGGTCCTCCCTAGGCTTATTCTAATCCAATTAGGATTTTTAACCAATCTTGTGCATCCAATATGTGATTTTGACTCATTGGTTGAAAATTTAGGTCATTTTCGTCCTCCCCAGGCTTATTCTAATCCAATTAGGGTTTTTAACCAATCTTGTGCATATAATAAGTGATTTTATGTCATTGGTAATCCAATTAGGTAGTTTTCGTCCTCGCTTGGCTTATTCTAATCGAATTAGGGTTTTTAACCAATCTTATGCATCCAATATGTGATTTTGTGTCAATTTGTGTCAATTGTTGAACATTTAGGTCATTTTCGTCCTCCCTAGGCTTATTCTAATCCAATTAGGGTTTTTAACCAATCTTATGCATCCAATATGTGATTTTGTGTCATTGGTTGCACATTTAGGTCATTTTCGTCCTCCCTAGGCTTATTCTAATCCAATTAGGGTTTTTAACCAATCTTGTGCATATAATAAGTGATTTTTTGTCATTGGTAATCCGATTAGGTCATTTTCGTCCTCCCTAGGCTTATTCTAATCCAATTAGGGTTTTTAACCAATCTTATGCATCCAATATGTGATTTTTTGTCATTGGTTGCACATTTAGGTCATTTTCGTCCTCCCTAGGCTTATTCTAATCCAATTAGGGTTTTTAACCAATCTTGTGCATATAATAAGTGATTTTTTGTCATTGGTAATCCAATTAGGTCATTTTCGTCCTCCCTAGGCTTATTCTAATCCAATTAGGGTTTTTAACCAATCTTGTGTATCCAATATGTGATTTTGTGTCATTGGTTGCACATTTAGGTTATTTTCGTCCTCCCTAGGCTTATTCTAATCCAATTAGGGTTTTTAACCAATCTTGTGCATATAATAAGTGATTTTTTGTCATTGGTAATCCAATTAGGTCATTTTCGTCCTCCCTCGGCTTATTCTCACCCAATTTGGGTTTTTAACCAATCTTGTGCATCCAATATGTGATTTTGTGTCATTTTGTGTCATTGGTTGAACATTTTGGTCATTTTCGTCCTCCTTAGGCTTATTCTAATCCATTTAGGGTTTTTAACCAATCTTGTGCATCCAATATGTGATTTTGTGTCATTGGTTGCACATTTAGGTCATTTTCGTCCTCCCTAGGCTTATTCTAATCCAATTAGGGTTTTTAACCAATCTTGTGCATATAATAAGTGATTTTGTGTTATTGGTAATCCAATAAGGTCATTTTCGTCCTCGCTAGGCTTATTCTAATCCAATTAGGGTTTTTAACCAATCTTGTGCATCCAATATGTGATTTTGTGTCATTGGTTGCACATTTAGGTCATTTTCGTCCTCCCTAGGCTTATTCTAATCCAATTAGGGTTTTTAACCCATCTTGTGCATATAATAAGTGATTTTGTGTCATTGGTAATCCAATTAGGTCATTTTCGTCCTCGCTAGGCTTATTCTAATCCAATTAGGGTTTTTAACCAATCTTGTGCATCCAATATGTGATTTTGTGTCATTGGTTGCACATTTAGGTCATTTTCGTCCTCCCTAGGCTTATTCTAATCCAATTAGGGTTTTTAACCAATCTTGTGCATATAACAAGTGATTTTGTGTCATTGGTAATCCAATTAGGTCATTTTCTTCCTCGCTAGGCTTATTCTAATCCAATTAGGGTTTTTAAACAATCTTGTGCATCCAAAATGTGATTTTCTGTCATTTTGTGTCATTGGTTGAACATTTAGGTCATATTCGTCCTCCCTAGGCTTATTCTAATCCAATTAGGGTTTTTAACCAATCTTGTCCATCCAATATGTGATTTTGTGTCATTTTGTGTCATTGGTTGCACACTTAGGTCATTTTTGTCCTCCCTAGGCTTATTCTAATCCAATTAGGGTTTTTAACCAATATTGTGCATATAATAAGTGATTTTGTGTCATTGGTAATCCAATTAGGTCATTTTCGTCCTCGATAGGCTTATTCTAATCCAATTAGGTTTTTTAACCAATCTTGTGCATCCAATATGTGATTTTGTGTCATTGGTTGCACATTTAGGTCATTTTCGTCCTCCCTAGGCTTATTCTAATCCAATTAGGGTTTTTAACCAATCTTGTGCATATAATAAGTGATTTTGTGTCATTGGTTGCACATTTAGGTCATTTTCGTCCTCCCTATGCTTATTCTAATCCAATTAGGGTTTTTAACCAATCTTGTGCATCCAATATGTGATTTTGTGTCATTGGTTGCACATTTAGGTCATTTTCGTCCTCCCTAGGCTTATTCTAATCCAATTAGGGTTTTTAACCAATCTTGTGCATATAATAAGTGATTTTATGTCATTGGTAATCCAATTAGGTCATTTTCGTCCTCGCTAGGCTTATTCTAATCCAATTAGGGTTTTTAACAAATCTTATGCATCCAATATGTGATTTTGTGTCATTGGTTGAACATTTAGGTCATTTTCGTCCTCCCTCGGCTTATTCTAATCCAATTAGGGTTTTTAATCAATCTTATGCATCCAATATGTGATTTTGTGTCATTGGTTGCACATTTAGGTCATTTTCGTCCTCCCTAGGCTTATTCTAATCCAATTAGGGTTTTTAACCAATCTTGTGCATATAATAAGTGATTTTATGTCATTGGTAATCCAATTAGGTCATTTTCGTCCTCGCTAGGCTTATTCTAATCCAATTAGGGTTTTTAACCAATCTTGTGCATATAATAAGTGATTTTTTGTCATTGGTAATCCAATAAGTTCATTTTCTTCCTCGCTAGACTTATTCTAATCCAATTAGGGTTTTTAACCAATCTTGTGCATCCAATATGTGATTTTGTGTCATTGGTTGAACATTTAGGTCATTTTCGTCCTCCCTAGGCTTATTCTAATCCAATTAGGGTTTTTAACCAAGCTTGTGCATCCAATATGTGATTTGGTGTCATTGGTTGAACATGTAGGTCATTTTCGTCCTCCCTAGGCTTGTTCTAATCCAATTACGGTTTTCAACCAATCTTGTGCATCCAATATGTGATTTTGAGTCATTTTGTGTCATTGGTTGAACATTTAGGTTATTTTCGTCCTCCCTAGGCTTATTCTAATCCAATTAGGGTTTTTAACCAATCTTGTGCATCCAATATGTGATTTTGTGTCATTGGTTGAACATTTAGGTCATTTTCGTCCTCCCTAGGCTTATTCTAATCCAATTAGGGTTTTTAACCTATCTTGTGCATCCTATATGTGATTTTGTGTAATTGGTTGAACATTTAGGTCATTTTTGTCCTCCCTAGGCTTATTCTAATCCAATTAGGGTTTTTAACCAATCTTGTGCATCCAATATGTGATTTTGTGTCATTGGTTGAACATTTAGGTCATTTTCGTCCTCCCTAGGCTTATTCTAATCCAATTATGGTTTTTAACCAATCTTATGCATCCAATATGTGATTTTGTGTCATTGGTTGCACATTTAGGTCATTTTCGTCCTCCCTAGGCTTATTCTAATCCAATTAGGGTTTTTAACCAATCTTGTGCATATAATAAGTGATTTTTTGTCATTGGTAATCCAATAAGTTCATTTTCTTCCTCGCTAGACTTATTCTAATCCAATTAGGGTTTTTAACCAATCTTGTGCATCCAATATGTGACTTTGTGTCATTGGTTCAACATTTAGGTCATTTTGGTCCTCCCTAGGCTTATTCTAATCCAATTAGGGTTTTTAACCAATCTTGTGCATCAAATATGTGATTTTGTGTCATTGGTTGCACATTTAGGTCATTTTCGTCCTCCCTAGGCTTATTGTAATCCAATTAGAGTTTTTAACCAATCTTATGCATCCAATATGTGATTTTGTGTCATTGGTTGCACATTTAGGTCATTTTCGTCCTCCCTAGGCTTATTCTAATCCAATTAGGGTTTTTAACCAATCTTGTGCATATAATAAGTGATTTTATGTCATTGGTAATCCAATTAGGTCATTTTCGTCCTCGCTAGGCTTATTCTAATCCAATTAGAATTTTTAACCAATCTTATGCATCCAATATGTGATTTTGTGTTATTGGTTGAATATTTAGGTCGTTTTCGTCCTCCCTAGGCTTCTTCTAATCCAATTAGGGTTTTTAACCAACCTTGTGCATCCAATATGTGATTTTGTGTCATTGGTTGCACATTTAGGTCATTTAGTCCTCCCTAGGCTTATTCTAATCCAATTAGGGTTTTTAACCAATCTTGTGCATATAATAAGTGATTTTTTGTCATTGGTAATCCAATAAGTTCATTTTCTTCCTCGCTAGACTTATTCTAATCCAATTAGGGTTTTTAACCAATCTTGTGCATCCAATATGTGACTTTGTGTCATTGGTTGAACATTTAGGTCATTTTGGTCCTCCCTAGGCTTATTCTAATCCAATTAGGGTTTTTAACCAATCTTGTGCATATAATAAGTGATTTTATGTCATTGGTAATCCCATTAGGTCATTTTCGTCCTCGCTAGGCTTATTCTAATCCAATTAGAATTTTTAACCAATCTTATGCATCCAATATGTGATTTTGTGTCATTGGATGCACATTTAGGTCATTTTCGTCCTCCCTAGGCTTATTCTAATCCAATTAGGGTTTTTAACCAATCTTGTGCATCCAATATGTGATTTTTGTCATTGGTTGAACATTTAGGTCATTTTCGTCCTCCCCAGGCTTATTCTAATCCAATTAGGATTTTTATCCAATCTTGTGCATCCAATATGTGATTTTGTGTCAATTTGTGTCATTGGTTGAACATTTAGGTCATTTTCGTCCTCCCTAGGCTTATTCTAATCCAGTTAGGGTTTTTAACCAATCTTATGCATCCAATATGTGATTTTGTGTCATTGGTTGCACAATTAGGTCATTTTCGTCCTCCCTAGGCTTATTCTAATCCAATTATGGTTTTTAACCAATCTTGTGCATATAATAAGTGATTTTTTGTCATTGGTAATCCAATTAGGTCATTTTCATCCTCCCTAGGCTTATTCTAATCCAATTAGGGTTTTTAACCAATATTGTGCATCCAATATGTGATTTTGTGTCATTTTGTGTCATTGGTTGAACATTTAGGTCATATTCGTCCTCCCTAGGCTTATTCTAATCCAATTAGGGTTTTTAACCAATCTTATGCATCCAATATGTGATTTTGTGTCATTGGTTGCACATTTAGGTCATTTTCGTCCTCCCTAGGCTTATTCTAATCCAATTAGGGTTTCTAACCAATCTTGTGCATATAATAAGTGATTTTTTGTCATTGGTAAACCAATAAGTTCATTTTCGTCCTCGCTAGACTTATTCTAATCCAATTAGGGTTTTTAACCAATCTTGTGCATCCAATATGTGACTTTGTGTCATTGGTTGAACATTTAGGTCATTTAGGTCCTCCCTAGGCTTATTCTAATCCAATTAGGATTTTTAACCAATCTTGTGCATCCAATATGTGATTTTGTGTCATTGGTTGAAAATTTAGGTCATTTTCGTCCTCCCCAGGCTTATTCTAATCCAATTAGGGTTTTTAACCAATCTTGTGCATATAATAAGTGATTTTATGTCATTGGTAATCCAATTAGGTAGTTTTCGTCCTCGCTTGGCTTATTCTAATCCAATTAGGGTTTTTAACCAATCTTATGCATCCAATATGTGATTTTGTGTCATTTTGTGTCATTGGTTGAACATTTAGGTCATTTTTGTCCTCCCCAAGCTTATTTTAAACCAATTTGGGTTTTTAACCAATCTTGTGCATCCAATATGTGATTTTGTGTCATTGGTTGCACAATTAGGTCATTTTCGTCCTCCCTAGGCTTATTCTAATCCAATTAGGGTTTTTAACCAATCTTGTGCATATAATAAGTGATTTTTTGTCATTGGTAATCCAATTAGGTCATTTTCAACCTCCCTAGGCTTATTCTAATCCAATTAGGGTTTTTAACCAATATTGTGCATCCAATATGTGATTTTGTGTCATTTTGTGTCATTGGTTGAACATTTAGGTCATATTCGTCCTCCCTAGGCTTATTCTAATCCAATTAGGGTTTTTAACCAATCTTATGCATCCAATATGTGATTTTGTGTCATTGGTTGCACATTTAGGTCATTTTCGTCCTCCCTAGGCTTATTCTAATCCAATTAGGGTTTTTAACCAATCTTGTGCATATAATAAGTGATTTTTTGTCATTGGTAAACCAATAAGTTCATTTTCGTCCTCGCTAGACTTATTCTAATCCAATTAGGGTTTTTAACCAATCTTGTGCATCCAATATGTGACTTTGTGTCATTGGTTGAACATTTAGGTCATTTAGGTCCTCCCTAGGCTTATTCTAATACAATTAGGATTTTTAACCAATCTTGTGCATCCAATATGTGATTTTGTGTCATTGGTTGAAAATTTAGGTCATTTTCGTCCTCACCAGGCTTATTCTAATCCAATTAGGGTTTTTAACCAATCTTGTGCATATAATAAGTGATTTTATGTCATTGGTAATCCAATTAGGTAGTTTTCGTCCTCGCTTGGCTTATTCTAATCCAATTAGGGTTTTTAACCAATCTTATGCATCCAATATGTGATTTTGTGTCATTGGTTGCACATTTAGGTCATTTTCGTCCTCCCTAGGCTTATTCTAATCCAATTAGGGTTTTTAACCAATCTTGTGCATATAATAAGTGATTTTTTGTCATTGGTAATCCGATTAGGTCATTTTCGTCCTCCCTAGGCTTATTCTAATCCAATTAGGGTTTTTAACCAATCTTATGCATCCAATATGTGATTTTGTGTCATTGGTTGCACATTTAGGTCATTTTCGTCCTCCCTAGGCTTATTCTAATCCAATTAGGGTTTTTAACCAATCATGTGCATCCAATATGTGATTTTGTGTCATTGGTTGAACATTTAGGTCATTTTCGTCCTCCCTAGGCTTATTCTAATCCAATTAGGGTTTTTAACCAATCTTGTGCATCCAATATGTAATTTTGTGTCATTGGTTGCACATTTAGGTCATTTTCGTCCTCCCTAGGCTTATTCTAATCCAATTAGGGTTTTTAACCAATCTTGTGCATCCAATATGTGATTTTGTGTCATTGGTTGAACATTTAGGTCATTTTCGTCCTCCCTAGGCTTATTCTAATCCAATTAGGGTTTTTAACCAATCTTGTGCATCCAATATGTGATTTTGTGTCATTGGTTGAACATTTAGGTCATTTTCGTCCTCCCTAGGCTTATTCTAATCCAATTAGGGTTTTTAACCAATCTTGAGCATCCAATATGTGATTTTGTGTAATTTTGTGTCATTGGTTGAACATTTAGGTCATTTTCGTCCTCCCTAGGCTTATTCTAATCCAATTAGGGTTTTTAACCAATCTTGTGCATCCAATATGTGATTTTGTTTCATTTTGTGTCATTGGTTGAACATTTAGGTCATTTTCCTCCTCCCTAGCCTTATTCTAATCCAATTAGGATTTTTAACCAATCTTGTGCATCCAATATGTGATTTTGTGTCATTGGTTGAACATTTAGGTCATTTTCGTCCTCCCTAGGCTTATTCTAATCCAATTAGGGTTTTTAACCAATCTTGTGCAACCAATATGTGATTTTGTGTCATTGGTTGAATATTTAGGTCATTTTCGTCCTCCTTAGGCTTATTCTAATCCAATTTGGGTTTTTAACCAATCTTGTGCATCCAATATGTGATTTTGTGTCATTGGTTGAATATTTAGGTAATTTTCGTCCTCCTTAGGCTTATTCTAATCCAATTAGGGTTTTTAACCAATCTTGTGCATCCAATATGTGATTTTGTGTAATTTTGTGTCATTGGTTCAACATTTAGGTCATTTTCGTCCTCCCTAGGCTTATTCTAATCCAATTAGGGTTTTTAACCAATCTTGTGCATCCAATATGTGATTTTGTGTCATTTTGTGTCATTGGTTGAACATTTTGGTCATTTTCGTCCTCCCGAGGCTTATTCTAATCCATTTAGGGTTTTTAACCAATCTTGTGCATCCAATATGTGATTTTGTGTCATTGGTTGATCATTTAGGTAATTTTCGTCCTCCCTAGGCTTATTCTAATCCAATTAGGGTTTTTAACCAATCTTGTGCATATAATAACTGATGTTGTGTCATTGGTAATCCAATTATGTCATTTTCGTCCTCGTTAGGCTTATTCTAATCCAATTAGGGTTTTTAACCAATCTTGTGCATCCAATATGTGATTTTGTGTCATTTTGTATCATTGGTTGAACATTTAGGTCATTTTCGTCCTCCCTAGGCTTATTCTAATCCAATTAGGGTTTTTAACCAATCTTGTGCATATAATAAGTGATTTTGTGTCATTGGTAATCCAATTAGGTCATTTTCGTCCTCCCTATGCTTATTCTAATCCAATTAGGGTTTTTAATCAATCTTTTGCATCCAATATGTGATTTTGTGTCATTGGATGCACATTTAGGTCAATTTCGTCTTCCCTAGGCTTATTCTAATCCAATTAGCGTTTTTAACCAATCTTGTGCATATAATAAGTGATTTTGTGTCATTCGTAATCCAATTAGGTCATTTTCGTCCTCCATAGGCTTATTCTAATCCAATTAGGGTTTTTAACCAATCTTGTGCATCCAATATGTGATTTTGTGTCATTGGTTGAACATTTAGGTCATTTTCGTCCTCCCTAGGCTTATTCTAATCCAATTAGGGTTTTTAACCAATCTTGTGCATATAATAAGTGATTTTGTGTCATTGGTAATCCAATTTGGTCATTTTCGTCCTCCCTATGCTTATTCTAATCCAATTAGGGTTTTTAACCAATCTTGTGCATCCAATATTTGATTTAGTGTCATTGGTTGAACATTTAGGTCATTTTCGTCCTCCCTAGGCTTATTCTAATCCAATTAGGGTTTTTAACCAATCTTGTGCATCCAATATGTGATTTTGTGTCATTGGTTGCACATTTAGGTCATTTTCGTCCTCCCTTGGCTTATTCTAATCCAATTAGGGTTTTTAACCAATCTTGTGCATATAATAAGTGATTTTATGTCATTGGTAATCCATTTAGGTCATTTTCGTTCTGGCTAGGCTTATTCTAATCCAATTAGGGTTTTTAACCAATCTTATGCATCCAATATGTGATTTTGTGTCATTTTGTGTTATTGGTTGAATATTTAGGTCATTTTCGTCCTCCCTAGGCTTATTCTAATCCAATTTGGGTTTTTAACCAATCTTGTGCATCCAATATGTGATTTTGTGTCATTGGTTGCACATTTAGGTCATTTTCGTCCTCCCTTGGCTTATTCTTATCCAATTAGGGTTTTTAACCAATCTTGTGCATATAATAAGTGATTTTGTGTCATTTGTAATCCAATTAGGTCATTTTTGTCCTCGCTAAACTTATTCTAGTCCAATTAGGGTTTTTAACCAATCTTGTGCATCCAATATGAGATTTTGTGTCATTGGTTGAACATTTAGATCATTTTGGTCCTCCCTATGCTTATTCTAATCCAATTAGGGTTTTTAACCAATCTTGTGCATCGAATATGTGATTTTGTGTCATTGGTTGAACATTTAGGTCATTTTCGTCCTCCCTAGGCTTATTCTAATCCAATTAGGATTTTTATCCAATCTTGTGCATGCCATATGTGATTTTGTGTCAATTTCTGTCATTGGTTGAACATTTAGGTCATTTTCGTCCTCCATAGGCTTATTCTAATCCAATTAGGGTTTTTATCCAATCTTGTGCATCCAATATGTGATTTTGTGTCATTGGTTGCACATTTAGGTCATTTTCGTCCTCCCTAGGCTTATTCTAATCCAATTAGGGTTTTTAACCAATCTTGTGCATATAATAAGTGATTTTATGTCATTGGTAATCCAATTAGGTAGTTTTCGTCCTCGCTTGGCATATTCTAATCCAATTAGGGTTTTTAACCAATCTTATGCATCCAATATGTGATTTTGTGTCATTTTGTGTCATTGGTTGAACATTTAGGTCATTTTCGTCCTCCCCAGGCTTATTCTAATCCAATTAGGATTTTTATCCAATCTTGTGCATCCAATATGTGATTAGGTGTCAATTTGTGTCATTGGTTGAACATTTAGGTCATTTTCGTCCTCCCTATGCTTATTCTAATCCAATTAGGGTTTTTAACCAATCTTATGCATCCAATATGTGATGTTGTGTCATTGGTTGCACATTTAGGTCATTTTCGTCCTCCCTAGGCTTATTCTAATCCAATTAGGGTTTTTAACCAATCTTGTGCATATAATAAGTGATTTTTTGTCATTGGTAATCCAATTAGGTCATTTTCACCTCCCTAGGCTTATTCTAATCCAATTAGGGTTTTTAACCAATATTGTGCATCCAATATGTGATTTTGTGTCATTTTGTGTCATTGGTTGAACATTTAGGTCATATTCGTCCTCCCTAGGCTTATTCTAATCCAATTAGGGGTTTTAACCAATCTTATGCATCCAATATGTGATTTTGTGTCATTGGTTGCACATTTAGGTCAATTTCGTCCTCTCTAGGCTTATTCTAATCCAATTAGGGTTTTTAACCAATCTTGTGCATATAATAAGTGATTTTTTGTCATTGGTAAACCAATAAGTTCATTTTCGTCCTCGCTAGACTTATTCTAATCCAATTAGGGTTTTTAACCAATCTTGTGCATCCAATATGTGATTTTGTGTCATTGGTTGAACATTTAGGTCATTTTCGTCCTCCCTAGGCTTATTCTAATCCAATTAGGGTTTTTAACCAATCTTGTGCATCCATTATGTGATATTGTGTCATTGGTTGAACATTTAGGTCATTTTCGTCCTCCCTAGGCTTATTCTAATCCAATTAGGGTTTTTAACCAATCTTGTGCATCCAATATGTGATTTTGTGTCATTGGTTGAACATTTAGGTCATTTTCGTCCTCCCTGTGCTTATTCTAATCCAATTAGGGTTTTTAACCAATCTTGTGCATCCAATATGTGATTTTGTGTCATTGGTTGAACATTTAGGTCATTTTCGTCCTCCCTAGGCTTATTCTAATCCAATTAGGGTTTTTAACCAATCTTGTGCATCCAATATGTGATTTTGTGTCATCAGTTGAACATTTTGGTCATTTTCGTCCTCCCTAGGCTTATTCTAATCCAATTAGGGTTTTTAACCAATCTTGTGCATCCAATATGTGATTTTGTGTCATTTTGTGTCATCGGTTGAACATTTAGGTCATTTTTCGTCCTCCCTAGGCTTATTCTAATCCAATTAGGGTTTTTAACCAATCTTGTGCATCTAATATGTGATTTTGTGTCATTTTGTGTCATCGGTTGAACATGTTGGTCATTTTCGTCCTCCCTAGGCTTATTCTAATCCAATTAGGGTTTTTAACCAATCTTGTGCATCCAATATGTGATTTTGTGTCATTGGTTGAACATTTAGGTCATTTTCGTCCTCCCTAGGCTTATTCTAATCCAATTAGGGTTTTTAACCAATCTTGTGCATCCAATATGTGATTTTGTGTCATTTTGTGTCATTGGTTGAACATTTAGGTCATTTTCGTCCTCCCTAGGCTTAATCTAATCCAATTAGGGTTTTTAACCAATCTTGTGCATCCAATATGTGATTTTGTGTCATTGGTAGCACATTTAAGTCATTTTCGTCCTCCCTAGGCTTATTCTAATCCAATTAGGGTTTTTAACCAATCTTGTGCATATAATAAGTGATTTTATGTCATTGGTAATCCAATTAGGTCATTTTCGTCCTCGCTAGGCTTATTCTAATCCAATTAGAATTTTTAACCAATCTTATGCATCCAATATGTGATTTTGTGTTATTGGTTGAATATTTAGGTCGTTTTCGTCCTCCCTAGGCTTCTTCTAATCCAATTAGGGTTTTTAACCAACCTTGTGCATCCAATATGTGATTTTGTGTCATTGGTTGCACATTTAGGTCATTTAGTCCTCCCTAGGCTTATTCTAATCCAATTAGGGTTTTTAACCAATCTTGTGCATATAATAAGTGATTTTTTGTCATTGGTAATCCAATAAGTTCATTTTCTTCCTCGCTAGACTTATTCTAATCCAATTAGGGTTTTTAACCAATCTTGTGCATCCAATATGTGACTTTGTGTCATTGGTTGAACATTTAGGTCATTTTGGTCCTCCCTAGGCTTATTCTAATCCAATTAGGGTTTTTAACCAATCTTGTGCATATAATAAGTGATTTTATGTCATTGGTAATCCCATTAGGTCATTTTCGTCCTCGCTAGGCTTATTCTAATCCAATTAGAATTTTTAACCAATCTTATGCATCCAATATGTGATTTTGTGTCATTGGATGCACATTTAGGTCATTTTCGTCCTCCCTAGGCTTATTCTAATCCAATTAGGGTTTTTAACCAATCTTGTGCATCCAATATGTGATTTTTGTCATTGGTTGAACATTTAGGTCATTTTCGTCCTCCCCAGGCTTATTCTAATCCAATTAGGATTTTTATCCAATCTTGTGCATCCAATATGTGATTTTGTGTCAATTTGTGTCATTGGTTGAACATTTAGGTCATTTTCGTCCTCCCTAGGCTTATTCTAATCCAGTTAGGGTTTTTAACCAATCTTATGCATCCAATATGTGATTTTGTGTCATTGGTTGCACAATTAGGTCATTTTCGTCCTCCCTAGGCTTATTCTAATCCAATTATGGTTTTTAACCAATCTTGTGCATATAATAAGTGATTTTTTGTCATTGGTAATCCAATTAGGTCATTTTCATCCTCCCTAGGCTTATTCTAATCCAATTAGGGTTTTTAACCAATATTGTGCATCCAATATGTGATTTTGTGTCATTTTGTGTCATTGGTTGAACATTTAGGTCATATTCGTCCTCCCTAGGCTTATTCTAATCCAATTAGGGTTTTTAACCAATCTTATGCATCCAATATGTGATTTTGTGTCATTGGTTGCACATTTAGGTCTATTTCGTCCTCCCTAGGCTTATTCTAATCCAATTAGGGTTTTTAACCAATCTTGTGCATATAATAAGTGATTTTTTTGTCATTGGTAAACCAATAAGTTCATTTTCGTCCTCGCTAGACTTATTCTAATCCAATTAGGGTTTTTAACCAATCTTGTGCATCCAATATGTGACTTTGTGTCATTGGTTGAACATTTAGGTCATTTAGGTCCTCCCTAGGCTTATTCTAATCCAATTAGGATTTTTAACCAATCTTGTGCATCCAATATGTGATTTTGTGTAATTGGTTGAAAATTTAGGTCATTTTCGTCCTCCCCAGGCTTATTCTAATCCAATGAGGGTTTTTAACCAATCTTGTGCATATAATAAGTGATTTTATGTCATTGGTAATCCAATTAGGTAGTTTTCGTCCTCGCTTGGCATATTCTAATCCAATTAGGGTTTTTAACCAATCTTATGCATCCAATATGTGATTTTGTGTCATTTTGTGTCATTGGTTGAACATTTAGGTCATTTTCGTCCTCCCCAGGCTTATTCTAATCCAATTAGGATTTTTATCCAATCTTGTGCATCCAATATGTGATTAGGTGTCAATTTGTGTCATTGGTTGAACATTTAGGTCATTTTCGTCCTCCCTATGCTTATTCTAATCCAATTAGGGTTTTTAACCAATCTTATGCATCCAATATGTGATGTTGTGTCATTGGTTGCACATTTAGGTCATTTTCGTCCTCCCTAGGCTTATTCTAATCCAATTAGGGTTTTTAACCAATCTTGTGCATATAATAAGTGATTTTTTGTCATTGGTAATCCAATTAGGTCATTTTCACCTCCCTAGGCTTATTCTAATCCAATTAGGGTTTTTAACCAATATTGTGCATCCAATATGTGATTTTGTGTCATTTTGTGTCATTGGTTGAACATTTAGGTCATATTCGTCCTCCCTAGGCTTATTCTAATCCAATTAGGGTTTTTAACCAATCTTATGCATCCAATATGTGATTTTGTGTCATTGGTTGCACATTTAGGTCATTTTCGTCCTCCCTAGGCTTATTCTAATCCAATTAGGGTTTTTAACCAATCTTGTGCATATAATAAGTGATTTTTTGTCATTGGTAATCCGATTAGGTCATTTTCGTCCTCCCTAGGCTTATTCTAATCCAATTAGGGTTTTTAACCAATCTTATGCATCCAATATGTGATTTTGTGTCATTGGTTGCACATTTAGGTCATTTTCGTCCTCCCTAGGCTTATTCTAATCCAATTAGGGTTTTTAACTAATCTTGTGCATATAATAAGTGATTTTTTGTCATTGGTAATCCAATTAGGTCATTTTGGTCCTCGCTAGGCTTATTCTAATCCAATTAGGGTTTTTAACCAATCTTGTGCATCCAATATGTGATTTTGTGTCATTTTGTGTCATTGGTTGAACATTTAGGTCATTTCGTCCTCCCTAGGCTTATTCTAATCCAATTAGGGTTTTTAACCAATCTTATGCATCCAATATGTGATTTTGTGTCATTGGTTGCACATTTAGGTCATTTTCGTCCTCCCTAGGCTTATTCTAATCCAATTAGGGTTTTTAACCAATCTTCTGCATATAATAAGTGATTTTTTGTCATTGGTAATCCAATTAGGTCATTTTCGTCCTCCCTAGGCTTATTCTAATCCAATTAGGGTTTTTAACCAATCTTGTGCATATAATAAGTGATTTTTTGTCATTGGTAATCCAATTAGGTCATTTTCGTCGTCCCTAGGTTTATTCTCACCCAATTTGGGTTTTTAACCAATCTTGTGCATCCAATATGTGATTTTGTGTCATTTTGTGTCATTGGTTGAACATTTTGGTCATTTTCGTCCTCCCTAGGCTTATTCTAATCCATTTAGGGTTTTTAACCAATCTTGTGCATCCAATATGTGATTTTGTGTCATTGGTTGCACATTTAGGTCATTTTCGTCCTCCCTAGACTTATTCTAATCCAATTAGGGTTTTTAACCAATCTTGTGCATCCAATATGTGATTTTGTGTCATTGGTTGCACATTTAGGTCATTTTCGTCCTCCCTATGATTATTCTAATCCAATTAGGGTTTTTAACCAATCTTGTGCATATAATAAGTGATTTTTTGTCATTGGTAATCCAATTAGGTCATTTTCGTCCTCCCTAGGCTTATTCTCACCCAATTTGGGTTTTTAACCAATCTTGTGCATCCAATATGTGATTTTGTGTCATTTTGTGTCATTGGTTGAACATTTAGGTCATTTTCGTCCTCCCTAGGCTTATTCTAATCCATTTAGGGTTTTTAACCAATCTTATGCATCCAATATGTGATTTTGTGTCATTGGTTGCACATTTAGGTCATTTTCGTCCTCCCTAGGCTTATTCTAATCCAATTAGGGTTTTTAACCAATCTTGTGCATATAATAAGTGATTTTTTGTCATTGGTAATCCAATTAGATCATTTTCGTCCTCCCTAGGCTTATTCTAATCCAATTAGGGTTTTTAACCAATCTTGTGCATCCAATATGTGATTTTGTGTCATTGGTTGCACATTTAGGTCATTTTCGTCCTCCCTAGGCTTATTCTAATCCAATTAGGGTTTTTAACCAATCTTGTGCATATAATAAGTGATTTTATGTCATTGGTAATCCAATTAGGTCATTTTCGTCCTCGCTAGGCTTATGCTAATCCAAGTAGAATTTTTAACCAATCTTATGCATCCAATATGTGATTTTGTGTCATTTTGTGTTATTGGTTGAACATTTAGGCCATTTTCGTCCTCCCTAGGCTTATTCTAATCTAATTAGGGTTTTTAACCAATCTTATGCATCCAATATGTGATTTTGTGTCATTGGTTGCACATTGACGTCATTTTCGTCCTCCCTAGGCTTATTCTAATCCAATTAGGGTTTTTAACCAATCTTGTGCATCCAATATGTGATTTTGTGTCATTGGTTGCACATTTAGGTCATTTTCGTCCTCCCTAGGCTTATTCTAATCCAATTAGGGTTTTTAACCAATCTTGTGCATATAATAAGTGATTTTTTGTCATTGGTAATCCAATTAGGTCATTTTTGTCCTCGCTAGGCTTATTCTAATCCAATTAGGGTTTTTAACCAATCTTGTGCATCCAATATGTGATTTTGTGTCATTGGTTGAACATTTAGGTCATTTTCGTCCTCCCTAGGCTTATTCTAATCCAATTAGGGTTTTTAACCAATCTTGTGCATCCAAAATGTGATTTTGTGTCGTTGGTTGAACATTTAGGTCATTTTCGTCCTCCCTAGGCTTATTCTAATCCAATTAGGGTTTTTAACCAATCTTGTGCATCCAATATGTGATTTTGTGTCATTTTGTGTCATTGGTTGAACATTTAGGTCATTTTCGTCTTTCGAAGGCTTATTCTCAGCCAATTAGGGTTTTTAAACAATTTTGTGCATCCAATATGTGATTTTGTGTCATTGGTTGCACATTTAGGTCATTTTCGTCCTCCCTAGGTTTATTCTAATCCAATTAGAGTTTTTAACCAATCTTGTGCATCCAATATGTGATTTGGTGTCATTTTGTGTCATTGGTTGAACATTTAGGTCATTTTCGTCCTCCCTAGGCTTATTCTAATCCAATTAGGGTTTTTAACCAATCTTGTGCATCCAATATGTGATTTGGTGTCATTTTGTGTCATTGGTTGAACATTTAGGTCATTTTTGTCCTCCCTAGGCTTATTCTAATCCAATTAGGGTTTTTAACCAATCTTGTGCATCCAATATCTGATTTTGTGTCATTGGTTGAACATTTAGGTCATTTTCGTCCTCCGAAGGCTTATTCTCATCCAATTAGGGTTTTTAAACAATTTTGTGCATCCAATATGTGATTTTGTGTCATAGGTTGCACATTTAGATCATTTTCGTCCTCCCTAGGCTTATTCTAATCCAATTAGGGTTTTTAACCAATCTTGTGCATCCAATATGTGATTTGGTGTCATTTTGTGTCATTGGTTGAACATTTAGGTCATTTTCGTCCTCCCTAGGCTTATTCTAATCCAATTAGGGTTTTTAACCAATCTTGTGCATCCAATATGTGATTTTGTGTCATTTTGTGTCATTGGTTGAACCTTTAGGTCATTTTCGTCCTCCCTAGGCTTATTCTAATCCAATTAGGGTTTTTAACCAATCTTGTGCATCCAATATGTGATTTCGTGTCATTTTGTGTCATTGGTTGAACATTTAGGTCATTTTCGTCCTCCCTAGGCTTATTCTAATCCAATTAAGATTTTTAACCAAACTTGTGCATCCAATATGTGATTTGGTGTCATTTTGTGTCATTGGTTGAACATTTAGGTCATTTTCGTCCTCCCTAGGCTTATTCTAATCCAATTAGGGTTTTTAACCAATCTTGTGCATCCAATATGTGATTTTGTGTCATTGGTTGCACATTTAGGTTATTTTCGTCCTCCCAAGGCTTATTCTAATCCAATTAGGGTTTTTAACCAATCTTGTGCATATAATAAGTGATTTTGTGTCATTTGTAATCCAATTAGGTCATTTTCGTCCTCGCTAAACATATTCTAATCCAATTAGGGTTTTTAACCAATCTTGTGCATCCAATATGTGATTTTGTGTTATTGGTTGAACATTTAGGTCATTTTGGTCCTCCCTATGCTTATTCTAATCCAATTAGGGTTTTTAACCAATCTTGTGCATATAATAAGTGATTTTGTGTTATTGGTAATACAATTAGGTCATTTTCGTCCTCGCTAGGCTTATTCTAATCCAATTAGGGTTTTTAACCAATCTTATGCATCCAATATGTGATTTTGTGTCATTTTGTGTCATTGGTTGAACATTTAGGTCATTTTCGTCCTCCCCAGGCTTATTCTAATCCAATTAGGATTTTTATCCAATCTTGTGCATCCAATATGTGATTAGGTGTCAATTTGTGTCATTGGTTGAACATTTAGGTCATTTTCGTCCTCCCTAGGCTTATTCTAATCCAATTAGGGTTTTTAACCAATCTTATGCATCCAATATGTGATGTTGTGTCATTGGTTGCACATTTAGGTCATTTTCGTCCTCCCTAGGCTTATTCTAATCCAATTAGGGTTTTTAACCAATCTTGTGCATATAATAAGTGATTTTTTGTCATTGGTAATCCAATTAGGTCATTTTCATCCTCCCTAGGCTTATTCTAATCCAATTAGGGTTTTTAACCAATATTGTGCATCGAATATGTGATTTTGTGTCATTTTGTGTCATTGGTTGAACATTTAGGTCATATTCGTCCTCCCTAGGCTTATTCTAATCCAATTAGGGTTTTTAACCAATCTTATGCATCCAATATGTGATTTTGTGTCATTGGTTGCACATTTAGGTCTATTTCGTCCTCCCTAGGCTTATTCTAATCCAATTAGGGTTTTTAACCAATCTTGTGCATATAATAAGTGATTTTTTGTCATTGGTAAACCAATAAGTTCATTTTCGTCCTCGCTAGACTTATTCTAATCCAATTAGGGTTTTTAACCAATCTTGTGCATCCAATATGTGACTTTGTGTCATTGGTTGAACATTTAGGTCATTTAGGTCCTCCCTAGGCTTATTCTAATCCAATTAGGATTTTTAACCAATCTTGTGCATCCAATATGTGATTTTGTGTAATTGGTTGAAAATTTAGGTCATTTTCGTCCTCCCTAGGCTTATTCTAATCCAATGAGGGTTTTTAACCAATCTTGTGCATATAATAAGTGATTTTATGTCATTGGTAATCCAATTAGGTAGTTTTCGTCCTCGCTTGGCATATTCTAATCCAATTAGGGTTTTTAACCAATCTTATGCATCCAATATGTGATTTTGTGTCATTTTGTGTCATTGGTTGAACATTTAGGTCATTTTCGTCCTCCCCAGGCTTATTCTAATCCAATTAGGATTTTTATCCAATCTTGTGCATCCAATATGTGATTAGGTGTCAATTTGTGTCATTGGTTGAACATTTAGGTCATTTTCGTCCTCCCTATGCTTATTCTAATCCAATTAGGGTTTTTAACCAATCTTATGCATCCAATATGTGATGTTGTGTCATTGGTTGCACATTTAGGTCATTTTCGTCCTCCCTAGGCTTATTCTAATCCAATTAGGGTTTTTAACCAATCTTGTGCATATAATAAGTGATTTTTTGTCATTGGTAATCCAATTAGGTCATTTTCACCTCCCTAGGCTTATTCTAATCCAATTAGGGTTTTTAACCAATATTGTGCATCCAATATGTGATTTTGTGTCATTTTGTGTCATTGGTTGAACATTTAGGTCATATTCGTCCTCCCTAGGCTTATTCTAATCCAATTAGGGGTTTTAACCAATCTTATGCATCCAATATGTGATTTTGTGTCATTGGTTGCACATTTAGGTCAATTTCGTCCTCTCTAGGCTTATTCTAATCCAATTAGGGTTTTTAACCAATCTTGTGCATATAATAAGTGATTTTTTGTCATTGGTAAACCAATAAGTTCATTTTCGTCCTCGCTAGACTTATTCTAATCCAATTAGGGTTTTTAACCAATCTTGTGCATCCAATATGTGACTTTGTGTCATTGGTTGAACATTTAGGTCATTTAGGTCCTCCCTAGGTTTATTCTCATCCAATTAGGATTTTTAACCAATCTTGTGCATCCAATATGTGATTTTGTGTCATTGGTTGAAAATTTAGGTCATTTTCGTGCTCCCCAGGCTTATTCTAATCCAATGAGGGTTTTTAACCAATCTTGTGCATATAATAAGTGATTTTATGTCATTGGTAATCCAATTAGGTAGTTTTCGTCCTCGCTTGGCTTATTCTAATCCAATTAGGGTTTTTAACCAATCTTATGCATCCAATATGTGATTTTGTGTCATTTTGTGTCATTGGTTGAACATTTAGGTCATTTTTGTCCTCCCTAAGCTTATTTTAAACGAATTTGGGTTTTTAACCAATCTTGTGCATCCAATATGTGATTTTGTGTCAATTTGTGTCATTGGTTGAAGATTTAGGTCATTTTCGTCCTCCCTAGGCTTATTCTAATCCAATTAGGGTTTTTAACCAATCTTATGCATCCAATATGTGATTTTGTGTCATTGGTTGCACATTTAGGTCATTTTCGTCCTCCCTAGGCTTATTCTAATCCAATTAGGGTTTTTAACCAATCTTGTGCATATAATAAGTGATTTTTTGTCATTGGTAATCCGATTAGGTCATTTTCGTCCTCCCTAGGCTTATTCTAATCCAATTAGGGTTTTTAACCAATCTTATGCATCCAATATGTGATTTTTTGTCATTGGTTGCACATTTAGGTCATTTTCGTCCTCCCTAGGCTTATTCTAATCCAATTAGGGTTTTTAACCAATCTTGTGCATATAATAAGTGATTTTTTGTCATTGGTAATCCAATTAGGTCATTTTCGTCCTCCCTAGGCTTATTCTCACCCAATTTGGGTTTTTAACCAATCTTGTGCATCCAATATGTGATTTTGTGTCATTTTGTGTCATTGGTTGAACATTTAGGTCATTTTCGTCCTCCCTAGGCTTATTCTAATCCATTTAGGGTTTTTAACCAATCTTATGCATCCAATATGTGATTTTGTGTCATTGGTTGCACATTTAGGTCATTTTCGTCCTCCCTAGGCTTATTCTAATCCAATTAGGGTTTTTAACCAATCTTGTGCATATAATAAGTGATTTTATGTCATTGGTAATCCAATTAGGTCATTTTCGTCCTCGTTAGGCTTATTCTAATCCAATTAGGGTTTTTAACCAATCTTATGCATCCAATATGTGATTTTGTGTCATTTTGTGTCATTGGTTGAACATTTAGGTCATTTTCGTCCTCGCTAGGCTTATTCTAATCCAATTAGGGTTTTTGACCAATCTTATGCATCCAATATGTGATTTTATATCATTTTGTGTCATTGGTTGAACATTTAGGTCATTTTCGTCCTCCCTAGGCTTATTTTAAACCAATTTCGATTTTTAACCAATCTTGTGCATCCAATATGTGATTTTGTGTCATTTTGTGTCATTGGTTGAACATTTAGGTCATTTTCGTCCTCCCTAGGCTTATTCTAATCCAATTAGGGTTTTTAACCAATCTTATGCATCCAATATGTGATTTTGTGTCATTGGTTGCACATTTAGGTCATTTTCGTCCTCCCTAGGCTTATTCTAATCCAATTAGGGTTTTTAACCAATCATGTGCATCCAATATGTGATTTTGTGTCATTGGTTGAACATTTAGGTCATTTTCGTCCTCCCTAGGCTTATTATAATCCAATTAGGGTTTTTAACCAATCTTGTGCATCCAATATGTGATTTTCTGTCATTTTGTGTCATTGGTTGAACATTTAGGTCATTTTCGTCCTCCCTAGGCTTATTCTAATCCAATTAGGGTTTTTAACCAATCTCGTGCATCCAATATGTGATTTTGTGTCATTCGTTGAACATTTAGGTCATTTTCGTCCTCCCTAGGCTTATTCTAATCCAATTAGGGTTTTTAACCAATCTTGTGCATCCAATATGTGATTTTGTGTCATTTTGTGTCGTTGGTTGAACATATAGATCATTTTCGTCCTCCTAAGGCTTATTCTAATCCAATTAGGGTTTTTAACCAATGTTGTGGATCCAATATGTGATTTTGTGTCATTTGTTGAACATTTAGGTCATTTTCGTCCTCCCTAGCCTTATTCTAATCCAATTAGGGTTTTTAACCAATCTTGTGCATCCAATATGTGATTTTGTGTCATTGGTTGAACATTTAGGTCATTTTCGTCCTCCCTAGGCTTATTCTAATCCAATTAGGGTTTTTAACCAATCCTGTGCATCCAATATGTGATTTTGTGTCATTTTGTGTCATTGGTTGAACATTTAGGTCATTTTCGTCCTCCCTAGGCTTATTCTAATCCAATTAGGGTTTTTAACCAATCTTATGCATCCAATATGTGATTTTGTGTTATTTTGTGTCATTGGTTGAACATTTAGGTCATTTTCGTCCTCCCTAGGCTTATTCTAATCCAATTAGGGTTTTTAACCAATCTTGTGCATCCAATATGTGATTTTGTGTCATTTTGTGTCATTGGTTGAACATTTAGGTCATTTTCGTCATCCCTAGGCTTATTCTAATCTAATTAGGGTTTTTAACCAATCTTGTGCATTCAATATGTGACTTTGTGTCATTTTGTGTCATTGGTTGAACATTTAGGTCATTTTCGTCCTCCCTAGGCTTATTCTAATCCAATTAGGGTTTTTAACCAATCTTGTGCATCCAATATGTGATTTTGTGTCATTGGTTGCACATTTAGGTTATTTTCGTCCTCCCAAGGCTTATTCTAATCCAATTAGGGTTTTTAACCAATCTTGTGCATATAATAAGTGATTTTGTGTCATTTGTAATCCAATTAGGTCATTTTCGTCCTCGCTAAACATATTCTAATCCAATTAGGGTTTTTAACCAATCTTGTGCATCCAATATGTGATTTTGTGTTATTGGTTGAACATTTAGGTCATTTTGGTCCTCCCTATGCTTATTCTAATCCAATTAGGGTTTTTAACCAATCTTGTGCATATAATAAGTGATTTTGTGTTATTGGTAATACAATTAGGTCATTTTCGTCCTCGCTAGGCTTATTCTAATCCAATTAGGGTTTTTAACCAATCTTATGCATCCAATATGTGATTTTGTGTCATTTTGTGTCATTGGTTGAACATTTAGGTCATTTTCGTCCTCCCCAGGCTTATTCTAATCCAATTAGGATTTTTATCCAATCTTGTGCATCCAATATGTGATTAGGTGTCAATTTGTGTCATTGGTTGAACATTTAGGTCATTTTCGTCCTCCCTAGGCTTATTCTAATCCAATTAGGGTTTTTAACCAATCTTATGCATCCAATATGTGATGTTGTGTCATTGGTTGCACATTTAGGTCATTTTCGTCCTCCCTAGGCTTATTCTAATCCAATTAGGGTTTTTAACCAATCTTGTGCATATAATAAGTGATTTTTTGTCATTGGTAATCCAATTAGGTCATTTTCATCCTCCCTAGGCTTATTCTAATCCAATTAGGGTTTTTAACCAATATTGTGCATCCAATATGTGATTTTGTGTCATTTTGTGTCATTGGTTGAACATTTAGGTCATATTCGTCCTCCCTAGGCTTATTCTAATCCAATTAGGGTTTTTAACCAATCTTATGCATCCAATATGTGATTTTGTGTCATTGGTTGCACATTTAGGTCTATTTCGTCCTCCCTAGGCTTATTCTAATCCAATTAGGGTTTTTAACCAATCTTGTGCATATAATAAGTGATTTTTTGTCATTGGTAAACCAATAAGTTCATTTTCGTCCTCGCTAGACTTATTCTAATCCAATTAGGGTTTTTAACCAATCTTGTGCATCCAATATGTGACTTTGTGTCATTGGTTGAACATTTAGGTCATTTAGGTCCTCCCTAGGCTTATTCTAATCCAATTAGGATTTTTAACCAATCTTGTGCATCCAATATGTGATTTTGTGTAATTGGTTGAAAATTTAGGTCATTTTCGTCCTCCCCAGGCTTATTCTAATCCAATGAGGGTTTTTAACCAATCTTGTGCATATAATAAGTGATTTTATGTCATTGGTAATCCAATTAGGTAGTTTTCGTCCTCGCTTGGCTTATTCTAATCCAATTAGGGTTTTTAACCAATCTTATGCGTCCAATATGTGATTTTGTGTCATTTTGTGTCATTGGTTGAACATTTAGGTCATTTTTGTCCACCCTAAGCTTATTTTAAACGAATTTGGGTTTTTAACCAATCTTGTGCATCCAATATGTGATTTTGTGTCAATTTGTGTCATTGGTTGAAGATTTAGGTCATTTTCGTCCTCCCTAGGCTTATTCTAATCCAATTAGGGTTTTTAACCAATCTTATGCATCCAATATGTGATTTTGTGTCATTGGTTGCACATTTAGGTCATTTTCGTCCTCCCTAGGCTTATTCTAATCCAATTAGGGTTTTTAACCAATCTTGTGCATATAATAAGTGATTTTTTGTCATTGGTAATCCGATTAGGTCATTTTCGTCCTCCCTAGGCTTATTCTAATCCAATTAGGGTTTTTAACCAATCTTATGCATCCAATATGTGATTTTGTGTCATTGGTTGCACATTTAGGTCATTTTCGTCCTCCCTAGGCTTATTCTAATCCAATTAGGGTTTTTAACCAATCATGTGCATCCAATATGTGATTTTGTGTCATTGGTTGAACATTTAGGTCATTTTCGTCCTCCCTAGGCTTATTCTAATCCAATTAGGGTTTTTAACCAATCTTGTGCATCCAATATGTGATTTTGTGTCATTTGGTGTCATTTGTTGAACATTTAGGTCATTTTCGTCCTCCCTAGGCTTATTCTAATCCAATTAGGGTTTTTAACAAATTTTGTGCATCCAATATGTGATTTTGTGTCATTGGTTGAACATTTCTGTCATTTTCGTCCTCCCTAGGCTTATTCTAATCCAACTAGGGTTTTTAACCAATCTTGTGCATCCAATATGTGATTTTGTGTCATTTTGTGTCATTGGTTGAACATTTAGGTCATTTTCGTCCTCCCTAGGCTTATTCTAATCCAATTAGGGTTTTTAACCAATCTTGTGCATCTAATATGTGATTTTGTGTCATTGGTTGCACATTTAGGTCATTTTCGTCCTCCCTAGGCTTATTCTAATCCAATTAGGGTTTTTAACCAATCTTGTGCATATAATAAGTGATTTTTTGTCATTGGTAATCCAATTAGGTCATTTTCATCCTCCCTAGGCTTATTCTAATCCAATTAGGGTTTTTAACCAATATTGTGCATCCAATTTGTGATTTTGTGTCATTTTGTGTCATTGGTTGAACATTTAGGTGATA
The DNA here is from genome assembly GCA_037974755.1 of Cicer yamashitae. Taxonomy (NCBI): domain Eukaryota; kingdom Viridiplantae; phylum Streptophyta; class Magnoliopsida; order Fabales; family Fabaceae; genus Cicer; species Cicer yamashitae. The sequence goes on from JBBPBQ010000006.1 coordinate 263,147, forward strand.
TTCGTCCTCCCTAGGCTTATTCTAATCCAATTAGGGTTTTTAACCAATCTTATGCATCCAATATGTGATTTTGTGTCATTGGTTGCACATTTAGGTCAATTTCGTCCTCTCTAGGCTTATTCTAATCCAATTAGGGTTTTTAACCAATCTTGTGCATATAATAAGTGATTTTTTGTCATTGGTAAACCAATAAGTTCATTTTCGTCCTCGCTAGACTTATTCTAATCCAATTAGGGTTTTTAACCAATCTTGTGCATCCAATATGTGACTTTGTGTCATTGGTTGAACATTTAGGTCATTTAGGTCCTCCCTAGGTTTATTCTCATCCAATTAGGATTTTTAACCAATCTTGTGCATCCAATATGTGATTTTGTGTCATTGGTTGAAAATTTAGGTCATTTTCGTCCTCCCCAGGCTTATTCTAATCCAATGAGGGTTTTTAACCAATCTTGTGCATATAATAAGTGATTTTATGTCATTGGTAATCCAATTAGGTAGTTTTCGTCCTCGCTTGGCTTATTCTAATCCAATTAGGGTTTTTAACCAATCTTATGCATCCAATATGTGATTTTGTGTCATTTTGTGTCATTGGTTGAACATTTAGGTCATTTTCGTCCTCCCTAGGCTTATTTTAAACCAATTTGGGTTTTTAACCAATCTTGTGCATCCAATATGTGATTTTCTGTCATTGGTTGCACATTTAGGTCATTTTCGTTCTCCCTAGGCTTATTCTAATCCAATTAGGGTTTTTAACGAATCTTGTGCATCCAATATGTGATTTTGTGTCATTGGTTGAACATTTAGGTCATTTTCGTCCTCCCTAGGCTTATTCTAATCCAATTATGGTTTTTAACCAATCTTATGCATCCAATATGTGATTTTGTGTCATTGGTTGCACATTTAGGTCATTTTCGTCCTCCCTAGGCTTATTCTAATCCAATTAGGGTTTTTAACCAATCTTGTGCATATAATAAGTGATTTTTTGTCATTGGTAATCCAATTAGATCATTTTCGTCCTCCCTAGGCTTATTCTAATCCAATTAGGGTTTTTAACCAATCTTGTGCATCCAATATGTGATTTTGTGTCATTGGTTGCACATTTAGGTCATTTTCGTCCTCCCTAGGCTTATTCTAATCCAGTTAGGGTTTTTAACCAATCTTGTGCATCCAATATGTGATTTTGTGTCATTTTGTGTCATTGGTTGAACATTTAGGTCATTTTCGTCCTCCCTAGGCTTATTTTAATCCAATTAGGGTTTTTAACCAATCTTATGCATCCAATATGTGATTTTGTGTCATTGGTTGCACATTTAGGTCATTTTCGTCCTCCCTAGGCTTATTCTAATCCAATTAGGGTTTTTAACCAATCTTGTGCATATAATAAGTGATTTTATGTCATTGGTAATCCAATTAGGTAGTTTTCGTCCTCGCTTGGCATATTCTAATCCAATTAGGGTTTTTAACCAATCTTATGCATCCAATATGTGATTTTGTGTCATTTTGTGTCATTGGTTGAACATTTAGGTCATTTTCGTCCTCCCCAGGCTTATTCTAATCCAATTAGGATTTTTATCCAATCTTGTGCATCCAATATGTGATTAGGTGTCAATTTGTGTCATTGGTTGAACATTTAGGTCATTTTCGTCCTCCCTAGGCTTATTCTAATCCAATTAGGGTTTTTAACCAATCTTATGCATCCAATATGTGATGTTGTGTCATTGGTTGCACATTTAGGTCATTTTCGTCCTCCCTAGGCTTATTCTAATCCAATTAGGGTTTTTAACCAATCTTGTGCATATAATAAGTGATTTTTTGTCATTGGTAATCCAATTAGGTCATTTTCATCCTCCCTAGGCTTATTCTAATCCAATTAGGGTTTTTAACCAATATTGTACATCCAATTTGTGATTTTGTGTCATTTTGTGTCATTGGTTGAACATTTAGGTGATATTCGTCCTCCCTAGGCTTATTCTAATCCAATTAGGGTTTTTAACCAATCTTATGCATCCAATATGTGATTTTGTGTCATTGGTTGCACATTTAGGTCTATTTCGTCCTCCCTAGGCTTATTCTAATCCAATTAGGGTTTTTAACCAATCTTGTGCATATAATAAGTGATTTTTTGTCATTGGTAAACCAATAAGTTCATTTTCGTCCTCGCTAGACTTATTCTAATCCAATTAGGGTTTTTAACCAATCTTGTGCATCCAATATGTGACTTTGTGTCATTGGTTGAACATTTAGGTCATTTAGGTCCTCCCTAGGCTTATTCTAATCCAATTAGGATTTTTAACCAATCTTGTGCATCCAATATGTGATTTTGTGTAATTGGTTGAAAATTTTGGTCATTTTCGTCCTCCCCAGGCTTATTCTAATCCAATGAGGGTTTTTAACCAATCTTGTGCATATAATAAGTGATTTTATGTCATTGGTAATCCAATTAGGTAGTTTTCGTCCTCGCTTGGCATATTCTAATCCAATTAGGGTTTTTAACCAATCTTATGCATCCAATATGTGATTTTGTGTCATTTTGTGTCATTGGTTGAACATTTAGGTCATTTTCGTCCTCCCCAGGCTTATTCTAATCCAATTAGGATTTTTATCCAATCTTGTGCATCCAATATGTGATTAGGTGTCAATTTGTGTCATTGGTTGAACATTTAGGTCATTTTCGTCCTCCCTATGCTTATTCTAATCCAATTAGGGTTTTTAACCAATCTTATGCATCCAATATGTGATGTTGTGTCATTGGTTGCACATTTAGGTCATTTTCGTCCTCCCTAGGCTTATTCTAATCCAATTAGGGTTTTTAACCAATCTTGTGCATATAATAAGTGATTTTTTGTCATTGGTAATCCAATTAGGTCATTTTCACCTCCCTAGGCTTATTCTAATCCAATTAGGGTTTTTAACCAATATTGTGCATCCAATATGTGATTTTGTGTCATTTTGTGTCATTGGTTGAACATTTAGGTCATATTCGTCCTCCCTAGGCTTATTCTAATCCAATTAGGGTTTTTAACCAATCTTATGCATCCAATATGTGATTTTGTGTCATTGGTTGCACATTTAGGTCTATTTCGTCCTCCCTAGGCTTATTCTAATCCAATTAGGGTTTTTAACCAATCTTGTGCATATAATAAGTGATTTTTTGTCATTGGTAAACCAATAAGTTCATTTTCGTCCTCGCTAGACTTATTCTAATCCAATTAGGGTTTTTAACCAATCTTGTGCATCCAATATGTGACTTTGTGTCATTGGTTGAACATTTAGGTCATTTAGGTCCTCCCTAGGCTTATTCTAATCCAATTAGGATTTTTAACCAATCTTGTGCATCCAATATGTGATTTTGTGTAATTGGTTGAAAATTTAGGTCATTTTCGTCCTCCCCAGGCTTATTCTAATCCAATGAGGGTTTTTAACCAATCTTGTGCATATAATAAGTGATTTTATGTCATTGGTAATCCAATTAGTTAGTTTTCGTCCTCGCTTGGCATATTCTAATCCAATTAGGGTTTTTAACCAATCTTATGCATCCAATATGTGATTTTGTGTCATTTTGTGTCATTGGTTGAACATTTAGGTCATTTTCGTCCTCCCCAGGCTTATTCTAATCCAATTAGGATTTTTATCCAATCTTGTGCATCCAATATGTGATTAGGTGTCAATTTGTGTCATTGGTTGAACATTTAGGTCATTTTCGTCCTCCCTAGGCTTATTCTAATCCAATTAGGGTTTTTAACCAATCTTATGCATCCAATATGTGATGTTGTGTCATTGGTTGCACATTTAGGTCATTTTCGTCCTCCCTAGGCTTATTCTAATCCAATTAGGGTTTTTAACCAATCTTGTGCATATAATAAGTGATTTTTTGTCATTGGTAATCCAATTAGGTCATTTTCATCCTCCCTAGGCTTATTCTAATCCAATTAGGGTTTTTAACCAATATTGTGCATCCAATATGTGATTTTGTGTCATTGGTTGAACATTTAGGTCATATTCGTCCTCCCTAGGCTTATTCTAATCCAATTAGGGTTTTTAACCAATCTTATGCATCCAATATGTGATTTTGTGTCATTGGTTGCACATTTAGGTCAATTTCGTCCTCTCTAGGCTTATTCTAATCCAATTAGGGTTTTTAACCAATCTTGTGCATATAATAAGTGATTTTTTGTCATTGGTAAACCAATAAGTTCATTTTCGTCCTCGCTAGACTTATTCTAATCCAATTAGGGTTTTTAACCAATCTTGTGCATCCAATATGTGACTTTGTGTCATTGGTTGAACATTTAGGTCATTTAGGTCCTCCCTAGGTTTATTCTCATCCAATTAGGATTTTTAACCAATCTTGTGCATCCAATATGTGATTTTGTGTCATTGGTTGAAAATTTAGGTCATTTTCGTGCTCCCCAGGCTTATTCTAATCCAATGAGGGTTTTTAACCAATCTTGTGCATATAATAAGTGATTTTATGTCATTGGTAATCCAATTAGGTAGTTTTCGTCCTCGCTTGGCTTATTCTAATCCAATTAGGGTTTTTAACCAATCTTATGCATCCAATATGTGATTTTGTGTCATTTTGTGTCATTGGTTGAACATTTAGGTCATTTTTGTCCTCCCTAAGCTTATTTTAAACGAATTTGGGTTTTTAACCAATCTTGTGCATCCAATATGTGATTTTGTGTCAATTTGTGTCATTGGTTGAAGATTTAGGTCATTTTCGTCCTCCCTAGGCTTATTCTAATCCAATTAGGGTTTTTAACCAATCTTATGCATCCAATATGTGATTTTGTGTCATTGGTTGCACATTTAGGTCATTTTCGTCCTCCCTAGGCTTATTCTAATCCAATTAGGGTTTTTAACCAATCTTGTGCATATAATATGTGATTTTATGTCATTGGTAATCCAATTAGGTCATTTTCGTCCTCGCTAGGCTTATTCTAATCCAATTAGAATTTTTAACCAATCTTATGCATCCAATATGTGATTTTGTGTCATTTTGTGTTATTGGTTGAACATTTATGTCATTTTCGTCCTCCCTAGGCTTATTCTAATCCAATTAGGGTTTTTAACCAATCTTGTGCATCCAATATGTGATTTTGTGTCATTGGTTGCACATTTAGGTCATTTTCGTCCTCCCTAGGCTTATTCTAATCCAATTAGGGTTTTTAACCAATCTTGTGCATATAATAAGTGATTTTATGTCATTGGTAATCCAATTAGGTCATTTTCGTCCTCGCTAGGCTTATGCTAATCCAAGTAGAATTTTTAACCAATCTTATGCATCCAATATGTGATTTTGTGTCATTTTGTGTTATTGGTTGAACATTTAGGCCATTTTCGTCCTCCCTAGGCTTATTCTAATCTAATTAGGGTTTTTAACCAATCTTATGCATCCAATATGTGATTTTGTGTCATTGGTTGCACATTGACGTCATTTTCGTCCTCCCTAGGCTTATTCTAATCCAATTAGGGTTTTTAACCAATCTTGTGCATCCAATATGTGATTTTGTGTCATTGGTTGCACATTTAGGTCATTTTCGTCCTCCCTAGGCTTATTCTAATCCAATTAGGGTTTTTAACCAATCTTGTGCATATAATAAGTGATTTTATGTCATTGGTAATCCAATTAGGTCATTTTCGTCCTCGCTAGGCTTATTCTAATCCAATTAGGGTTTTAAACCAATCTTATGCATCCAATATGTGATTTTGTGTCATTTTGTGTCATTGGTTGAACATTTAGGTCATTTTTGTCCTACCTAGGCTTTCTTTAAACCAATTTGGGTTTTTAACCAATCTTGTGCATCCAATATGTGATTTTGTGTCATTGGTTGCACATTTAGGTCATTTTCGTCCTCCCTAGCCTTATTCTAATCCAATTAGGGTTTTTAACCAATCTTGTGCATCCAATATGTGATTTTGTGTCATTGGTTGCACATTTAGGTCATTTTTGTCCTCTCTAGGCTTATTCTAATCCAATTAGGGTTTTTAAACAATCTTGTGCATCCAATATGTGATTTTGTGTCATTGGTTGCACATTTAGGTCATTTTCGTCCTCCCTAGCCTTATTCTAATCCAATTAGGGTTTTTAACCAATCTTGTGCATCCAATATGTGATTTTGTGTCATTGGTTGCACATTTAGGTCATTTTCGTCCTCCCTAGGCTTATTCTAATCCAATTAGGGTTTTTAACCAACCTTGGGCATATAATAAGTGATTTTTTGTCGTTGGTAAACCAATAAGTTCATTTTCGTTCTCGCTAGACCTATTCTAATCCAATTAGGGTTTTTAACCAATCTTGTGCATCCAATATGTGACTTTGTGTCATTGGTTGAACATTTAGGTCATTTAGGTCCTCCCTAGGCTTATTCTAATCCAATTAAGGTTGTTAACCAATCTTGTTCTTATAATAAGTGATTTTGTGTCATTTGTAATCTAATTAGGTCATTTTCGTCCTCGCTAAACTTATTCTAATCCAATTAGGGTTTTTAACCAATCATGTGCATCCAATATGTGATTTTGTGTCATTGGTAATCCAATAAGTTCATTTTCGTCCTCGCTAGACTTATTCTAATCCAATTGGGGTTTTTAACCAATCTTGTGCATCCAATATGTGATTTTGTGTCATTGGTTGCACATTTAGGTCATTTTCGTCCTCCCTAGGCTTATTCTAATCCAATTAGGGTTTTTAACCAATCTTGTGCATCCAATATGTGATTTTGTGTCATTGGTTGCACATTTAGGTCATTTTCGTCCTCCCTAGGCTTATTCTAATCCAATTAGGGTTTTTAACCAATCTTGTGCATATAATAAGTGATTTTTTGTCATTGGTAATCCAATTAGGTCATTTTCGTCCTCCCTAGGCTTATTCTAATTCAATTAGGGTTTTTAACCAATCTTATGCATCCAATATGTGATTTTGTGTCATTGGTTGCACATTTAGGTCATTTTCGTCCTCCCTAGGCTTATTCTAATCCAATTAGGGTTTTTAACCAATCTTGTGCATATAATAAGTGATTTTTTGTCATTGGTAAACCAATAAGTTCATTTTCGTCCTCGCTAGACTTATTCTAATCCAATTAGGGTTTTTAACCAATCTTGTGCATCCAATATGTGACTTTGTGTCATTGGTTGAACATTTAGGTCATTTAGGTCCTCCCTAGGCTTATTCTAATCCAATTAGGATTTTTAACCAATCTTGTGCATCCAATATGTGATTTTGTGTAATTGGTTGAAAATTTTGGTCATTTTCGTCCTCCCCAGGCTTATTCTAATCCAATGAGGGTTTTTAACCAATCTTGTGCATATAATAAGTGATTTTATGTCATTGGTAATCCAATTAGGTAGTTTTCGTCCTCGCTTGGCATATTCTAATCCAATTAGGGTTTTTAACCAATCTTATGCATCCAAGATGTGATTTTGTGTCATTTTGTGTCATTGGTTGAACATTTAGGTCATTTTCGTCCTCCCCAGGCTTATTCTAATCCAATTAGGATTTTTATCCAATCTTGTGCATCCAATATGTGATTAGGTGTCAATTTGTGTCATTGGTTGAACATTTAGGTCATTTTCGTCCTCCCTAGGCTTATTCTAATCCAATTAGGGTTTTTAACCAATCTTATGCATCCAATATGTGATTTTGTGTCATTGGTTGCACATTTAGGTCATTTTCGTCCTCCCTAGGCTTATTCTAATCCAATTAGGGTTTTTAACCAATCTTGTGCATATAATAAGTGATTTTTTGTCATTGGTAATCCGATTAGGTCATTTTCGTCCTCCCTAGGCTTATTCTAATCCAATTAGGGTTTTTAACCAATCTTGTGCATCCAATATGTGATTTTGTGTCATTGGTTGCACATTTAGGTCATTTTCGTCCTCCCTAGGCTTATTCTAATCCAATTAGGGTTTTTAACCAATCTTGTGCATATAATAACTGATTTTGTGTCATTGGTAATCCAATTATGTCATTTTCGTCCTCGTTAGGCTTATTCTAATCCAATTGGGGTTTTTACCCAATCTTATGCATCCAATATGTGATTTTGTGTCATTTTGTGTCATTGGTTGAATATTTAGGTCATTTTCGTCCTCGCTAGGCTTATTCTAATCCAATTAGGGTTTTTGACCAATCTTATGCATCCAATATGTGATTTTGTGTCAATTTGTGTCATTGGTTTAACATTTACGTCATTTTCGTACTCCCTAGGCTTATTCTAATCCAATTAGGGTTTTTAACCAATCTTGTGCATCCAATATGTGATTTTGTGTCATTGGTTGCACATTTAGGTCATTTTCGTCCTCCCTAGGCTTATTCTAATCCAATTAGGGTTTTTAACCAATGTTGTGCATCCAATATGTGATTTTGTGTCATTTTGTGTCATTGGTTGAACATTTAGGTCATTTTCGTCCTCCCTAGGCTTAATCTAATGCAATTAGGGTTTTTAACCAATCTTGTGCATCCAATATGTGATTTTGTGTCATTGGTTGCACATTTAAGTCATTTTCGTCCTCCCTAGGCTTATTCTAATCCAATTAGGGTTTTTAACCAATCTTGTGCATATAATAAGTGATTTTATGTCATTGGTAATCCAATTAGGTCATTTTCGTCCTCGCTAGGCTTATTCCAATCCAATTAGAATTTTTAACCAATCTTATGCATCCAATATGTGATTTTGTGTCATTTTGTGTTATTGGTTGAACATTTAGGTCATTTTCGTCCTCCCTAGGCTTATTCTAATCCAATTAGGGTTTTTAACCAATCTTGTGCATCCAATGTGTGATTTTGTGTCATTGGTTGCACATTTAGGTCATTTTCGTCCTCCCTAGGCTTATTCTAATCCAATTAGGGTTTTTAACCAATCTTGTGCATATAATAAGTGATTTTTTGTCATTGGTAAACCAATAAGTTCATTTTCGTCCTCGCTAGACTTATTCTAATCCAATTAGGGTTTTTAACCAATCTTGTGCATCCAATATGTGACTTTGTGTCATTGGTTGAACATTTAGGTCATTTAGGTCCTCCCTAGGCTTATTCTAATCCAATTAGGATTTTTAACCAATCTTGTGCATCCAATATGTGATTT